>ML685875.1:540150-601191 GCA_007922175.1 Pelusios castaneus | reverse complement strand
ATCTATCTATCTATCTCTCTCTCTATCTATCTCTCGCTGGCTGGCTGGCTGTATCTATCTATCTCTCTCTCTCTCTCTCTCTCGCTGGCTGGCTGGCTCCGGAAAGCCACATCCCAGCCCCGCACCCTGAGCCTAGCCCCCTGCTCGGAGGCGGCCCCGGCAACGAGGCACATGGTGGACGCAGCCACCCCCCTTCCCCAGCCACACGCAGACCCTGCCTGTCCCACCCTGGGGGCGGGGACGGCCAGCCCCCAGGCCGGCTCTGCCGCGGCTTTACCGGGGCCCTCCACCCCTCTCTAGGCGGCAGCCAGTGTCCTCGTCCCCCCCACCCACTCTCCTCGTCCCCCCCCCCTCCAGGCCTCCCTCCAGCCCCCTTACCTGGCCCTGGCTCGCAGCTGCAGCCGGCAGAGCTGCCAGGCCGCTCCCACCCTGAGCACGCTCTGTCTGCGCATGCTCAGGGCGGGAGATTTGAATCTCCCCAGCAGCAGTCTGCATTTAAAGGGACCACGGCTCGCACCAGCAAGAGCCAAATTCAAGGGGCTAAAGAGCCGCTTGTGGCTCGCGAGCCGCGGTTTGCCGACCACTGCACTAGTACATGCATGCAGATTTAAAACTGATGAATTTTTAAATATTAGAAACATCAATTTCCTAAATCAAAATGTCTTGCAATCAACATGAGGAAATTCTATATTTGGCCTTATCTTGACAGATAAAAAGAAACTGAGCAGAATACTAAAAATTAATAGTAGTTTAAGTACTAGTGATCATGATTGATCTCATTTCTGCTAAACGCACAGAATAAAGTTCAAAACAGTAATATATACAACATTTGGCGCATTACAGGGTCCCCTTTTCAATGCTGAAAACAATTACGAACCAAATCAGCTGGGAGGAAAAATTTAATCATAAAAATGTGAATGGTAATTGGGATTAGTTTAAGAACACTTTACTAGATGCTCAAAAAAAGCCACAATCGAGGAAGAAGGCCATATTGGTTTAAAAAAACAACCTGGCTAAGAGGGGAAGTAAAATCAGCCATGAAAAATAAAAAATAATATATAACAAATGGAAGAAAGAGAAAATTGATCATAATGAATATAAAACAGAAGCTAGGAATTGTAGAAAATTGATAAAGAAAGCAAAGGGACATATGGAGCACTTTAAGGCCAGAAAGTTAAAGAGAATAATGTGTATTTTTAAGAATATTAGAAACAAAAAGAATCTTAATGTTACTGATCCATTACTAGATATTAAATTGCAGTAGATTGTAGAATTATCAGTAATAATACAGAAAAAGGCAGAAGTGTTCAATAAATATTTCTATTCTATATTTGGGAAAAATAGATGTTATAGTTCATCATCCTCATATAATGAGAATACTCCTTCCATTCCAGTATTACAGGCCTCAACAAAATTGTCTCCCAGCTAGGTGCCAGCAGTTTTATTTTTGTTCACCAGAGGGCACTCCTCCATTGCATTTCTACAGCAGAGCTAGAAGCCAGGCTACAGACCCTGGTCACCATGATGACCTGATGCCCGGGTTTTGTTGAGCCCTGCACTATTATCTGAGGAGGATGTTAATTTACACTGTTACTATTTATCTTCAGTAAGTCTTGGAACACACTGGAGAAATTCCAGATAACTGGAAGAAAACAAGTGTTGTGTTAATGTTTAAAAAATGTAACTGTGATGACCTGGGTAATTATAGGCCTGTCGGTCTGATATCAACCCTGGGCAAGATGACAAATAGCTGATGTAGGACTCGATTAGTAAAGAATTAAAGGAATCTAATATAATTAATGCCAATTCACCTAGGTTTATGGAAAATAGGTCCTGTCAAATTAACTTGATATCTTTCTTTGATAGAATTCTAAATTTGGTGGATAAAGATAAAAGTGACAATGTAATGTAGTTACACTTGTGTAAATGTAACCCATATGCCTGAAAAGGCTATCTCTGGGAGACCTGCTGAGGGTGGGTTACTGTTATTGGGCAGATTAGCTACCCACAACTAGAAACTTCCAGAAGCAGGGAGTGGTAGCAATTTGAGCATGCTCCACAGTGTACCCTGCTGGTCTGATGTGATGTTGTCAGTCTGATGACATGAGAGCAGCAGTCCGTATGGATGGCAGGCTAGAGCTGCCTTGAAAGGAGACCATGTGCTCAGTTTTCTGGATAGAAGCTGAGCCAGGAGTGAAGAAGATGTTTTCTCCCTGTAATGCAGACATTTGCAACAGACCTTGCAGACATGCATATGGGACTGAGGGCTGGTTGCAAAGGAGAAGAAAAAGCCTGCATAGAATGCTACAGAGGATTCCAGCAAAGGAAGAAGAGGACAGCTATTTCTTGCCACTCAAGCTTCTACACTGGAACAGAGACTGTAGCTGAGAGTTGGGTGAACTCCACGCAGACTTTGGGACTCTTGGGTATCTTTCCTGCGGGGTTTTCTGTAGGGATTGTTCGTGGTTAATTGTATTTTGTTTTCTTAGGATAAGGTTCATTTAGTTAGTAGTTAATAAAGTTCATTGTTTTGTTTATTGTAGTAGTATTTTAATGTGGGAGTGTAGCTCTGAGCAAGCTTCGCTGTGAGTCCTGTACAGACTGGATCCTGGGTCTCCAGCTGCTTCCTCCACAGGGATTGGGATTGATTTCTGTGGGGCACTGGAGGAGGGCAATTAAATGAATTTAGCCCACCCGAAGGTTACATAAGCATTTGACTTGGTACCCCACATGACATTTTAATTAAGAAACTAGAATGATATAAAATTAACATGGAACTTATTATATATATTGAAAGCTGGTGAATGGATAGGTCTTAAAATATAACTATAAATCTGGAATCTTCATCGAGCAGGAGTGTTTCTAGTGAAGTCCCACACTGACTTGTTCTTGGCCCTACGCTAGTTAATTTTATCGATGATCTGGAAGAAAACATAAAATCATCAGCTCAAGTTTGCAGATAAAATCAAAATTGCAGGAGCAGTAAGTAACAAAGGGTATGTCCCCAGGATAAGGGAGCCACAGCTCGTGAGGAGCCGCAGCTGAGGATCAGGGAGCCGCAGCTCTCCAAAGGGAAGAGAGCCATGGCTCTCCAAAGGGAAGAGAGCCGGGGCTCTCCCCGGGGACAAGGGAGCCGCATCTCCCCAGGATAAGGGAGCCACACTCGCGAGGAGCTGCAGCTGGGGATAAGGGAGCCGCAGCTCTCTGAAGGGAAGGGAGCCGTGGCTCTCCAAAGGGAAGGGAGCTGTGGTTCCCGGGAACAAGAGAGCCAAAGCTCCCTTCTCTTTGGGGACCCACGGCTCCCTTGTCCCCAGCCGTGGCTCCCCCCAGCTGGGAGCCGCAGCTCCCTTGTCCCCTGCCTGAAGTCCCTCAGCCCCAGCTCTCCTCCGTCGACTAGCACAAGCGAGTGTGGATGCAGGCAGTCGACTTAAGTTTTTAGTGTAGATGCTGTAAGTCGACTTAACAGAGTCGATTTAGCTTTTCTAATGTAGATATACCCAAAGAGGACAGGTTACTGATACAGAGCAATCTGGATCACATGGTAAATTGCACACAAGCACAGAATGTGCTTTTTTAATACAGCTAAATGCAAATGTGTACATCTAAAAACAAAGGGTATAGGCCATACTTACAAGATGGAGGACTCTATCCTGGGAAGCAGTGACTCAGAAAAAGATTGTAATGATCATAGTGGATAATCAGATGAACATGAGCTCTCCATGAATCACTGTGGCCAAAAGGGCTAACAAAATCCTTGGCTACAATAACAGAGGATTCTAGTGTAGGAGTAGAATAATTATTTTATCTCGATGTTGGCACTGATGTGACCGCTGCTGGAATAATGTGTCCAGTTCTGCTCTCCACAAGTCAAGAAGGATGTGGAAATACTGGAGAGGATTCAGAGAAGAGCCACCTGATTAAAGGATTAAAAAATACACCTTTTATTGATAGACTCAAAGAGCTCAAGCTACCTAAGGAACAAAGAGAAGGCTAAGCGGTGACTTGATCAAAAATATATTAGTACCTACATGGGGAACAAATATTTATCAATGGGCTCTTCGATCTAGCAGACAAAAATATAACAATCCAATGCCTGGAAGTTAGAGCTAGACAAATTCAGACTGAAAATCGTGTAAACTTTTAACAGTGAGAGTAATTAACCATTGGAACAATTTACCAAGAATCATGGTAGATTCCCCAACGGTGAATTCTTTAAAGAAGATGGGAATTAAAAAAATATATATATGCTCTGGAAATTATTTTGGAGAAGGTCTATGAACTGTAGTATACAGGAGGTCAGACTAGATGATCACTATGGTCAAATTGGTTGAAACTACAGTAAAGTACAGAATTATCAGACACATAAATGACCAAGATTTGCTGTGGAAGAGTCAACATGGTTTATGTAAAGGGAAATCATGCCTCATCAATCTACTAGAACTCTTTGAAGGGGTCAACAAGCATGTGGACAAGGGTATTTCAGTGGATATGGTGTATTTAGATTTTCAGAAAGCCTTTGACAAGGTTCCTCACAAAAAGCTCTTAAGAAAATTAAGCTGTGATGGGATAAGAAGGTCCTCTCCCAGGAGGAACTGCTTAAAAGATAGGAAACAAAGGGTACTAATAAGCGGTCAGTTTTCAGAATGAAAAGAGGTAAACAGTGGTGTCCCCCAGGGGTCTGTTCAGGGACCAGTACTGTTCAACATAATTCATAAATTATTTGGAAAAAGGGATAAACAGTGAGGTGCCAAAATTTCCAGATGATACAAAACTATTCAAGACAGGTCCAAAGGAGACTGCAAAGAGTCACAAAGGGATCTCACAAAACTGGGTGATTAGGGAACAAAATGCTAGATGAAATTCTATGTTGATAAATGTAAAGTAATACACACTGGAAAACAGAATCCCAGCTATACATATAAAATGATAGGGTCTAATTAGTTATTACCACTCAAGAAAGATCTTGGAATCTCTGTGGATATTTCTCTGAAAACATCCACTCGATGTGCAGCAGCAGTCAAAAAAACTAACAGAACGTTGGGATTCATTAGGATAATCAGACAGAAAATATCACATTGCCTCTTTATAAATCCATGGTGTACACATATCTTAAATAATGCATGCAGATCTGCTCAACCCACCTCTAAAGCGATATATTGAAATTGGAAAAGGTAACAAAGACAACAAAAATGATAAGGAGCCCAGAACAATCTCTACATAAGGAGAAATTAACAAGACTAGGATTTTTCATCTTGGAAAAGAGACAACCTGAGGGGATATGAGGTCTATAAAATCATGACTGGAATAGAGAAAGTAAATAAGGAAGTGTTATTTACTCCTTTTCATAACATGAACTGGGGTCATCAAATGAAATTAATAGGCACAAGATTTAAAACAAGCAGAAGGAAGTATTCCTTCAGACAACGCACAGTCAACCTGTGGAACTCTTTGCCAGAGGACACTGTGAAGGCCAAGACTGTAATAGGGTAAAAAAAAGAACTAGATAAGTTCATGGAGGACAAGTTCATCAATGGCTATTAGCCAGAGCAGAAATTGCTCTTTGCCAGAAGCTGGGAATGGGCGATGGGATAGATCATTTGATAATTACTTCTGGCGTTCATCCCCTCTGAAGTACTTGCCATTGGTCATTGTCGTAAGGGACAAGATGAACCACTGGTTTGAGCCAATATGGCCATTTTTATGGTCTTGAAATCTATGAATTACTTTCTTCTTAGCAACAAACAACAAAGACTAAAACATACCACAGACACAGAGACTGAAATAAGAGTTAGTGCGGGAAGCACCGGTCCCCCACCTTCACTAAAAGTACAGGGAGAGATCCCCCTCCTCACTCTGGCTTGGGTATGCAGCATTCCCTTTGCGTTCCCCCTCCTCTGTAGATGGTACAGTAAGAGAACTCCTTCCTTCTTCAATCTACTTTTAACCATGGGGCACAGAATATGCAATCTCTTAACTTCTTGTAGCTAGCCCACAACAGGACATTCTTCTTTTCTAGACATTTTTTCTTCATTTTGTAAGCCCAGAACAATATAAACAGGAGTCACAACATATATCTGCTTATCAGCATCATTTTAAGAGGGTTTGCATCAAAAATATTGGCTCATGAGTCCGAAGTGCCCCTCTCCATTGCTCCCACCCTTGGTCAGGGCCAGCCTTAGCCACAGGCAAGCTAGGCAGCTGCCTAGGACCACCAATTTTAGGGGCCGCCTAATTTCTGGAACGTATTCCGGGGCCCACAAATTTGTCTGGCGAGCGTTCCGTGGCCCAAAAAATAAAAATAGGGCGGAACGCAGATCCCGCGCTCATCCAACTTGCGGGCACAGTCTGTGGTCTGCCCAGAATCCGGCCTGCAGGACACTGGGAGCAGTGGCCAGGCTGGGGGAGTTTCAAATCTCCTGCCCTGAGCATGCTCAGACAGAGCGTGCTGAGGTCGGAAGCAGCCTGGCCAAGGAGCAATTCTGCCAGCCACACCTGCAGCTCCGGCCAGGTAAGGAGGGGTGGGAGGGCTGAGAGGATTGGGTACAGGGTCTGGGAGGGTCGGGGCCTGGGCCCAAGTCCAAGGGAGGATCAGGGAAGGGATTGGGGCAGCCAGGGAGCTGACGGGCAGGCGGGGAAGGGGTTGAGAGGATCAGAGAAGGGGTGTGGGGTTGGTGAGCTGGCGGGCGGGGGCGGGGGGGGTGAGAGGAGCGGGGAAGAGGGCCAGGGGGATGTGAATGGATATGGGAGCCGGTGGGGAAGGGGCCCAGAGGGCTTGGTGGTGGGGACCAATGGGGGGGGCAGCAAAGGGGCTCCCTTGGAGAACGCACTGAAGGGGCCACCAAGAATAAATTTGCCTAGGGCTGCCAGCCATCTAAGGCCGGCCCTGCCCTTGGTGAGTGAGTAAGACCTGACAATCAGTTAAATCAACAGTTTCACTGCTTGTGTGTGTACGGAGGGGGTTAATGAGAGGAGACTAGGCTGTGGAGAGGCCGATCCGTGGGAAACTATGTCCCCTGTGCACTGCAGGGCATTGACATGTGACTCTTTTCACAAACCAACAAAGAAAGGTTTGAGAATAGGGAGGAACCTTTGAACAGGTGGTTCAGTGTCTGCAGCCAAAGAGGTTTCCCCAGCACCCACAGAGCAGCTGTGAGAGTGTCCTTTACCTTGTCACCACTTTGTAAGAGAGAATATGTCATCCTCCCTAATTCATTTAGGTCCATAAATACACAAGGCCCATTTATTAAGGCTCTCTTTGAGGACCAGCATTCGGCCCATAACTCTTAACACTAATGGGCAACCTCTCAGTAAAAAAAGCTCCTGAAAACAGTAGAAGCCTCTATAAACTTAGTATCAATGTGTTCAATGGCATCACAACACAATTTTATAAAAAGGTGGAATTTAGCTGTACAGTGCATCCTTTTTTTTTGGAATGTGCTCAGCAATTTGAGGAAAATACTTGGACATGCTTCATAAGCAAATTTCAAATGCACATAATTCTCAAATGCAGAGTGGTATCTTTCAGAAAAGTCTTGCATCCCAGCTAGGGGAAGACTATTTCTATATCAAACTGGATCTTTCAAAACGATAGCCATTTCAATAACTATGAGTGTTTAAAATAAAATAAAGAGGCACAATTTAAAAACAATTAATGACTGGAAGAGTATTTTTTTCAATCTCACTCAAAAAGAGTTCTTTGCACCTGTGGATGTTTTTATGGTTTTTGTTTTGTCTGCTTATGTGTTTTTGATCAAACTTCTAAACAAAAAATTCATTTTTGGTCAGAATTAAATATTGAAAAATTGCAGCCTCTAAGACAATTTCACAAAACAAGGAGTGACCGAGACATGGGTCATGAAAGAAACCTTTTTTTATCCACAGTGGTCCCTACTTCTCCTACTAGAAAAAAAACTATTGTTTTCTCTTAACTTGACATGCCTGAGCAAAAAAATGAAACTTAGTGAAAGAAATTGATATGGAATTTTACAAAATATATTCTTAATTGCATGTCATTCTACTTTATGCCTAAATTAGACTAAGAAGAATAGTTGATTTTAAACTGGGATTAGCTAAACATGAGCAAGATAACCCTAACCTAAACTCAGCTATTCTTCCTAATGTAAACACAGGATAATGCTTTACTTTGGTTTTAGCAGATCAAGTGATAGTCTAGGCTCCTGAAGAAGCTTAAGAGTTCTACTCCCCCCTCCCCATCCCCAGAATGAGGCTTGAGAGGATGGTGAATAGAAAACACAGAAGGAACCTGAGGAGTATCCAGGGCTATGTCTACACTGGCATGTTAGTTCGAATTAAGGAAGGTAATCTCCATCCAAGACTATTAAAGGAGCTAGAACATGAAATTGTGACCCCCATTAGCAAGAATTTTTTAAAAACGTCTGAACTCTGAGACTGTACTGTAAGACTGGAGAATTGCAAATGTAGTTCCTATTTTTAAGTGAAAAAAAAAAGTGATTCAGGTAACTACAGGCATGTTAGTTTGACCTCTGTAGTATGTATGCATGGTCTTAGAAAAAAAATTGAAAGAGAAAGTAGTTAAAGACATTGAGGTGAATGGTGACTGGGATAAAATACAACCTAGCTTTACAAAAGGTAGATAATGCGAGATCAACCTGATCTCCTTTTTTGAGAAGAAAACAGATTTTTTTGACAAAGGGAATGCAGTGAACCTAATTTACCTAGATTTCAGTAAAGCATTTGATATGGTTCCAGTTGGGGAATTGGAAAAGACGGGGATTAATATGAAAATCGAAAGTTGGATAAGGAACTGGATAAAGGGGAGACTATAAAGGGGCATATTGAAAGGTGAACTATTAAGCTGGAAGGAGGTTACTAGTGGAGTTCCTCAGGGATCAGTCCTGGGACCGATCTTATTTAACCTTTTTATTACTGACCTTGGCACAAAAAATTGGAGTGTGCTAATAAAGTTTGCAGATGACATCAAGTTGGGATGTGTTGCCAATACAGAGAAGAATCGAGATATCATAGAAAGAGCTGGATAATCTGCTGCAGGGTCCACTTCTCGCCACTCCTGACATGCTAGGGGAAATGGGACTGCTCCTGAATCCTCTCCCCAGCATTCATCTAGCTCCTTAATTTTGGGGCTGGTTCCTAGCTTCAAAGAAAATTTGTCGACCCCTGGTCATAGGTTAGAGGTTTATTGCAGGAGGGGGTAGGTGAGGTTCTGTGGCCTGCGATATGCAGGAGGTCAGACTAGGGGTCATCTGATCTTAGACTCTAGGACTCTATAACGTTAGTTTTTATTATATAGCAATAGTTTTTCTCTACAGTATCAATGTGCCAAATACCAATTCATTGTTTCAACAGTTAAGCCATACAAATCTCAAGCCTTGTACACACTACAAAGTTATTGCGCGATAACGCCCTTTATTGCACGTTAAGAGGCACAGTGTCCACACACAAATCACTGTTGTTGTGCGTTAACAGCCCTCTTACCGCACAACATGTAAACCACCAAAACGAGGGTGCTAGCGGTTAACGCGGAACAGCTATTGCGCGATAGTCCGTGTGTGTACGGTTACCGCGCGATGTGAAACCTCCGGAAATGGCCCACAATTCCAATTCCATCCCTTCTGCACTTCCTTCTGTACTCTGTGGCTGTGACGTCACCTTACCCGCCCACCCATCAGTCCCGGGAATTTTTGAATTCTTCACTCTTCCTGTTCGCTTGCTGTGGAGTGCTGCTGCTGCTGTGTGCTCCAAGATCAATGGTGGCTCATCGCAGCAAACATGCTCCAGTCTGGACAACAGCTGAAGTGCTTGATCTCATAGGCATCTGGGAAGAGTCCGCCGTGCAGGCACAGTTACGTGGCAGCCGGCGGAATTTCAACATTTTTGGCCAGATTTCTCAGGCAATGACGGAGAAGGGGTACGAGAGAGACACTCTGCAGTGCCAGTCGAAGGTGAAGGAATTGCAGATTACGTACCACAGAGCCAGAGAGGCAAACCGGCACTCTGGCTCAGCGCCGGCTACATGCCAATTTTACAAGGAGCTGGAAGCAATCCTGAGCGGCGATCCCACAACCACCCCAAAAGCTAGCATAGACACGTCGGCAATATCCCCTGAAAAGGACATCAGAGCAGACGGTGACGAGCTATTCGTCGACAAGGACGCGGAGGAGGAAGATGACATGGACGGTGATAGCGGTGCACCCGACCTAGGGAGCCAGGAGCTGTTCTCCACGCCGCCTGACCCAAGCTGCCCAGATTCCCTCTCCATGCTTTCTTCGGAGGCAGCAGAGGGGAGCCCCGATAAGTTTCATCAGCAGTGGCTTCTATGCTACCAGTATAAGCTTTGCAGGTAAATGAAGAGCGGGCAGGAAATAGGCGTTTTTAGTTTCATCCTTTGTTTTCTTTTTCGGATGGGGGGGTTTACCCCGCATTACATGAGCAGTGCATCAATGCATGCAGTAATTGCCAAGAAATCATCTCCATTGAGATCACTGAAGGTGTCCTCGATGTACTTCCACAGCCTCCTAGTTAAATTCGAAGGTAGAGCGACCATTTCCCCTCCCCCATAGAGGGAAACTCTCCCTCGCCAGTTGCAAAGCACAGCCGCGGGAACCATGGCCGCGCACAAGCCAGCAGTGTACGGTCCCGGCTGAAAAGCAGTTACATGCAGGATATGCATTCTGGCTTGCAGTGGCACTCTAAGCAGCGAGATATCGGCTTCCATGGCAGTGCCCTATGTGAAATAATCGCCCTAAGCACTGCAAATGGTTCACGGAGCTGTGTCTTGTCTCTGCAACCCTGCCCTCCCTTTTCAAAAGCCCTTTCAGTCCCTGGCAATGCCCTGTCCCGTGGGCACAGCGGAATGTGGCGGGAGAGCATCTTACCGTCTCCCTAACCAAAGTGAGAACAATAGCACTACTGTACTCATAATGTTTCATTTTTCCGTAGAAACAACCTTCGCAGGTCAGTGGTCTGCGCCAGCTGACCGGCTGAGACAGATAAGGAGGAGGCCTCGCAGGAGCAAGGAGGATATCTTCCAGGAACTGATGCAGTCCAACGAGGCATCAGCAAGGGAGACTAGACAGTGGAGGCGGGAGTGCCGGCAGGAGCGCAAAGAAAACAGTGGGGAAAGGCAGAAGCAGAGGGATGCCCTCATAAACATCCTCCAGGAGCAGACCCAGCTGATGAAGACCATGGTTGGTCTGCTCCAGGCTCGCCCCCCCCTGCAGCCACAGCAGCAGTTTATGTCCCCCATGCCCCATTCGCTCCCCAAGCAGTTCTTTGAAGCCCAGGGACACCCCTGGTATAATGTTACCTCCACTCCTGCACCAAGCTATGGCATTGAGACACGCACCTACACGCACCTATAGCCCCTTCTTCATGCACTGTTAATGTTTAATGTTCCATAATAATAAAACTGAAACGCTTGAACATTGCACAGTCTGTTTATTGATACACAATAAGATTTGTTGATGCATGTTTGGTATTCACTCAGTAGAGCATAGTAAAGTACACAACCCCCTCCCCCCCCAATGATAAGCACCCAATACTGCGCGGGTACACTATTGCCAAACAATATAATGCATCCTATAAGTCCCCATGACTAAAATGCTCCTTCAGTGCCTCCCTTATGCGCACAGCTCTCAGCTGTGCCCCCCTGATACTCCTAGTGGCTGGCTGCTGGAAGGCAAACTCTAGCCGCTCAGCCTCCATGTCCCAGGAAGGGGGAAATTTCTCCCCCCGATTTTCACAAACATTATGCAGGACACAGCACGCCGCAATGATGGCAGAAATGTTGTCCTCATTTAAGTCTAGCCTCCCGTACAAACATGGCCAGCACCCTTTTAAATGCCCAAAGGCGCACTCTACGGTCATTCGGCACAGGCTTAACCTGTAATTGAAGCGCTCCTTGCTTCAATCCAAATTTCCAGTATAAGGCTTCATAAGCCAAGGCATCAGTGGGTAGGCTGGGTCCCCTAGGATGACTATGGGCATCTCAACATCCCCAACAGTAATTTTATCATCGGGGAAGAAGGTCCCTGCTTGCAACTTACGGTACAGTCCCGTGTTCCTGAAAATGCAAGCATCATGCACCTTACCCGACCACCCTGCATTTATGTCCGTGAAACGCCCCCTGTGATCCACGAGTGCCTGAAGCACCATGGAAAAGTATCCCTTCCTATTAATATACTCAGTCGCCAGATGCTCCGGTGCAAGAATAGGGATGTGAGTGCCGTCTTTGCCCCCTCACAGTTCGGGAATCCCATGTCCGCAAATCCATCGACGATCTCCCGCACGTTTCCCAACGTCACTGTCCTCCTGAACAGAACTCGATTAATGGCTCTGCACACTTGAGAAAGTGCTAACCCGACGGTCGACCTGCCGACTCCGAACTGATTTGCGACCGAGCGGTAGCAGTCTGGAGTCGCCATTTTCCACAGCGCGATCGCGACACGCTTCTCCACGGTGAGGGCTGCTCTCATTTTGGTGTCCTTTCGTCGCAGGGCAGGGGTTAGCTCCTCACACGGTTCCATGAATGTGGCTTTCCGCATTCCAAAGCTCTGTAGCCACTGGTCATCATCCCACACCTGCAAAACGATGCGGTCCCACCACTCTGTGCTCGTCTCTCGTGACCAGAACTGGCGGTGCACCGTGTGCAGATGCTCTGTGAAGGAGCTCAGCAATGCGGTGTTGTCCTGCATGGCAGTCACCAGCCCAGGGTCATCCGAATCCTGGTCTGATTCGGAGCTGAATGCATACTGTGCCACTAGCCGAGATGTATTCATTATGCTGAAGGCGACAGTTGAGATCAGAGCTGGATCCATGTTGCTGCAAAAGGACTTCCGGGAAGAAATGCGCTAAAGTTGAAAATGGGCGCGAGTTGCTAGTAGCAACTGTCGTGACGCGAGGGGAACAGAATGCACCATGGGAAAGCAAGACTTTACCCATGGTGCACAGCGCTACTCTTCTTCCCAGGAGTCTTAGCGAAAATTCAGGATGGAGGGAACTGTGGGATAGGTTCCCACAATTCAATTGGGTTTCTTGTGGAATTGTGACTTGGGGGGGGGGGGGGGGCTCTGTTCCGTCACAGGCAGTGTAGTGTGTACACGATCTTGCGCAACAAAAACCACGTGATTTTTAAAGCGCAACGGGCTTATTGCGCGATTATTCCTGTAGTGTGTACATGGCCTCAGTGACTCTTTTTTTCTCACTACTTCACAAAAAGCAAACAATGTTCATTCTGAGGTTAAAATTTACATCATTCTCAAATTATTTTACAAACAAATACCTACAGTCTGCCTGCTGCCAAAAAAGGCTCAGCTAACTACTAATTTCAGAGTGAACGAAGGTTATCTAAGGTCTAATACAACTGAAAATGACCCATCAAATGGCTGCATTCAAACCATTTCATCTCTTTGTACTTTCAGCAGTTCATCGAGAAACTTGGGTAAAAATCTGGACCTCAAGAAAAAAAACACATTGGATCATAGATTATGTAGGCTTTCAGAAACAAATAACTCCTTAACAAACCACGATTTCAGCCATAGATTATCAGAAAGCACTGCACAGGCGGACAGTGGTGTAGAATAGCTTTTGTTTAAACCACCTTTGTACTGCACCAAATCTGAACTAAGACAGGAGCCAAATTTAGCACCTTAGGGTCTTTGTCTATAAGTATTCTGTTTTGACTTCGTTTTTTCTTTGAATACCTTGGACGCAAATATAGAACATAATTGATTGTGTGTGTGTGTGTGTGTGTGTGTGTGTGTGTGTGTGTGTGTGTGTGTTATTTTATATATATAAATAAAATATATACTTTTCTTCTCTAAAGAATGAAAATAAGTGTATATAACATTCTTTAAGTAAAGCTAAACCCTGAATAACTCAATCAGTACTAACACTGCCTTGCTCTTGTCTACATTTAAGAATTGGTATCAGACCAGGTGTACCAGCTCCTAACCACTGTTATGATAACTGGGCCTACAAATTTACTCTAACTGTGAGCTCCACTGTAAAAATAAACAAGTGAAAGTTCATAAAATATCACAATAACTTATAACAACAAACAGCAGACATTGATGGGAAAGGGAGACAGAAAGACTGAACTGATCCAAACATAAAAGGCCTTCTGCTAAAATTTGCAGATGACACAAAAAATGATAAATGGGGGGAATGATAAATAATGAAAAGGACAGGTCACTAATATGGAGCTATCTGCATTGCTTGGTAAACTGGCTGGAAGCAAACAATATGCATTTTAATATGGCTAAATGTAAACATGCACAACTAGGAAGAAAGAGTGTAGGCCATAATTACAGGAGAGGGTGGGCTCTATTCTGAGGATCAGTGACTCTGAAAAATATTTAGGAACAAGGTGGGTAATCAACTGAACTGCCAGTGTGATGCTTTGGCCAAAAATGTGATCCTTGGATGCATAAACAGGGGGATCTCAAATAGGAGTAGAGAGGTTATTTTACCTCTGTATTTAGCACTGATTCAATCACTGTGTCTGGTTTGGGTGTCCAAAATTCAAGAAAAATGTTGATAAGATGAAGAGAGTTCAGAGAAGAGCCTCAAGAATGATTAACGGATCAGAAATAGATTCAAGGAACTCAACCTATGTAGTTAAGTAAAGAAAAGTACAGTAGTAGGAGATGACTTGATTCCACTTTATATAGGAAACAAGCATTTAATTAGGGGCTTTTCAGCTAGCAGACAAAGGTATAATGCAATCCAATAGCTGGAAGATGAAACTAGAAAGATTCAGACTAGAATTAAGATGCAAATTTTTAATAGAGTAATTAAGCATTGGAACAATTTATAAAGGTTAAAGCTTTTAAATCAAGATTGAATGTGTTTCTAAAAGATCGGCTCTAGGAATTATTTTGTGGCAGTTCTATGGTCTGTGTTATACAGGAAGTCAAACTGGATGATCACTATGGTTAGAATCCTGCACAGATACAAATATGTGGATCTGCAGCTGATCTCCATCTGTAAGAAATGGTCCGCGGATATCCACACTGTGTCCGCGGATGCGGATATACTGCGGATATCTGAGGACATCCAGAGATTTGCCGGGCTCTAGCCATGTACAAATATGTGGATCTGTATCCAATCTGCATCCACAATAAATTATCTGCGGATATCTGCATTGTATCCGCAGATATCCACGGATATAATGCAGATAGCCGCAGATTTACAGGGCTCTAACTATGGTCCCTTCTGGCCTTGGAATCTATAAATCTAGAAAATGGAACTGGACTAACAATAACAGCAAACAGAGCTCCAGCCCAGTTCAGCTAACTTCTTCTCTTCTCTGCAAAAGCACAGTTAATACCATCTAAGGCTATGTCTACACTTGTTAATTTAAGTCGACTTAGCTAAGTCGACTTAACAAAGTTGACTTTAAGTCGACTTAGCATGTCCACACTTAAATTTTAAGTCGACTTTCAGGGGACCCTACAAAGTCGACCTAGAGCGTCCACACTGGATGCCTAGGTCAACTTCTAGGGGCTAGGTGGACCTGGGACTGGTCCACGGTGGCGGGGAGGGGCACTCCTTGCCAAGTGCCAGGGGGCTCAGCCTTTGCCCCATTGTACCTTGGTACAATAGGGCAAAGGGGGAGAGGGACCCTGGCAGGGCATAGTAGCAGGGTGGGCAGGGCCAGGCTCTCCCTGTGCCAGCTACCCTGGCAGGGAGGGCAGTGGAGAAGCCCTGGAGAGCCCTAAGTCGACTTAGAGTTGACTTAGGGGTACTCTACATCTACACTGGCTTAAGTCGACTTCAGAAAGTCAACTTAAGCAGAAAGTCGACTTAAAAGTAGGTTTAACAAAGTCGACTTAATTTTTCCTTAAGTCGACTTAAGCAGCTGCTTAAGTCGACTTAAGGAAAGTGTAGTGTAGATGCAGAGTAAATTAAGTCGACTTAAGCAAGCTTAAATCGACTTAATTTACAAGAGTAGACGCACCCTAAGAGATTGACATCCAAGGTAGGAGGAGGGGGTCTAAAATCGCTCTCTAGCTAAAGGGAGAGGGAACAAGAAATATTGTTAACAACGACGCCTTACCCAATGCTTTACATTTCAAATGCTCTCAGTGTCTCTCCTTCTTTTCCTTATCTTTAATAAAAGAGTTAAAGGGATTTTTAATGGTGTATTTGTCATGGTACTAAGCTGGCTGAAGTCTCTAGATGCCACACCCTGAATCTTGTTTAGTACTGTTTCTGGCGGACTGTGACAGAGTCACATTAATACCTCCGACTCTCTGGGCCCAAACATTCCATCTAAATTAATACCCCACCACCAGTTGGTAATTTGGGGCTATCCCTTGGGAGGAAAAAATGTGTATTATAAACTCATGGCTTGTTTTCACTGCAGAGTTAACTCAGGAACTAACACAGAGTTGATCCTAACATGAGTCCTATCCACACACAAAAACCCTTGCTTGAGTGTGGTTGTGCTTTACATCTGAACTGACTGGTCCGTCGGGGGGTACAGGATAAAGTCCAAGCACTGCTAACACCCAAGCTACTAACACAACTACTCTGCAGTGTTGATACAGGTTGTGTTACTCCAATGTAGATTTGGTGAATGTTCTCAGGAGTGTGGAACATAATCTATAAACAAATAGATTTTATTTGAAACTAACATTGTAACATATAAATAAATAAACAAAATGAACAACATACAGGCTATGTCTACACTTGCACTTTAAGTCGACTTTAACTAAGTCGACTTAGTGTGTCTACACTTAAAATTAAAGTCGACTTAAAGGGAAACTTACAAAGTCGACCTAGAGCGTCCACACTGGATGCTCTAGGTCGACTTTGTGGGGCTAGGGGGACCTTGGGTAGGTCCACGGTGGCAGGGGGGGCACCCCCTGTGTGCAATGGAGCAAAGGAGGACAGGGACCCTGGCAGGGCATGTGGGCAGGGTGTGACACTGTCTGGATTTAGGAAGCATTTATGATATTATTTTCAATGGCTATCTCATAAATGCTCTATAATCCATAGGAACTATTCCAAAGGGGTAGCTGTGTTAGTCTATTGTAGGAAGACAACAGAGTCCTGTGGCACTTTTAAAGACTATGTCATGTTTGGTATCAATAGAAAGGTAGTAATTTGCTGGGAATGATTATATAGTTTATGTCTAGGAATTCTATTGCGATTAGAAGTTAGAATTTGATGTTATATCCATACTTTAACTTATGTTAAAACCATTGTGTCCTTAATGTTTAGGAATGTGCCAGGACAATGGTCCCAGGGAGTTACCTGATGAGCTATTAAGAACATAAGGAATACAACCACTGTGTCCTCAATGGCTCATCAGGTAACTCCCTGGGACCATTGTCCTGGCACATTCCTAAACATTAAGGACACAATGGTTTTAACATAAGTTAAAGTATGGATATAACATCAAATTCTAACTTCTAATCGAAATAGAATTCCTAGACATAAACTATATAATCATTCCCAGCAAATTACTACCTTTCTATTGATACCAAACATGACATAGTTCCTATGGATTATAGCATTTATGAGATATCCGTTGAAAATAGTATCATAAATGCTTCCCTAAATCCAGATAGCGTCACACCCTGCCCACATGCCCTGCCCTTTGGGGGGCATGCCAGGCTCCCCTTGTGCACACCCCCCCCTGGCAGGGAGGGCATTGGTGTAGTCCTGGAGTAGCCCTAAGTCGACTTAGGGCTACCCCAGGGCTACACTGGCTTAATTCGACTTTAGAAAGTCGAATTAAGCCTTAGGTCGAGTAGAAAGGTGGTTTAATAAAGTCGACTTAATTTTCATTCAGTCGACTTTATTTTGCTTAAGTAGACTTAACCAAGCTGCTTAAGTTGACTTAAGCAAAGTGTAGTGTAGGTGCAGGGCCAATTAAGTCGACTTAGCCAAGCTTAAGTCGACTTAATTTACCAGTGTAGATGCAGCCACAGAGTGGTTATATGGTTTTATTCACAGCAGACCCTTTTGGACAAATTCTGCCCTCCAACATGCAAAGGTAATTCAGGTGCAATTTCACTGTTCTTCCGCAATGAAACTCTTACATGTGGAGGATTTTAATCTGTCCTCAACGAGTTATTTCAGAGTTACCCTCACTGTAACTGAGAGCAGACTATGCCTCTTCACTTTAAGGCATCATTAAGGCTTTGTACAGACTATGAAATCCTTGCGCAGCAAGCCCTTTGCGTTTAAAAAGTCACGTGGCTTTTCTTGCGCAGGAATGCATACACACTGCACTCCTTACAACATGAAGGAATGTCCACACTGTTCTGAGCTGTTTCGCAATATGGAGCAGTGCATGGTGGGCACCTATCCCACCATGCACTGTAGCAGCCAGGGTTCTGGATTGGCTGCAGAGCTCCAGCTGCTGGGGTTCCCCAGTCCCCAGCGGCAGCAGAGCTCCAGCCTCCAGGGTTGCTGACTCCCTGGCAGCATTGGAGCTCCAGCCACTGGGGTTTGCTGGCTCCCCAGTGGCACAGGGGCTTCAGCTGCCAGCGATGACCAGGGAGCCGGCAACCCTGGCGGCCTGAGCTCTGCAGCCACCAGGAGCCGGGAACCTGGCTACTCGTCAATTTCAATGCTCTGTTAGAGCAGTGAAATTGACAAGTACGACAGCTCTGGTATCCCAGAGTGGCCTTAATTGGCACTCTGGGACATTTCCAGAGGCTGTCTAAAACGCAGTGAGTATACACACTCCCTGTAATGCGGAACAGCTGTTCCGCAGGACAGTTACCACTCTTGTTTAGGTGGTTTACCTGTTGCGCGGCAAGAGGGCAGTTGCCACACAACAAGCAACATTTGAGTGTGTGCGCTCTCAGCATTACCGCGCGATATCGCTGTAGTGCAGGGGTAGGCAACCCCCGGCACGCGTGCCAGCAGTGGCACACGATCCCATTTGGAGCAGCACTCAGCATTCTCTCTGGCGCCACAGAAATTGCCACTCCTGCCACCAAAAGACACTCCAAGTGGCTTCTTTCAGGGGAAGCTGCAGTGTGGTGGTCCCTGCCAAGTCCATTCCCCAGGCATACCATGTAAAGAAGCCACCCAGAATGATAGGGTGTCCCCTAGGGGATAGGGGTCCCCAGGCACACTGCTGAGAGGAGCCCCTCCAGGTGGCTTCTTTCCACGAATGGGCTGTCGGCACCAGCTGAGGTTTGAGGAGGAGGGGCTGGCACAAGGGTCAGCAAAGGTTGCCAGCCCCTGCTGAAGTGTGTTAAGGCCTAAGGCATCAAATCAGAGTACTTTGTTGGTGCTATTTTACAATACGCCAACGATTTCTTTTCTCTACTCAAGAGGATGCATTTGCAAATCTGTCAACCAGTTACTGTGGCACAGCTTAAGAGAAAGATTATGAAAGACACACAAAACCACAGCTGTTCTTTGATTCTAAATACACATGATCCATAGCTACAAATCATTCAAAAGAGTATGGTAATAAAATCTATTGGAAATAATTGTGTTTAATTCCAATATAGGTCCCAAGACAGCAAGGTACGTAAGCACATGCCTAACTTTAAGCATATGATTAGAACCATTGAAGTCAACAGGACAAGTCACACATGTACTGCAATACCTTGCTAAACCTCGCTCTTTGTAAATAACAAGAAAAAAATCAAATATGTTCAGAATACTCTTTACTTGTACCTTGGAAAAGAAGTTTTTATACTTAATGAACATAAAAGCCTTGCAACTACAAACCTATACTTTGTAACAGGGTTACGCAAAAGTAGACTGCTTCATTACGCTACTTTGTCAAACGTTTAGCTTGTGCAAAGGGAACTCAGGCAATTTCTTAAAAGAAGAAATTCTTTATCTATAATGCAGCACCTCCTGGACACCATCAAGTCAAGAAGTCTAAAATGCTGCACTAGAGATGTTAGTTGGGAACTATAACAGACACAAAGGACAAACTGAAAAATCTTGCACTCTCATACAGGACTGCAGTGGGCTCTCCTGGAAGCCTCATGCCTACTTCTGAGCATAAAAAATTACTTTATATCAGAAATGCCAACTCTCACAAATTTATCACAAGAAACACAACTTCCAAGGAAAATTAAGCCTCACCTGCAAAATCTTGGGATTTTTTTTCCTACTGGAAGGATGGTGCCATCCAAATGCTGCAAGCTTGTGTGTCTGGGCTGCGGGAGCAAGGATGAGAGCAGACTAACCCAGGCTAGAGTCCTTGGCCAGCTGGCAGAGGGTGGCCAATGCCAACCAGAGCTGCCAGCTTCTGGGAAGGCGCAGGCAGCAGGGTTCACCTCTGCAGAGCCAGTGGGCCACCTCTGGGTGTCTTGTCCCTGGAGCCGCATAGTGATCAGGGAGTGTGTGGCCAGGGTCGACCCTAGGCGGCCGCAGAGCAGCAGCTGCACTATCTTGGCCACAGCTCTCTCCAGCACTACTGAGGGGATCCACTGTATTATCTTTTGGGATGTACCACCTCACCCTTTGGCTTGCTCATTTCTCCTCCTAAATGATCAACAGATCTATCCCCACTTAAATAAGTCTCCAGACTATATGACACCATCTATGTGGTTCAAGTGAAGGTTTTTGAGGCATGATAGGCCACCCCACATATTTCATTTAGGATAGATATTATATATGCAGGGTAATTATTCAGCAATAAAATGGGTGGCTTTTGGTGAGGCAGGAGATTAATATGTAGTTTAAGAAATAACTGTTCTTATCTTTACAGTACGGACCCTTGTCAACACTGATCTTGTTATTACTAAATTAAATGCTTCATGCTTCCAAATTCTCCCACAAAAATGTTGTTATATTTATAATACAGTTATGTTCTAAAAGATCTATCAAAGTAAAAGCAATGAAATTCAGAATTAGAGCTACCACTTCCTTGAAGAATGCACTTTGCTGGTCTGTATAGTAGGATATATTCTGCTCCATTTATGCTGATGCAGTACACTAATGTCAATATGAATATGCCAATATAACAACAGAATTTGACTCATTGTATATAAGATCATCCTCCATCAAAACTAGTAAGTCAAGAAACATTAGCCTTAATTTTCTATAAATGTTAACATTTATCAGATCTAAACCTCACTGAAACAGCTCCCTGGATGTTTCAATTTACAGTACAGACAATATGAAAGTATATTTTTACAGACTGATTTGAGACAGATACAATGCAGATAAATGCTATGCAGGTCTCCAGACACTGCTCTTCCCATGTACCTCAGTTTTGCCCATCAATTCTTACCATTACAGTCCAGCCAAGGCCTGCTGAACTGTGTGCTGATTTTGTAATGTACAAGCATAGACAAAAGAGAAGACTAGAAAACTCACTTAATCTCTGATCTTAAAAAGCGATTTGAATCTGGATTCACAGAAGCTCCCCCAGGAGCTTTTTGTTTATAGATACCTGTACTGATACAGTTTTCATAGCCATTCTCAAAAAATTTCTGAAAGCAAACTTTTGAACATGTCCTATAGAACATTCTATGGCAATTTCTTTGACAATATTCCACCGAGTTTGTACTTACTGACTGTTCGTTTAAATCCTGAGAGTCTTCCATGGAGGTAACTTTTCTTTTCTTTTTCTTTTCCCCCACAACAGAAGTATCTTCCCTTTAATTTACAATGAGAGTTTCTAAATTTTAAAAAAGAAAAAAAAAGTATCATGAGCTATTCTCATTCTTATTTCTAAAGCATGTCTCATATTAACAGTCTAGGTGAAATCCTGCCCCCACCAAAGACCATGGCAAAGCTCCCACTGGCTCCAGTGTGTCCAGGATTTCACGCTCTGTGTTTCAACATGTCCAGTGTCACTTTGGAAAGCAGAAATTATTTGAAATACACAAACAGAAATATACACTTAAGTAATAATTCTTCAGCCCCTGCCAGAGAAAAGCAGTTCTGAAAACAAAGCAGTAGAAAAAGCTAAAAATCTTTAATGCAAGCAGCTGTTTTTAAGTAGGCAGCAAAATATAACTATCTTTCTAATATTTTCATGCAAAAGCCATAGAACACAGAAATCTCCTCCTCTCCCCCCTCCCGGATATTCATTTAATGATAACTATCAATGATAGCCACTAAGCATCTAGGAAAGAAAAGTTATTATATAATTAGAATGAAATTTTCTTGCTAAGATCCATAGAATTCCTTTAGGATTAAGCAAAATAGACAAAGTGATTTGAAACAGATAGTGTCCTAGAGTGTGTTAAATAATGGGCCTTACCCTAATTATCTACTGTCTATACCACCTCCAATAGGATGATGCAATTTGAAGTATGCACATTGTGTGACTTAAGAGATCAGTGTTGTGACCTGAACTACAGAGCAATGACCATTTTACCATACTATATTCCCAGACAAAAGTTATGTTAACTTGGAGTTAAGGTTGAGAGTACACAGCAGTAATTTAGGGTAAAATGTATTATGGGGATGTTGTAATTATCCTCTAGCCAAGCATAATAAACATAGGAAACTCAAGAGTTAGGTTAAACTTACAGTGCAGATCAGTTAACACACGGTTTTAGGGAGACAAGCCATCGGGACCACGTGTAAAACAGACCATGTGTAAACAGGACCATGCTGAAATCCACACACAGTGCAGAAGGCGCATCTCAACATGGGCTACCCAACTACCATAACTTGATTTCGTTCAGCAAAATTAAAAATATAAATGTTAATTTATAATCCGATTTTTAATATGCAAAATTTTTAATATGCAAAAATACATAAAAATCACAGAAACATTATAAAATTATTGAAACAAATATAAGAATAAATGTTTGTTGAACCATGAAAACTTTGATAAAAATGTGTGAAAATAATAAAGACGGTGAAATCCATTTTGAATATTTATTACCGTAGAGGACATATTACATGACTCCACATCAAGTCCAGAGAGTTCATAATCCAAGAGGCTGGGATGGAGGTTTTATGAAGTACGAAGTTATTTTCTGCTGTTTCCCGGCATTGGCTTTCTTTTTCTTCACGAAATCGATCATCCCACGTAGGTGTAAAATTTGGATAGTTTCTGCATCTTGCTCCTCCATATATTGTGCAAGAGTTTCGGCAGCATTTAGCGCTTCTGAATGGGAAATTTTGGCTTTTTCAACATAATTCTCATTGTTGTCATCTACTCCTTCTTCCCGTAATTGTTCCTCATCACTTTCACAGTCCAACCCAGCCTCACAACCTGCAATTATTTCTTCTTCTGTCAGATCTTCTGTAGTTGAGCCATTTTCGGTTAGTGCTAGCCACTCATTTATGATTTCAGGCGATGTGTTTAAATTAAAGTCTTTAATTAATTGAAAAATAAATTTACCTTTGTCTTCTTTTGTTTGTGTTTTTGTTAGCAGGATGTCTTCTTCTGTAAACCCTTTGAATTCTGGTTCTGAATCAGTATCGTTTAGATTTTCAGAGTTGACAGAAAAGGCTGGCCCAAGAGCCTTTATCCAGCAATTTTCAATAGATTTTTGTTTCACGCCATCCCAAGCTTTTTTCACCAAATAAATTATTTCTTTTAAGTTTAGTTCTTTTAAAAATTCGGAAACGCTTGATGACTTGCACAAAATCATTTCTGAGACCAGCTCACCTCGATAATTACTTTTAAAATTTTGAATAATCCCCTGGTCCAAGGGTTGGATTTTTGATGTTGTGTTGAATGGCAGATATAGCACACGGATTTGTCCATCATTTGGAACCAATAATTCGGAAGGAGGATGGGCCGGACAATAGTCAAGTAGCAGCAGTGCTTTAGGTTCGAGTTTTTTCTTGTGGAGATGTTTATGAACAGCTGGAATGAAAGAGTTGTGGAACCATTCTTCAAAAATGCTTCTAGTCATCCAAGCATTTTTACTGCTGGGGTATATGACAGGCAGTTTGGCTTTGTTAAGGTGCTTAAAGCACCGAGGGTTGTTGAACCGACCAATGGGAAGCGGTGTGAGCTTGTGACTGCCCGTCTTGTTTGTACAAAATAAAAGGGTGACCTGGTCTTTTATTTTTTTAAAGCCTGCTGTTTTTTGGGTTTCATATTTCGAAGCTAAAGTTTTGTCTGGCAAAAACTTTGCAAATAAAGCGGTTTCATCACAGTTGTACATTTGTTCTTCATTATAATTTTCAGTTTCTATTATAATTTTTAATTTGGTGGGAAACTCATTGGCAGCAGTCTCATTGGCTGATCGGCTTTCTCCAGAAATGCTAACTTGGGAAATACCGTGGCGAGTTTTAAAGCATCTTATAAAGCCTTTGCTGGCTTGATATGTTTCATCCCCCATTAAAGTTCCAAACTTAGTTGCTTGGGCTTGGAGAATTGGGCCACTTAGCGGCATTTCCTTAGCTCTCTCTTGGACAAACCATGTGCTCAATGCTTTGTCTATGTCAGGCTTTGCCGAATAACACGTGCGTTTTCGCTCCAGGCTGACTTCAGAATCTACATTTTGTACAAAACTGCGCAGCTTTGTTTAGTTTTTTATCCAACCTCGTAGAATTGATTTGGCAATCCCAAGATCTCTAGAAATTTTGGCTTGGGTTTCACCATTATGTGCCCAATCTATAGCTGCTACTTTTTCTGCAACGGTGTACGAATGCTGACACTTGACTCCTGACATTATGAACTAAGACTTATGCTAAAATATCTACAGTAGGCTGACTTCTGATTTTAGGTCAGTGAGTCAGAATGTACGGTAGTTAGCACTACAGTGCAGTTTTAGATACTGCGTGTTAACAAGTCCCACGTGTTAAGTTGGTAGCTTTGGGGGACGTGATGTTAGCGCGTGTTAAACGAATTCGCAGGTAAACCGATTGAGAGTAAACCGATCTGCACTGTAAAAGAAATCCAAACATGCTAGTATAGGGAAATGCATTGTTAGGGCATTCAAACAAACTTAACTTTTGTCCTTTATTTTGTTTGTGTTTTGTTTTATCAAAAATTTCATACATGAAGAGTAAACAAGAAAACCTAAGAAATATTTACCAGGTAATATACTCATAATGACTTGAAGATATGAATTATCAATTTAAAATAATTTATACTAAATTTCAACCTTTATGGCAATATTCACCCATATGCTACAGCTACCTTACGCCATTCTGAAGCAACACTAGTATATTTACCAGTTAAACTGCATTTATTTGAGATGAGCACCGTGAAGCAGCTTGGGCTGTGTCCCACGTGTGTGTGCAGACCTAAAATTCCACCTGCCCCTTGCATCTCTCTACATTTCCCTTCCTTCTTAGATCCCAAATCTGCTCCCATCCTGAACCACACATACTAATTAATCAATTACTTGCAAACAGAAAATTAATTTTGTACTCAAAGACTGATGTTGCATTCTTCATGAATAAAGTGGTTGAATCTCTGCTTCCAGTTTGAAACACAACTCAGCCTTAACTATGGAACCATGAATGGTGCTTCCATAATTCCTAGCACTAGTGGTCTCATTTCTACATCTTCAAGGGCTGGATCCAAACTGCATGGAAGTCAATAGAGATAGCTGTCACACCTTTTCTCAAAAGAAACAAAAACTTATTGACATTTTAAATAAATTGAATATACACAGTAAAATCCTGCTGCATTGTCATTAACAAAAGTGCAGTTAGGATTTTACCCACAGTTTGTGTATACACTTCCAAAAATATACAAATGAATTTCATTCACACTGACACATATGGGCAAATAAATGAATAAATATGTGCCAACTCCATGTGGAACTTGGAAATAACTTGATTAGTTAACTAGTCTTTATTGACTGATTTACATGTGAAATATAACCAGAGGAATGTATAATTACAGGTGTCACTTGTGTAAAATGTATTATTCTGAATATGCCTGATATTTTAACCAATTTCAAAACTTGTCTGTGTACTCAATAGTTAGACCTGTTCTAATTTTGCACAAATGTACGATGATACTCTAAAAGGAGTGCTGTGTTACTTATCTTTCTGTTGTCTCAAAATTTATGTGAACTGTTATGATTAAATCTGAATTAATACTTATGCAAATATCCTAATACTGTTGATATTTTAAGAGCCTAAATCATACTATATTTTGAACCAAGTTAAAACTATCATTGTAAATAACCACAAACACATTATTGTTTATACAACAACTTTATAATGGCGACTATGCCAATGGCAATGAGACCATATCCTTCACAAATTTGTAAGAGGAGAAAAAAAGCGTTTAGATAACTCAGCGATTCAAAAAAGACCTGCATCACTCCTAATAAAGATATGCAAGTAAGGGATAATAACAACCTCCTGCTGTTTTATGAGGCAATAATTTAGTTACCTATTCAATATTATAGTTCATTCTACCCAGAGACCCAAATTTAAAATCAGGGGGATAGTACCATTATCCCTATTATAGTGCAAGTGTTTTTAAATGCTTTTAACTATTTTTTAAAAACTCTTAATGGTTTTAAACTCATAGATAAGCAAGAAAGAAGAAAAACATCTGTTTCTCTTCTTGATATGGTCCTCACAGATGTGGCTTTAAAGTTGATGAAGTGTTTTATGTTTCAAGATAAAAATGTTACCTTTTCAAGAAGTGTCTTAATTAGGAGGATCCCTGACTTCCTGATCAATAAATGTACTTTTTTTTTTTTTAATCTTGGTGCATAAAACACTTCATCAGGTTTAAAGCTGCGATTTCCAGAACTGGATCTAGAGCAAACACATGTGTTTCTTCCTAGTGATGCTCACACCGGCTTAGGAGCAATGAAAAACATTTAAAACTCTCTTTAATTGCTTGTAAGTAACACACATGAATAAAAAATGATTTTGGCTTAGAAGAAAGCAAGGTTGTGATCTCTTCAATAATAGTGACTGATTGCAACCTTCTATTCAGCAGAAAGTTGAAGTTATTAGGAAATAATCAGATTGAGGATGAGTGTTCCAGTTGATCCAAAAACTGTAGGGTGAGATTCTGTGCTCCACTTCTTCAAGGTGCAACACAGGATTTTCAGCCATGGGGACTGGAGATCCAAGGTGGCTTTCAGCTACTTGCACCCTTACATTTCTAGACTACTCCAGGGTCTCAAACTGCTTCCAGAATAATTTAGGTAAATGGAGCTCTAAAACAGAGCTGCAAAAGGGCTCTGTCATCTTTCTTTCATTTCCCTCTAACACAGTAAAACTCCCCTTGCTTCAATAAAAATTGCCTTAAAGTAAAAGTATAGGGAAGTTTGTAGAGCCCACCATAGCAACCTGCCTATGCAACCTTAATTCAGCCTCCATTACGCATGTGCATAATAATAGTGATTAATTATATGACCATATACAATTTTTGCCCCACAGGACCCCAGCCTCATTCAGTACACAGGACAGATAGCACTCTGGGAATTAATTGGGGCTATGTAGTGAATTAGCGTATTTGTAGGACTCCTGTGTCATTTACTCTAGAAATGGGAAGATGAGTACAGAACAAAGATATGGAAAGAAAAAGAAAGAATGGTCTTATGGTTAAGGCTGGTAGCCACAAAGAGATCTCTCTCTGCCAGAGACTTCCTATCTGATACTAAAGAAGTCACTTAAAAGAAAAGTTTGACAGGTTGCTATGAACTGTGCATTCTTGATTTTCTGAGTGTGATACCTGCAACTGACGTTAATGGGAGGTGTAGATCAGTGGTTCCCAACATTTTTTGGCTCAAGGGCCACAGTTATCATTTTTACCACCCTCAACAGTCACCAGTCTCTGCCAGCAGGCCTGTACCGCCACCCACACCACTGCAATCAGATGGAAGGAGCTCAGTGAGGAGGCCGCCTTCTCGCTGATCTCCCCCTGGCTGCAGCAGAGAAACCACTCTGAAGAAGTGGGATTTCTCCCACGAAAGCGTATGCAAAAATAAATTTGTTAGTCTTTAACAGCATCACAGGCCTCTGTTTGTTTTACAAGTATCCTGTAGTCCTGTGTGTTCCACTGGGGTCCCTTGGCAGTGGCTTCCTTCTGCAGCCAGGGAAATGGTAGATCAGTGCTTCCCTCTCTCTTGCTCCAGCAGAAACCCCTGCACCTAGGGACCTAGGAAGAGCACATTTGCCATACTCCCTGAAACAGCCAGGAGGAGGGAAGCGCTGATCTCCCATTCCTTTGGCTTCAGCAAGGGGCCTGCACCAGTTTTTTAGTCCTGTGTAAAAATGCTCTGCCTAGGTAGCAGCTCCCTTCTGCAGGCAACAGGAGGGGAGCCACGGGCCCCTTTTGGCCCCCAGGCCACAGGCTGGGAACTGCTGCTCTAGAAAGTCCAATCGTCTGGAATTAAGCTACTCTGGCCTGCAGAATTAACACAGACTTAGAAGGTAAAAAGACATGAATTCTAACCCTGGCTTTGCTACTCATTCATAGACTCATAGACTTTAAGGTCAGAAGAGACCAGTACAATCATCTACTCTGACCTCCTACAAATGCAGGCCTCAAGACCTCACCCACCCACTCCAGCAATAGGCCACCAACCTATGACTGAGTTATTTACCTCCTTAAATCATGATTTAAGGACTTTAAGATACAGAGAATTCTCCAGTAGGTGAACCATGCTCTGTGCTACAGAGGAAGGCAGAAAACCCCCAGAGCCCAGGCCAATCAGCACCGGGGGAAAATTCCTTCCCAACCCCAAATAATTCAATGTGGGGCCTAAAGTAAGTCTCTTTGTCTTACCTTCCCCATCTGTAAATAAAGAATACCTCAACATCTCCTCTCGTATATCACAAGGGTGATATGGAGAGAATTTCATTAATATTTGTGAGGCAATCAGAAAGTAATGAGAGCCCTAGGGAAGATAATGAAGACATTAATAATTCCATCTTCAGTGCAGAGTACCTTGTGGGTAGACATGATGATACACTCTATTTACACTATCACATAACTACTATTTTTTTCCCCCCAAAAGACCCCTGCCTCCTTCAGTGCACAGGAAGTGGAATTAAGGATGTACAGGCAATCATACATTGGCCTGTCCTAACTTTAAAATGCTTATTTTGCAACCTAAAACCATTTTCTTTTCCTAATTTTCTGTATATCATATGTATGTGAATTACTGTAATGTTCACATATACTGGTATAAAAGATAATATTCATGAAAATAAAATGCATGAAGCAGCCCAAGCTTTTGAGTCCGTTAGACACTGAAGCTGTGTATTCCAGTACAATGAACATATTCCACAAGATTACAAAATGGGGTTCCATTACAACAATTTCATATAAAAGAATCTTTTGAAGGGGCTGGAAAGCACTGTGCTGCTTTCTCAGAGTTTCCAGTGGCATCATGTTCAGAGCAGGGATAGGATGAGTAATTCTGATGGAGAACTATCTTATGTGGAATAAGTGTGATTGATATCTCTGTGACAAATACAAAGTAATGTAAACAAAAGGTTTGGGACTGTCTGTAGTAAATCAAAGAGAAATAATACATTTTTTTCTGCCTAGTACTGATTAAAATTCTTTTTATATAAACCAATCAGAAGGGGGTGAGGAGAAAGGTTTGTGCTCTTGCCCAGCAGAATAAAAAGCTATTATTTTCAATCATTCCTCTCTCTTATGTACGTATTTTAAATCCAACCAAAAATAAATCTTTTATTATTTTGTTTCCTCTCCATTCTGAACTTGACTAGCAAGAAGCAAACTACTCAAATACAATAGGTCATCATTTATTCCACACAATTTTACAGCGTACTTCAGGAAGGAAAGGATTTTGTGGAAAGAAAAACTTAACAGTTAAAAATTCTGGAAGTAAAAACTGTTTGGTCTGACAAATAAAACCCTATTTAAAGCTATAGTCAAAACTCCTCTTGACATAAGGATTGCCTGATCAGCATGTTCAATTATTAAAGCGGGTTAAAGTGTCTTAGAAATTGGACCTATTAAAAGCTTTTTATTTTTTTTATTTTAAACTCTTCATCTCTTGGTATTCCTATGATCAGTTGATTTTCCCCACCTGCACTTAAATAAGGTCCACACATTGGCTATGTCTACACTTGCTAAAATTAGTTCGAATTAGTTAGTTCGAACTAACTAATTCTAACTAATTTTAGTTAGTTTGAATTAACTTAATTCGAACTAGCATGGCCACACTGGAATGTTAGTTCAAACTAAGCAAGCACTTGCTTAGTTCGAATTAGCGATCCCCATTCATTTCAATGGCCGGTTAATTCGAACTAAGAAATTAGTTCGAATTAACATGGCCACATTGGTTAATTCGAACTAGTTAGTTTGAATTAACCCCTTAGTTTGAATACCCTATTCGAACTTATTAGTTCGAATTAAGGAAGTCTGTAATTCGAACTAATTAAAGCCTAGTGTAGCCATGGCTTTAGTTAGTTCGAATTAAGCCTCCTTAATTCGAGCTAACTTGCCAGTGTAGACATAGCCACTGTGTAAAGGTAAAAAAATTCATCCATTTCTTAGGGTTTGACTTCGCTAAAAAATTAATAGGGAAAAAAAATGTTCAGATCAAGCTCTCTCTCTTGTTTTGGCTACTCAGAGCATTCCTGTTGCTACACTGATCATCCTGCATCCTTACCTAGGTCTTTCTCAACAGAAATGCTCCAATCTCTCTCAAATCTGGTGATGATATCCTGGCCCTGCTGAAGTCAATAGCAAAACTATTTGACCTTAAGAGGCCAGGATTTCATTTTAGGTACTTAAATTTCACACACTGTTAGGGTTCTGGCACTTCTACTCATAACTTGGAAGTTTTTTCAAATGTATGCGTAAAGGATGGGATTTTCAAGTGTGCCTAGTGATGGCCTAACTGTGTCCCCATTGAAACCACTGAGTAACATCAGGCCAAAATGACCCCTTCTGAAAATCCCATCCAAAGAGTCCAGATACCTGTCTTTCCTGTTTTTAGCAAGAGTATAAAATATTAGTTTTTCTACAGTGTGTTCTTATGAAGCACTCTTAGCACCTCATATTGTAGTCTTAGAATAATTGGTTTTGGATAGCTTGCATGCAGTTAATTTTTTTAATTGTATAGATCTAACTTTTATATTTTCCCTTTGAGTTGTGTGAATGCAGTATTCTGTAGAAACAAAATGCTGACCCTGCTAACAGCAACCCTAAAACAGAATAAGATGTTCTTGTCTATTTCCAATTGCAACGGAGAATAAATCACTAAAGAACTTTAAATGTTTTAACTAGAATAAATAATGGACAAAGAAAGAATGCTATCTTAATAGTCTGATAAAATAGCCACATGTTGCTCTCCTGAGGAAAACCAGTGCATGGAGAGAAAGCACCCAGGAAATGCAGTGATATTTACCTCGCATGGTTTTCTCTCAGTGTTCCTTTCAAGGATAAGGATTCCTGTAGAGGGCAGAAAACAGGCTTCTAAAGAGCCCTTGGGTGAGTTGGAATAGGCAGGCTTCAGAATTCAAGCTGACTGAAATGAGTCTACTAATTTTTTTTCCAAGTGTTGGGAAATACAATTAAAATAAAATATTCTCCTTTCATTTCTGCCTCTCATGGGCCTTGTTCTATTGCTCCCATTGTTAGAGGATGAGATACTGCATCCTTCATATCTCTCTGGTTTTAGACATTTTGAATTTTGTTGAGATGATTAATCTTCCCTTGGAAGAGTTTGGAGGCTCTGTAGAGCTCTTTGTATAACTTCCAACACTCCTCTGTCTACTGACTTGCAAAATGTTAAGATTCTTCTCTCTATTTAGATCTGCAACTGAGTAGAAAAGCGATCATGCCAAGGACTTAGTGGAGGGCTTATTTTATGTGAGCAAGCAAGCCCTGCTAACCCCTGAATCTGTCCAGTGACAAGTGTTGAAGAAAACATCTTTTGTTTTATTTTCTTGTGTGCTGCTGAGCCTCCAAAGCACTGCCTGTATCTAGGATACCTGCATTCCAAGTGGGATTGCTTATAAAAAGGAAAAGTTTTTCCCTTTATTTTGAGTTTATGAAACTACTGTAGGAATTCACAAAACAATCTTTCGTATCAATGAGTGATCTTGTACAGTGCAATGCAGCCTCACACATCGGGTGATGTATAACACCTTTTTAGCTATGTATGTGGAGGGAGTGGAGGAGACACTGTGGGATCTACCCAGTGACAGAGGAACCCAGTCTCTTCCTGCATGAATCAACGTTCTGAAAAGGCAGTAACATAACTTACATGGGGTACATGAGCATAAAGGCATATATCCTCCTTGATTAGTGGCAGGAGGAACTTCTTCAGGCTCTGCTTGGTCAGCCTGTCCCTATACAACATAATATCTGGTGAGTATGGCTATGTCTACACTTGTAATTTTAAGTCGACTTTAATTAAGTCGACTTAGCATGTCCACACTTAAAATTAAAGTCGACTTAAAGGGGAACTTACAAAGTCGACCTAGACCATCCACACTGGACACCTAGGTCAACTTTTAGGGACTTAGGGGGACCTAGGGCAGGTCCACGTGGGTGGGGGGGCACCCCTTGCCCAGTGCCAGGGGGCTCAGCCTTTGCCCCATTGTACATAGGTACAATGGGCAGAGTGGGTCAGGGACCCTGGCAGGGCAAAGGGGCAGGGTGGGCAGGGCTCTGCCCTACCCTGTGGGGGGGCATGCCAGGCTCCCCCTGTACCCCCCCCAGCAGGAAGGGCATTGGTGTAGTCCTGGGGTAGCCCTAGGTTGACTTAGGGCTACCCCACATCTACACTGGCTTAAGTCGACTCTAGGAAGTCGACTTAAGCACTAAGTCAAATTTAAAGGAGGTTTAATAAAGTCAACTTAATTTTAATTAAGCCGACTTTATTTTCCTTAAGTCGACATAAGGAAACTGTAGTGTAGACGCAGGATAAATTAAGTCGACTTAAGCAAGCTTAAGTCGACTTAATTTACAAGTGTAGATGCAGCCTATGTGTATATGATCGTGCGCATATGCTGAAATGGAGTAGCAAGTTTCGCTAGCGTACTAGAGGAATGACCCTTCTGAGAGGGAGAATTAGGCATTTCCAAGAGTAAAAATACTATATGTTATTAGTAAGAAAGCCAACTAGAAAAGATTTACAATTGTACATTTTAGAGAAAAATGGGTCCTCAAGGCTCTGTGGTAACTGCCCTACTATTGCTGCCTGATTGTTGGTCTCATGGGAGGAGCCTAGCAGCCAGTCAACACACCAGTTACCCCTACTCCTTAAGATAAAGGAATTTCCTATAGTAAGTGCGTCAGGAATGTTGCAATAGACAGAGAAAACTGCTACCCAGTAATTTAAGTGTTCTGTGCCCCCTGCCTTCTCCCTCCAAACAAAATCCCATGAATCTACTCTTGCTCCTTAATTTTTCCATCTTTTCTTTACAGACATGTGAACTGATATTAGAAAATGAAATAGGGTAATGAAAGCAAATACCTAGTACATGATGCCAAGTTTTTCTGCTTTCCAAACTCCTGAAATTAAAATTTAATTAATGATCAGCATAGCGTTAAGGTGAGTAACTAGATGGTGTTCCATAGGCTTACCAGTTCTTTTTTAATGTATGAGCAGTATTCAGCCTTACTGTATACTTGGGGTGGTGTTAATTTTGTACTGCAGTTTGTTTGGAAGGAATGGAGCTCTTGAAAATAACAAGATGTTCTGCCTTTCTCTCTCCTTTTTGAGGCAGAGTGTCTCTGAAGCAGAGTAGGATCCAAGCATTGGTGTTTAAGCTGAGTTTTCTGAAAAAGGCAGCTGCCTGCGCACTGTCCGTGGCTATGTTCAAGGACTGAGTTTATAATATTTTATATATATATAGTAAATAAACAAATTAAGCTGAAAAACAGCCAGACTCCATATAGCTGATTCCGCCTCAACTGGGGGACCTTAACTGACCTGCCAGGTTCTGAAATCTGCTGCCACTGAGTAGAGTGGCAGATAGGAACTCAAATAGATGAGAACAGTATTGGTAACAAAGTTAACAATAAGCTCCAAGAAATCCATGCATCAGTTAAATAGTTACTACAAGCACAAGGGAGGTAAGAAGTTGGATGGATGGATGCCTACCAATAGAGTATTTTTGCTTGCTGACCTTGAGTATGGTACAAGAGGACAGGTGAAAAAGATGCTGAAATCCTAAGAAATCTTACCAAAGTATTGAAATGATGCATGTAGTTTACATTTGATGAAAGAATGTGATAATGCTGCTTTCAGTTGTAACCTCTCTGGTGCAGGGATCATTTTTTATTCTCAGCACAATAAATATACTATAATAATAAATTGTATTTTTAAATAGGTGATTCCAAAGGGCTTCACAATCTTTTAATGTGATAGGGAAATGCCCCATTTTTACAGATGGTGAGGTATAAAACTGCCAAGTGACTTGCCAAAGGTCACCACGGAAGTCGGTGGTACAGTAAGGAACTGAACTTGACCTCTTCAATCCTAGGCTACTACCCTAACCACTGGGCCATCATTATATCTCCAACAAAACTGGCTACTGAGTTTTTGTCCAGTGAGCATATATGTAGCTCAGAAGGCGACTTGCCCCTGCACCGCAACAAAGAACAGGAGGTAGTTCTAAGAATCTGAGAGCACTGAGTAATCCACCATAGAATTTATCTTTTCAGAATGTGCTATGCAATTGCTAAAAATGCAAACAGAAATGAGCACGTATCTAGGAAATCCCAAAAAGCTGATGAAAGGAGAGTCCTTTTGATTTCTATTGAGATAAATAGAATATATGAGTGTCACACTGATGTTCCACTGATTCATTCCAAATCAACTAAGCTCAGAATGTTTTGGCAATAAAGAAATCAAGCAACACACAAAAAGTTCTTCCAGGCTCCTTATAACCAAATCTAATCTATAATCCCATTGTCTAACCTGAAAAATAAAGAAAAACTAATTTACAGATGAATAAAAAACAGTTGAACATATTATTCTATACCTATATGCAGAAAAGATATGTGCTGCATTCTAGGAATGAGTAATGAAGAAAAGAAAAAAGGCAGAAAGACTTTTTATAGACCTCTACTGGAAACGTTCGTTTTATTTTTTTGGTTTTAAGGGTCTGCCATTTTGTTTTCCAAAATTACATATTTTGGTGAGTTTCTGAAGTATATTCTGTATATTTTTTAAAATAAATGACTATAAGCTAAATATTTTTTTTCCTTTAACAGGCCCCTGAGAAAAGAACCAATGTAAATACTGGATGCAATGTTTACTTAAACAGATACAATCAACTAACTTTAAAATAAAGGAATCACACACCTCTCTGATTTTTTTCAAAATTTCTAAATTAAAATTTTAAAGACAAAAAAGATAACATTTTAGATTTATAACTCATAGATTGCATAATGTAAATTATAATGATAATGCAATAATTTCCTAAAATAAGAATCCTTAACATGTAATATTGGAATTGCTGTGGAACTCAAATATAGTTCTGAAACTCTAACAAAAGCAAAATCTTTTATATGGTTAACTTTTAAAAAATCACCATTTACATTCATGGTAAAGACTACTTAGTATACTATGGACAGACAATTTGTTTTCAACAGGTATACAACAAGATCACTAGGGTATTCAACAATAATACCCTCTGGTTTGGATGAAGATGAACAGTTAAAAAATATTATTACAAGTAACACGCAAGAGTACTAGAAATGAAAGGGTTTCAAGAAAAGAAATCTCTGCTTTTGCGTTTCTTAATTTCTTTACATTGTCTGTATACAAAGTGTTGTCAAACACTCTGTATATGTGGACAGTTTGACTCTTTCCCCTGTATAGTCAGTTTCCACTGTTGTTTAGGTGGGTCTTTAACAGAGCAGTGGAGAAGAAAATATTTTGAAATATAGGAAAACATGATTGTAAAGCCACAGAAACTAGCAGGGGTACTACAGTTTATGGGTACTAAATTATTTTTTAACTTAAAAAGAATTATTAAAGTAAAAGTTCACAGTATCCTTCATATAGCAAATCTGGGAATGAAGATGCCCCATTCTCTGTGAAGAACTGCACTACAAGAAATGAAAAAATCTGCATACAAAAAGGGTTTCAGTTATAAGTAATTCTTGTTGAAACCACTCGGAGAACACAGGTTACTTCTTAGAGAAATTGAGGAAAAAACAGGGAAATAATTTTTATCATTTCTATTGCAGTAGCATCAAGATCAGTATTGAATTAATCTGAATAAAAATAACAGAATGGTTGGGATGCCAACTAATCCAACTAATGAAAATTTGTAGGAATTTTTAATAAAAATATTAGTAAGTGTTGGATGTTGAAACTGTTTTTCATCACTGAGATTTGATGAAGAAAGTATATAATATCCTTCACTGAAATTTACAGAGCTTTACAAAAGGTTTCACATGCACACACAGTGAAACCGGTATATTTTAGTCTGTTTCTCATTTGTGCAAAGTGGGCTTTGCATAAATCTGTAGTCAAAGATCAGTTTTGCGGAAGCAAAAAAACCAAACCAGCAAAAACCATAAGGACTGGTTCAGGTTCAATGGGTGAAATCCATTTCGCCTTTTAAAACCCAAATACCATATTTAGAGTCTATGTTGGCGGACTGCAGAGTTTCTATGAGAGTGATATCCACACACCACTTAGAAGCCAGCACCTTTGCCCCAGTTGTTATGTGGAAAGAAACACTGCCAAAAGCTTCTATGTTCCACTTATAAGGAATGTTGAGGCCACTGAATCTATGAAAATGAAGATCCAATAGGCTTGTTCTGGTCTTCCCCTCTCCAATCAAGTCTTTCCATGCTGATCCACGGCACAGAGTCCACTTCTACATCTGTGAGTGAGTACACTGACCCCCACCCCCCAAGTAGACACATTGGCTATGTCTACACTTACCAAAGTTAGTTCAAATTAGTTAAATTGAACTAACTAATTTGAACTAATTTTAGTTAGTTCCAATTAACTTAATTCGAACTAGCATGGCCCCACTGGAATTTTAGTTCGAACTAAGCAAGTGCCATGCATGGCACTTGCTTAGTTCGAATTAGTCAATTGCATTAAGCTCAATGTGCTGGTTAGTTCGGACTAAGCACTTAGTTCGAACTAACATGGCCACATTGACTTAATTTGAACTAACTAGTTCGAATTACGGGTTAGTTCGAAAGGTATAATCAAATTTATTAGTTCGAATTAAGGAAGCCCTTCATTCGAACTAATAAAAGCCTAGTGTGGGCAAGGCTTAAGTTAGTTCGAATTAAGCTTCTTTAATTCGAACTAACTTGCCAGTATAGACATAGCCAATGATCCGAGGAGATCCTCTGAGCAGCTCCTATGCAGAACTAAAGGAGTATGACGAGTTCCAAAGGGGTAGCCATGTTAGTCTAGGTCAGCAAAACAAACAAGGAGTCCTGTGGCACTTTTAAAGACTAACAAATGTATTGATCACATGAGCTTTCGTGGGAGAAAGTCCCACTTCGTCAGACACTTTGAAGATGGGGAACTTACAGAGGATGGAAGTCCTTATGATAATATACTATACCACTGACCAATTTCCATTCATAAGAAAGGGCAGGAAATATGCAACATGCTGTAATTACAAAAAACAGGTACACTGCTGCACAATATACTGTAAGTGTATAGAAAAAATAAGTCACACATAGGTTTAAAAAAAATTGTCAGTCCTCAAAGACAAAGTTGCAAACAGATAATCAAATTAGATTTGTCACACAAGAGTTTATGCAGTTGATATTAAAGTGCACTATACCATTTTTGTACTGTCTGACAGATATTGTAATATTTTCTACTAAAAAGTTTCTGACTGCACTGATAAAAAAATGAATACATGATATGATATACCATGCTATATGCAAACAAAACATACCTGCATTATATCATGGAAGTTAAGATGTTGCAATACTGGAGACTGATAAATAATAATTGCCATAAATTAAACACTTTTCTATAGTGAAGGACAAGTAAAAGCCATTTTTGAGAAATGATTCAATTTAATTCCGTAAGGACAGCAGTAAAAGAGCCCTATCAGTAGATGTTGCTGTAAGTTTATTATTGCATTGTCGTTCCCTTCCAAGAACAAGCTGGAAACAGAAGTGAATCCAAATGTATATAATCATCTGATATTGCACCTAAATTATTTGCATAGCTATTGGATAGATCCCAGACTGCTACCTCCAAAAGGACACCTAAAAAAATAACCCCATGTCAGAACTTCCCAGAGGTGTTACCTCCAAAATGTGCCATACAGAACTCTCCCAGTGCAAGTTACTCATGATTTTGAAGCACTTTCTGAGCACTACTGTAATTGTGACTTTTTAAGTATAGCTTTCTAAGTAAGCCAAAAACTTCAGCGTAATTTTAAGTATCCATCAGAGATTACATTGACCACTCCAAATTCAAACTCACCTGTGGCCTAAGCCAAATTTTATTACTATACCAGCTAGCCCCTTGAGAAATTAGAATAGTGCATATCTTAAGTATAAAATATTTGATGTGTAAATAAGTTGACTAATGATTAATACCCATCTGAATAGCTCCCAGAAATGAGTAGGAATTACTTCAGTTGGACAACTCATCTGAAGGCCATTACCATTTTTGTTGCGGTCGCTCCCTATATTATTGCTCTGAAGTGTCAGAGTCACCTAAAAGATCAATTCCTGGTATGGCACTTGAACACAATCTTCTGACTGAGTTGTGAAAGTTATTAACTAAAAACAGATTAACATGATAGACTATTAGTTCCTTATATTAATATGTATTCTATATTGATGTGATATAGGCAGAACAATGAATTACCATTTTAGTACTTCACCTATGGAGACATACTGTAGATCCAAATCCTGCTTAGGCAAAACCTGAAAATGAATTTGGGGACTTCTCTAGAAAAAAAGCTATCCAATTCACAAAGCCACTGCAGTTTTTAGAACAATTATTATTCTCTGCATTTGAGAGGACCAGAACTGGAATAGCAGGTTGGCCTGAGACGCACTGACTGAACTTGGCAAGGAAAACTGCATATAGCCCACCCATACTATGCTTGGTTCTATTACTTACTCCAAATGAAATGAAAAGCAATAGTCATAAATGAAAAGAAAATAGTCATTCCATGATATACAATAGATATATCAAGTCTATCGGAGATAATGCTCCAGAGATGTAATTGGCACACGTAGTATTTAAAAGAGAGTAAAGGGTGAACAGTTATAAAGAAGTATTAACATAAAATATTTCTGCTTAAGCCTGAAAAGCTCAAATAAAAAGAAAGAAAATTCAAAGATCTGACTGTAACTTTAACTCACTTTGTTTTGTCCATTGCAGCAATCTCCAAACTGGGCACATAACCTTATACATAATGTACTACATATCTGAGGCATAAGAGACCGTGTTAAAGATACAGGTTCTGTTCCTCAGCTAGTATAAATCTAAACAGCCCCACTGATTACAACACAAGTACCCTGATTTACACTAGCTGAGGATCTGTCACAAAGGGTCAAATCATGTTTCCACTTACATCCACGCAAAGGCATTGATTTCAATAGCTGTATGCATATAACAGAGCTGAATTCTGTTCAAAGTTTCAAGCTTAACTCTTAAAGACTAACAAATTTATTTATCGCATGAGCTTTCATGGGAGAAAATCCATCTGACAAAGTGGGATTTTCTCCCATGAAAGTTCATGCAATAAATAAATCGGTTAGTCTTTAAAAGTGCCACAGGACTCCTTGTTTGTTTTGCTGACCTAGACTAAGACAGCTAACCCTTTGAAGCTTAACTCTGTATTTCTTTGCTTTTGTGGTCTAAGTCAGACTCTTACTGATATGTCGATGTAGATTTTTGTGGTTTAATTATAGATGTGTCAATAGCAAAATACTTACTCTCTGCTTCAACCCAATTAAAAAAAGGCAGCAGCAATTCTTTACATTGCTGACAATGTCAATTTAAGTGGGTCATCTCAGGTTAGTATCAGAGAGCAATGGTATGAATATTACACTGTCAAATAAATTGAAAATATATTCATCTTCAAGTAAAAATGTCAAGAGCTATCATCGGTGTAAAATGATTCCTATCAGCAGGTATTTTGTGGAAGACAGTGTCTGTGATAGGTTTTTTTAATTAATGAAGGAGACAAATTACAAAAATGTGTAATCTGGCCACTATAAAGGCAACCAAAACACAGAACTACGTACCCTTCCACTGATCTACAGATAAATTGCTCAAGAAGTGCTGTTCAAGCTACCCACAATCACCAATTGACCATTTTCCCATAAACCAACTTATTTTACTCTACTTCTAGAAACAGCTGTCCAATATGGAATCACATTGATTTTTCCTCTTATTCGAAACTTAAACAGAAAAGCTACATTGACCTTTGCTCAGCACAGCAAAAATAAATAAATAAAAAATAAAAAAAATAAAAAGCTGTTATGGGAATCATTTCTTGCCATCCAGAACTGTGACAAAAGTTTGCAAGTTAAGTGCTTATACGTGGCATTTTTTAGACTACCATTAGCAGTGGCCATTTTGCTGAAAAATGTGACATCTAATATACATAAACCTGTCAGCATCAGCACTCAATGACAAGCTTGTGCAGAAATGTCCAGTCTGTTTTAATACAGGATTAAGAAGAAAACTAAATGTTTAATATTTAAGCAAAAGGTTGAGTATGTACCCGGTACTGTTCTGAGGTTTAGAGTCTAATGGCTAATTTAGACTGGAGCCTCTTGGGTGTCCAAAATAAATTGTAATATTGCCAAAAAGAATTTGATATGAACAAAAAATGCAAATAATTCAATAAACTTGCTTTCTAAATAAAATTCACTTTATGCTCATAAAATATGTGTTCCTCACATTTGGGCTTTTACATTGTTATGATAAGATGGGCCCAGGTTTCTTTAAGCACTTTAATCTGATTGTCAGATAGAAGCATGAACTTGGCCAAAAATCTCTTGCACAAAAAACCCAATTTATTTCTATATATTAATATCTAAAATGTCACTATTAAGAAACATGTGTAAACACAGGTAACTGTGTTTTTATTGCAGACTACAAGGTCTAATCAGTCAAGTTCAGAGTTTCAGCAGGTAAAACTCCCATTTGACTTCAAAAGGAAAAACTTGCTTTTTTAATAACCACTTTTATTTAATTTTAGAAAGGGTAATAATTTTGTATCTTCAGCAGAACCATGCCCTGAAATCTCAGGGGTGATTAAAGGGCCATATCAAGCTGAAAGGTTTCAAATATCAAACTATATTATAATGTCAGGACCCGCAAGATCAATTAGCGCTTTCAATGACAGGAAAGGTTACAGTTGGACTTACATTTATACAACATCTAAAAGTAAAAAAGAAAAATGTCCATCATTAAACTACTTTTAATATCACATTTCCTTACAAACTTTTGAAACAACAATTAAAATGTTAAACAGTTTGTTTAATTCACATGGTATCAGAGCTGCTTTTCTCTTGAACAATTCTTAGAATGTTTTATTAATTAAAATAATTTGTTTCTATAGACACAATAAACATGTACTCTGAGATGGCCGGAAATCACAGGGAACTTTAAAACTATGTAGTAAAATCTAAGGTATCATCATAAGCCATTTTAGTATGTGTGGTGCTGCTACTAAACCTGGTTTATTGCTAGGCTTGTATGAAGCTTTAAAACCACTTGACAACTATTTGCAAATCTTTCGCTTGTTCTGTCTCGGTTTACATTCTTTTTGAAAATCCAAACTATATTATTTTGAATGAATAAGTGTGCTTGTGTTCATGTTCCAAACTGAAAAACAAAATTATTGGAAAACAAAAGCAAAATATAAGAATTCAATACAGTTATATAGAATGGCTGATCACAGGTCTGGATCAAAATAAGTAAGTTTTACACTTTCTGTTACTAAATGCTCTACATAAACTTTGATGCCAACAAGCAACTGACTATGCATTTCACTTTTCAGCACAGTAAGAAATAATCAGTGGAGATACAGGTATGTTAGAAATTCATTTGATGTCTCTTGATACAAGCATTATCTGCTGTAACAAAATACCTCATTATGATCTCAAACACAATTAGTTTAAGATTCTATACATGGTGACAGTTCAGAAGGAATCAAAAAAATTAAACACACATTTTGTGTATGGAAAGCAAATGGTTTAAGTTATAAGTATTATTTTTAATAAAAGCAAAGCATGATTGCTTTTATACGATTACAGACTTCAAAATGTCTCATATTTTCAAAGCACACTTTCTATTTATTTCTTCAAGGAGCAATTTGAAATATTTACTACCAGACAGTACCTAATTTTAGGTTTTAAGTGCTTTAACAGCTCTATGAAATATGATCAGCAGCTGCAATGTAGAACTACGCTGAATAAACTATCCTTTATAAAAAGAGAGACTCGTTTTACTGAGAGTTCATAAAATCCTCACTTTCAAAACAGAAAAAGATAACACACAAATAATTAGTATTTGCTTTCTACAGAACTTGACAGATATAAGTTTGGGGATTTTTTTTTCCTGGATTGAATTTCATATTAAACAGAGAAAAGCAGTTTAAATTTTATTACCTGAAAATTAGAATGAATGCTGGTGGGTATAATCAACTCCTGTCAAAAATACATAATTATTTTTGCCTCTTTACAACCAAATTCTGATACTTAATGTTCTTTATTATAATACTGTAAAGGAAATCTATTGTACAGAAGAGCCAAACACAACGTTTAACAGTAGCATTCAAAGTTTGTATCAGGACCTGAAAATATGCAATAAGACACTGTCTTGATCTGTATTTCAAATGGTCATGCACAATACATTTTCACTAGGAACTGTAGTATGGGTAACAAGGAACTTTGTGATAGTGGGAACCTGATCTACAATTCTGGACAGGATCTCACAGTCACATCAAAATAACTTTCTATTGCAGAAGGGTAGTAATGTGTTGTAGGACAAATTCTACATAAAAGACTAGCCCTGCAAGCATAAGAATCAACTGAACATATAAAAAGAGAATAATTTAACACAATCCAAAGACACATATTTTAACATTTATTTTATAACTATGCACTTATCATTTGAACAAGGTCATATAAGTACAAAGAGTATTTTCCCTTTACGCTGCTACAATTAATTAAAAACCTGTTGGTAACATGAATACCAGCATTTTGAAAATGAAACAGGAAAGATCTTTTTGTTTGTTTGTTTTAGATGTAGCCCAGATAACATTAAATGTTAAAATGTACTAGAAAAGCTGGGGGTGGGGGAGTTGTCCATTTACAGTTCCACTTACTTTATATCATTTATAATATGACATAAGTTGCAGGTATATAAAGATGGGTGCCCTGCAGAAAAAGGAAGTGGAAAGTCTACAGTGATTTTATTATTTTGATTTATATGGTTACTAGGAAGTGATCAGTTGTGTTAAGGAATCAGACAAAAATGATGAACATACAACAAAACGCTATTAGCTTGTATTTTGAAACTGAAATTAGGATATAGTCAGAACTTTAACACATAAAAATGATATATATAACAGTGTAAATCACACCAATTTGAGAAGTCAGATAAAAATGCTTTATTTATAGCTGTACATGGTGAAAATATATTTCTCTCAATACATTTAATTTTAATTCTGATCTGTACTGTTTTGTTAAATATATTTTAATTAGTCTGCTTATCTTACTGCTTCTGCTGTTTTATATGCAAATCAAGAGATTAAATTAAAACTATGTAAATGTAATTATTTCTTCTTATTTTAACGCCAAAAGTTTTCATGATTTAAAATGTTTAAATGTGAACCCTAAAATGCTATCTGTTTTTTAGATACTCCTACCTAAATTGGATCTGCATGTAAAATAACTATTACAATTTTTAAAATGTGCACTGCTTTAAACCTTGCTCACAGGATTAGGGAAAAACAATGATGTATCTACTTAATTTTTAACAGCAGTGAGTTTCATAAATGTAAATGAAACTTTAGATGCCAATCACTGACTGGCAGAGCCTCTCTCCTGGAATCCCTCTCACTTTCCTTAAAAATGCTTAATACTGGGCGTCACCTAAATCTCTACAATGCATGACACCGAAATGGACACGAAGGTAAGGACTGCAAACAATCGCCTTAGCTTAAAAATAAACAGTCAAAGCATCTGTGGCTGTAATTGCCATGCCTCTCGTTAATATTCCTCTCTCTTGGTTAAATAAATGGATGCTGTGTACGGCGCCAAAAAGACAGAGGCTCAGGTAGGGGGGAACAAAACTGCTAACTGCGAGTCCTGTATGTGAAATCTAACCTGCAGTTTTTCTTACGTATCCGATTTTGGAAGTGTCCCTAATGACAGCCGGAGAGGCAAATTAATGGCCAACAGCCCATTGGGTTTGAACACGGAGAATCCTGTTACCTCCTCAGATTAAGCACAAACACACAGAGACTCTCCTCCACGTGGAAGTGTTTTCAAACCAAAACACAAGTTCCCTGCACGCGGTGCTCAGGCACCTACGCGGAAAAGACAGCTAGATCCCACTAGGTTAGGGTTATTATTCCTGTGTCTTTGTCTACAGTGGATTTAAAGGGAATTGGGGCCACCTGACAGCTCACTGTTGTGTCTGGCTTTAAGCCACGAGAAAACCAAACATTTGTTCATATATCTCCCTATATATTGTTTTGGTTTCGCTCTATTTAGAGAGAAAGAAAAACAAGGGGGAAACTTGGGTCTCTCCCCTTCCCCCGCTGCAGAAATTAAGATGTTTTCCTTATTTCATTGCCGGCCTGAAACTAGACGGCCCCATCAGCAGATATTTTCTAATAGCTGCAAACTGGAAATGAGCTCCACTGAGAAAGCCCAGTCCATTCATTACCGCCAGAGTCCGAGGTAGGAGGGCGCCGGGAAGTTGCACGGCCCAGGCTATGCCACTGAACAAAATGGCCAATTTAGGAGACCCAACTGAGCCGCCTGCGCCTCTCCAGCAGTTGTCATCCATTAAAGCCACTTCCCCTAAAGGCTCGCTCGCCTGCAAAGCGCACGCTGCGCGCTCAGCTCGCTGGCAGCGTGTGCTCGAGTCGCCACAACCAAGATCCAGAAAACTCCCTGGATTTCAATCTGGGACGAAGCACGCCCCGGCGAGGCGCGCCTCCCGCAGGCGCTTGGAAAGACGGAGGCACTAAAAGGCGCCCTGGGGTGACGGGGAAAGGCCGGGGGCCGCGCGTGCCAGCAGCAGCACCTAGTTGCTCGGCCGGCGTAGCGGGAAGCGCATCGCAACGGGACAGACCCAGCTGGGAGGGCCGCGGGGCTGAGCAGCGCCCCTGAAGCGGGCAAAGCAAAAGGCGGGGGCGATGCAAACCGAGGGTCACCTGGAGAGGGGCGGAAAGAAGCCCCGCCGGGGGGCCCCCAGGAGGCAGCGAGCTCTGTCCCGCGGGGGAGAGGAAGGCGAGCTTGGGTTGGGCCGAGCCCCCGCTGCTCCGTCTGCACAGCAGCCGAGGGGGAAGAAAACAACGCTTAGGAAATAACAACCCCCAGGGACAGGCGCGGGGACAGACAGACACGGGGGGGGGCGACACTCACCTCTGGGGGCAGGGGGACACACGCCGCTATCCGGCTGCTCCTCAGCGATTCTCCCTCGCCCCTTCTTCTAGTTCCCCTTTTGCGCTGCTCCTCCGGCAAAACAACAGGACATCCCCCTCCACGGCTCCCCCCGCCACACAGCGCACGGAGCAAAGCCGGGAGGGGGCTGGAGGAAGGCGGGGGGAGCAGGCAAGCGCTCGCCTCGCCTCAAGACGCGCAACTGGTTGCTCTCCGCCCTCCCCGCAAGGAACCGACTTCACAAAGCACCCCCCCCCCCGTGGGGAGATTGTGTCCCGGAGCGCGCAGGACAACCCTACCCCGAGCGGGCACTTGTGCGGGGAGCTAGAGCGGCTCCAGCCGGGCCAGGATGCAGCACGGTGCTGGCGCGCGTGGAGAGGGCTGCGCCAGGGACCATGTTTACTGCGGCCCTGGGCTGGGAGCAGCCCGCCGTGTCATTGGTGGCTTTCTCGCGTGGGGAGCTCACGAAGCGGGGCTTGCCCCTGCGCCTCCCCACGGGCGCACGCACAAGTGTTGCTGCCCGCAGCCGCTGCGTCCCACGCCCGTCCTCTCCCCTCAGCTCTCCTCCACTCCCAGCCCACCCGCTGTCTGCCTGCCCTGTGCCCGAGGGGCAGCGCGTGAAAAGCTCTGCCTGCACGCACAGGCTGGAGAGGTGAGCGCCTGCCCCCCAGGTGCTAAAGCTTAACCCAAATTCCCCAGGGACCTTTCGGCTCCCCCCCAGGCTCGGGCCTGCAGTCCTCTCACTCTGAGCAAGGATTGCAGACTTTAGCTGCTGAGCAATTAGGCTCCTGGAGGCTGCATGTGCTTACAAACCAGCTCTTTCTCGCCCCCTTCCTTATGCTACCTTTACTCTGGTTGCCTAAGACTTGCTCCCTGAAATCAGAGATATACCTTACACAGGGCTAGGTGACTGCTCATCTGGCCTGTGTGTGGAACAGCCCCCTACAATACCGTCACTGAATTGCTGTAGCAGTCTGACCCCATCCTGTGATTTACACTTCCCTGCATTTATTTTCCTCCCATTCTGTAAATTCTTCATCTTGAAGCATCTGAGGAAGCAGTATTTTCTCCCACAAAAGCTCATATGATAGAGAAGTAGTTATCCATCTTCAAGCATCTGAGGAAGCAGTATTTTCTCCCACAAAAGCTCATGCAATAGATAAATAAATTTGTTAGTCTTTAAAAATGCCACAGGACTTCTTGTTTGTTTTGCTGAACTAGACTGACAAGGCCACCTCTCTGGAACTTTCTGGTTCAGAGTTACAATCTCCCCCCTCCTCTGCCAAGCGTCACAGAATGTTTTAGGCTGCAGCATAAACTACTCACTACACTGGGGGAGCCACAATGTCAAGTATGTTGGCAAAGCAGAGACTGTCAACGCACTCTAGCTGTACAGCTCCCTTGCCCCATACCTATTTGTGCAGAGCCTATAGGCCCCTATACACAGAAAATAAGGACAAAGTTTTGTGACTGGTGACCACAGCTGCATACAGCTATTTGCCTCATTTTCTAGTTAAAGAGGGTTTGTCTACATCTCCCATGACATGCCCTGATGCGATTCAATCAGCACCGATCTTTTTGACTCGCTCTCAGATCTAGATATAAATTTGTAATCATTGCTACCTTCCCAAGCCATACAAAAGAAGAAGTGATAGAATTCAAGGCAGTAAAGGAGTACCTTAAACTTTCTCAACTCCCTTGTACTGATGATGCACAGGGTAGGTCAGAGTCTGGCCTCTGGTAACATACAGGTACCACAAACTGGCCCTTGCTTTGTAATCTGTTTTCTTCTCTGGTTTTCAAAAAGCAAGATCTAAGTCAGTCTCTGTACTTTTGGGGAAGCTAAAGCAGAAATAACCGCATGCACATGGACATTGAGGGAACAGAGCTGCCACCGTATTTTCTTAGAGTTGGCAGTGTCTCCCTTTCTAGGGATGCATCTACACTTACAAATTTAGTCGATTTAAACTTGCTTAAATCGACTTAATTTAATCTGCATCTACACTACAATTTCCTTAAATCGACTTAAGCTGCTGCTTAAGTTAATTTAAGGAAATTTAAAGTCAACTTTATTAAACCTGGTTTAAAGTCAACTTTACTGGCTAAATTGACTTTATAAAGTCGACTTAGCCAGTGTGGATGCAGATTAGCCTTAAGTCGATTTAAAGTCGACTTAAGGGCTCCAGGGCTCCCCCACTGCCTTCCCTCCCAGGATGGCTGGCACAGCCAGAGCCTGGCATACCCTGCCCACCCCGCTCCTATGCCCTGCCAGTGTCTCTGTCCTGCTCAGCCCCCATTGTACCCAGGTACAATGCGGCAAATGCTGAGCCCCCAGGCACTAGGCAAGGGGTACCCCGCTGCCACCGTGGACTAGTCCCAGGTCCACCTAGCCCCTAGAAGTAGACTTAGGCATCCAGTGTGGACGCTCTAAGTCAGTTTGGCAAGGTCCCCTTGAAGTCGACTTAATTTTTGAGTGTGGACATGCTAAGTCGACTTTGTTAAGCGAGTTAGCAAAGCTGACTTATTTGGCCAAGTGTAGGCATAGCCTAGGTGACCAGTGTGGAAGGGACCCTGGCTCAGTCCATTCTAGGGAAAAGTTTCCCCAATCCTTGTGTGTTGGGACGCTATGGTGCATTCTACTTCCTGCACTCAGTGGAGGAGGGGAAAGAGTAGAGCAGAAGACTCTTTATACCATCTGTCCTTTCTCACCCAGTCTGATATTTTGAGTTTTTCCACAGCTTTTGCAATAATGCCAGTACATGAAAATATCTCTGTTTTCATTGTTTAAAAACTAAGGTTCTAGCCCACACCTTGTGATGAACATATTGAAAACATAAACCAAAAAAGGCCCATAAAGTAGAAGGTAAATAAAGAACCCACTATTTTTTTAAATTCGTGATTAAGCCAATCTCATGATTCTGAGGGGTCTGACTCATGATTTTTGAGTAATTGGTATTAGCAATTTTGTGACCAGGCAGTCCTTGAAAATTACTTTTAAAATGTCACAATTATTTATATGTCAAAATGGGAAATGAGAAAACCAGTTTACTGCTAAGGGAAAATATTTTGAATGAAAACTCACGTGAAGCTGAAGGAGCAAGCCATTTTGCTTTTAATAATGCCATTGAATGCAATGCGCATAGGAGGTTGATAAGAACTGTATAAGTTATCATGTAACTCATTGACTCAGTAGAAGCTGTGGGGTCTTCAGTACTTTTGAGAATCAGATCTCTTATTTTGATGCCTAGTGGATTTATAGGACCCTAATTTGGGCTCCTTATTTTGAAAATTTGGACTTAAGTTATATCTGAAATGATTTGGTAGGAAAATGTCCATCTTTAGTTAAACCAATTGGTTGTATATGAGTTCTGCAATGCAAAGACTAAGTAGGAAACTCCTCCTAATTCCTCAGGAAAATAAGGTTACAAAAACTCAGTATTTGGTATCTTCGGAGACTTGCCACTCAAAGAGAGAAGCAGCCTTGGAAAAGCTCTTTGACCTTCAAAAAGCCAGCAAGAAAAATGATTTTAACCATTTCCCCTCACCCACAAGCAAGCCCCAACAGATTAAATTGATACATTCTAGAAACAAGCCAGAAAAATCAAGTGAATTTTGAATATAACAATTTAGATGATAACTGGGGCAAAGGGTAAAAAAATCAGATTTGTGGAAAATCATTGAAATTAGCAACCGCAGTAGCCATCCTATTAAGAAACTACTTTTGGAAAAAAACATGCTAACAATTCATTTTTCTCTATTAGATTTTTGAACCGCAGTAGACATTCTATTATAAGGTAGCTGATCCCTGTAACAAAGGTTTTCAGAGTTTGGTTTCCTTCCAATTTACTTCAATGAGGCAAATCCCTGCTCCAGTGAACAATCACATGGTAATATGGGTTGTTTTAATGGACACATCACCTTAAAGCAAGCTTTTAACCATCTGTTTCACCCTCCATAAAAATGTATGCTGTAAGTGATTTAAAAGAATATGCATGTTCTTTGTTCAATGACATATGCATTAGTTATGTTTTTCACAGGTTTCAAATTGAGAAGAACCTCCCCCCCCCCAGTTATGTATCCCTGGCTCATTTGTTACTCTGGAGAATCTCCCACAAAGGTTATGCCTCCCTTGGAATAAAATACCTGTGGCTGGCCTGGGTCAGCTGACTTGGGCTTGTGGGGTTCAGGCTGTGGGGCTATAAAATTGCAGTGGAACTTGGGCTTGGGTTGGAACCTGGGCTCAGAGACACTGCAAGGGAGGAGTGTCCCAGCGCCCGAACTCCAGCCCAAGCATAAACATAGATTCATAGGGCTGGAAGGGACCTCATAAGGTCATCTAGTCCAACCCCCTGCTAAAAGCAGGACCACTCCCACTAAATCAACCCAGCCAGGGTTTCGTCTAACCAGACCTTAAATATCTCCAAAGATGGAGATTCTACCACCTCCCTAGGCAACCCATTCCAATGCTTCACCACCCTCCTAGGCTATGTCTACACTTGCTAAAATTACTTCAAATTAGTTAGTTCAAACTAACTAATTCGAACTAATTTTTGTTAGTTCGAATTAGCTTAATTTGAACTAGAAAAAGTTAGTTCGAACTAAGCAAGTGCCTTTCATGGCACTTGCTTAGTTCGAATTAGCGATCCCCATTCATTTCAACGGCCGGTTAGTTCAAACTAAGAAATTAGTTCTAATTAACATGGCCACATTGGCTAATTTGAACTAGTTAGTTCAAATTAACCCTTTAGTTTGAATACCCTATTCGAATTTATTAGCTTGGATTAAGGAAGCCCTTAATTTGACCTAACTAAAGCCTAGTGTAGCCATGGCTTTAGTTAGTTTGAATTAAGCCTCCTTAATTCGAACTAACTTGCCAGTGTAGATATAGCCCTAGTGAGAAAGTTTTTCCTAATACCCAACCTCGACCTCCCTAGCTGTAATTTGAAACCATTGCTCCTTATTATGTTCCCTGTTATCACTGAGAACAGCCTAGCTCCCTCCTCTTTGGAACACTCCTTCAAGTAGTTGAAGGTTGCTACCAAATCCCCCCTCAGTCTTCTCTTCTGTAGACTAAATAAGCCTAGTTCCTTCAGTCTCTCCTCATAAGTCATGTACCCCAGCCCCCTAATCATTTCCGTTGCCTTCCACTGGACTCTTTCTAATTTGTCCACATCCTTTCTGTAGTGGGGAGCCCAAAACTGGACACAGTATTCCAAGATGCGGCCTCACCAGTGCCGAATAGAGAGGAATTATCACATCCCTCGATCTGCTGGTAACACTCCTACTGATGCAGTCCAATATACCATTGGCCTTTTTGGCAACAAGAGCACACTGTTGGCTCATATTCAGCTTCCCCTCCACCATAACCCCAGGTCTTTTTCTACAGAGCTGCTACTTAACCGATCACTCCCCAGCCTCTAGCAGTGCATGGGATTTTTCCATCCTAAGTGCAGGACTTTGCACTTGTCTTTGTTGAACCTCATGAGGTTTCTTTTGGCCCAGTGTTCCAATTTGTCTACATCCAATCTAATCCAAACATGTCTACATTTACATGGCAGTTTTATAGCTTCACAGCCTGAACTCCTACAAGCCTGAGTCAGATGACCGAAGCCACCATGGTTATTTTATTGCAGTGTGGACATACACTGAGGAGTCTGATCCATCCTGTACTTGCTGAAGAATATAGATGCTTTGCCACTAACTTATATGCACGTTGTAAAGCTCATCTACATAACTATTTAGTACGTGGCAATCTGGAGTGTGAATCTATCTCACGCTAGCTTGCTACACACGGGCTATGTCTACACTAGAAGAAGTTAGATCGACCTTGTTGAGTCGACTTAATAAGGTCGACTTTAAGTCGACTTATGTCAACCTTATTAAAGTCAACTTAAAGTGGACTAAATTGACTTAACTTTAAGTCGACTTAGTCCACTTTAAGTTGACCTAACCACCCATAAGTCGACTTAATAAAGTCGACTTAAGGGTTACTCCATGTCCACACCATCCTTAAGTCGACTTAAGGAGTCAACTTAAGGGTTAAGTCGACCTAAGGAGTGATAGTTATAAAGTCAACTTAAGCTTTCATTAAGTCAACTTGAAAGCCTACTGTGGACGTGCTTAATTTAAGTTGACTTAAGCCTCCTTAAGTTGACTTAAATTGCCAATGTAGTCATAGCCAGGGTGTGGACCTTGCTGACTCTCAATAGGAGTTCCTTAGTGCCCTTTGAACCAGATTCAGAGTGCACTGAGAAACTGTATATGCGAATCAGCAGGGACAACAAAGACACTTAGAAGACAGCAGACTAGTGAAGGATAGATTTATACTTCAGCTTGCTGCAAACTAAATGTTCATGTAGACAAATCCAAAGACAAAGTTTTGCAACATTCACAGGTGCTAAGTGGAGCCCCCAGGGAATTCTTTTCATAACCAAATAAATATTCTTTATTAAGAGGTCTTTGACAGGATACTGAAATGAATTATTATAACTATGTATGTGTGCCACAGATGACATTAAATAACAATTTTATTTGATAGAGGGTACAGCTCAGATCTAGGGTCTTATTCAGATCCCATTGAAATCAATGGAGGGGCTCCCCATGATTTCAACAGGCTTCAGATTAGGCACCTAGTGCAAAGAACAAGCCAAATATCCTCCATATCACTTAAATCCAACAAAGGAACTATGTTGCCATGTAGGGTTTCTTATGCACTACTGAGTGATTCCTGTGCTGGCCCCCCATGGGCTAACACATAAGGTCATGAAAGAAGGTGGTGAAGGGCAGCTAAAGGAGGAGTCCTGGGATCCATTTGTACAGAAGAATAGAAAAATAATACCATATCCAATTAAAGCAACAGGGGAATGTAAGTAGGGAGGATGTAATTACCTAGGTTGGTATTTGTCCAGAACAGGCACTCCTACATTTACAAAAAGCATCATAGACTCTTTAATGACCACAGATGGTCATAATATTAGTTTTACGTTTTATCTGAAAGACAGCATTCTGATTATTCACACTATGCTAGGCCACCATTTCATTACAGAGAATGTAGCCCACTGATTCACAAATACCAGTTCACACAATAACTTGGAATTTTCTTGGACGTCTTCCATGAAGGCACTCAAGGCCCAACCCTACTTAACTTGTGAAATATAATGAGATTACAGCCTTAAATGGCATGGCTCCAGGTAATATGTCTGCTTACATATGTTATTAAAAACAATTTACACTTTTAAATGATCAACAATTCTGAAGTCAAATTAATTTAATTACACTGCTTCCTTGTAAAAGAAGGTATTTTAGGCAAAGGGATTATATTTGTGTTTTCTGAGGAAAAAGTGACAACTGATGCAAAATACTGTTGTCATTATTATTACTATTATTAATGAGCCTAGAAATCCAACAGAGACTACGGTTCCATTGGGTTAGGCACTGTACAAACATATAGCCTATCTACGTGTTCCTAATTTGCTCTATGAAAACAATACCAGAGTCTAGTTTCTTACATTTTCAGGTTCAAATCTCAAATCCAAAAGCAAGTTCATTAGGCTGAGTTTGCTGATCTACATACTTAAGGTTATTATTGGTGCTTTACAATCATACAAAGAAAGAATGAATGAGGGTTCTTTTACCATGGTTATCAGATTTCAGGTATAAAAAGAAAGCGACCCACCCTCTTCAGTAATTCTACATATAGGGTTCAGCTGTGAGTTCAGCAGCAGGTTATGACTGGCTAGTCATTGTAAACTTGAAGAGGTAACTGTGCCTTTAAATATGTTACATAACATTGTTTTTTAGCTTCACTTTTCAAGTATTTCTTAATTTAAGATGTTATTTAGATATCTATATTTTTTAAAATCCAAACACATATGAAAAATATTACATCCTTAAGCATAAGGCTTTATGGTTCCAAATATTAGAGCACTTGCAATAAGTGGCAAGGTTATTCTGAGGGACTAGATTTGATACTTGATCATAAAAACATGTCGAACATACTGTGCTGAATACTGTATCAAGAGTGTCCTCAATTACCTTTCATGCTTGCCAATAGGGGGCTCCATTTGGTATTTCCTCCAAAGACAAAAATCCAGATGAAGTCAATGGGAGTTTTGCTTCATTCAGACCCCACTGAAGTTGTTCCACAGTTCCAAGGTCTGCATGGTCTTTGAAGGATGGACTAAACTGAGTTTACCGAGAAAAGTAATCCATCCTAGGACATATTATCTTTCCTGTGGACCACACAGGGACCCCACGGGCAGCTGTAGCCAGAAGGAGTTAATTTAATACAGGTCCAGGGCAGTCCTGGTGCTCGGGAGGGTAGAGTTGTTGGACTGGGAAGGACTGTCAGGGCCAGAGCTGATGCAGAGGCATAGAATTTCCTGCAGGACTCCGCAGATTTGGTGGTCGGCTGTACTGCCTTTTTAGGTTTCATTTCAATGTATATAGGATGCACAGGTTGAAATAATTATAAGTACTTTTACTGAGTTAAGAAACTGAGAATATTTTATTTTATTTCATTAAACTATTAATGTCACCTATCCAGTGCAATTGTTCACACTTCCCTGTCTTCAATTTTTTAAGCAGTTTTACCTGAACTAACAGCTCCTTGAGATTTTAATGATTCTTTTCTGTCATGGCATAAACAAAATAAGTCATAGTGTGGAATAATAATTTTATAAACATTTGTCTGGGCTGATCTACATAACCGACATCCATATTTATTAGTCCATCATCAAGCTTGCTACTGCTTCAACTGAAGTCCATGGCAAAACAATCATTGATTTTATTGCTAGTGGAACTGAGTTCATTATACCATAATTACAAATGCAGATTCCCATCAAGTGTCTTTTTACTACACCATAGTATCATGTAATCTCTCTGTCTTCCATTACAGTATAGTAACTGATATTCAGGAAAGAAGAACTGGTTTAGCCAACATGAGTTTATTCATTCTTACATTAAATACAAATTTCAGGATTTTTTTAATGTTTAAAATATATTACTATTTCTGTTACTCCTATTATTCAGTGTAACTCTGTTCTTTCCTTCCAGAAATTTTGATGGAACTCTATTCTCCTAGTGTAACGATTTAAATGAAGCTCAGCCAATTTCAGTCATTTATTAGCAGGTGGTGTGCAATACAAGCAGGAAACACAGAAATGTAATCAGTAAATTTGAAACCTATAAAATGAAAAATAAAGAGATTCCAAAAAATGATGTCAAAATGAGTGTTTTCAGAAAATCTGTTTTATTTCAGAGTGCAAGTTCTTTTTCCCCCTCTTAAGTGCACTATTCAAAGACATTTTAAAAATGGTGTCATCATTTCCGACTTTGTATGTTATAGCTTCAAAAAAGGGAATACAAGGTAATAGTTTATTTTCAGCATTTACAGTCTGATGATGTGCAAAAAGCAGTGTAGTCAATAAAGGCTCACTATCAGTCCCTTTGAGAGGTTATTCCAAAGTCCTCTAGTTATTTAGAAGGTACTTGCCCTGGTATAGTTTTCACTATACATTTCAGGTGTCAGCCTTTCTGAGGATTCTGACCTGAGACTCATAGGGGTCAGATGGAAGTTAACTGTTTAAATTATTTTCAAGCCATTTAGAAATCAGTTGCATAGATATATTTTATATACAGCGGTAGGTTAATTCTGAGGGCATATTTCATATCAAATGATGCTCTAACTTTTGAACACTAAAATCATCCAGCTCAATGAACCCCAAAACTATAACTAGCCTATTGCTGTTTCAAAGTAAAAACCATACTGCAAAATGGTAATCAACAGAATATGATGGCATTTCACAGTTCCTACATTCTTTTAGAAGTGTCCAGGCTCTTACTATTATTTTTATTATTGCTATGGGAGCACTAAAGACCTGATCAGAATCAGGACTCTATTGTGCCATACTGTACGAACATAAAACTGAGTTTGTCCCTGATCCAAAGAGCTTACACTCTAGGCACATTCTTCTGCAACCCACCCATGAAAGTTAAATGTAAGTACTTAGCAGTGTAATTCTTTCCTAGAGCCGGATCAAATGCCCATTAAAGTCAATGGAAAGCCCCCTACAACTTCAATTGGGATTGGCTCAGGACCCAATACATGAAAGGATTACATATCTAACATGTCTTAACTCTTTCTTTGAAGTGGTTGTATTAAATATATACTTAAATACACATACACAGATAGAAAGGATTGCAGTGTAATATATGTTGATTGGAGTTAGGGTTTGCAATCTAAAAGTAATACACCATTTGATATGATATATGAAATCAAAGACTCAAAACTATAGACCAGAGAGACACTATTACCTTCATGTTAAAGGCCACTCAACTTCTTTTCAATTAACTGAACTGTGCTAGTAAAGCAAGAGATATACAATGTAAGTGAGCAGTATGTTGCTTCATTTCTGTTTTGCGTCACTCTTGCAAGGTCTTTTGCCAGCCTCTGCATCAGGAGTTAATATATGTCCTTAGAGATGAGCTACCTTCACTGAGTCAGCCATGTATACCTCCAATGGTTTTGCAACTCCTCTCTTCAGAAGGAAGAGTCCAGGCCAGCCAAGCAACCATATATGACATGAGGCACTTGGCTATGTATAGTGCCTTTCTAGCATTCCTACCAGGCTTTTCTGCAGTTGATTACCCAACAGCCAAGAAGCAACAGAATGGGCAAGATGACATGAAGAGGGCATTTCCTGATAGACATCTCCAAAATGGAACTGAGAATGGAACCCACCAAACTGAAGCTTGTCATAATCCAGGACACTCAGGGAGAGAAGAGAGCCACCAAGAAAGATGCCCTGCCATAGACCTTCATTCCTCCAGCCATTCCCTTCTGCTTCCAGCAAGATAGATATTTAATTTTTTAAAAGCAATGAGTAAGGGACCTCATCCTAATCTTTCCTTATGTCCCTTATGGGAGCAGTAAGTGGATATCTTCCACTCTAATTTTGGAAAGTCTCTTGCAGCCGTAGCAGGGGAGGGGAGAGGCACAGAGGGTGCGTCTACACTTACAAACTAAGTCAACTTAAGGAGGCGTAAGTCGACAAACTACTCCACACCTACACTGGGCTTTTCTTAAGTCGACTTAAGCAATTTCTTAAGTTGACGTAATAACACCTCCTTTTAGGGTGACCTAACGCATAAGTCGGCCTTATTAAGTCGACCTAAGCCAGTGTAGACACAGAGTAGCCCTAAGTCGACCTCCATGGCTTCCAGACCTTCCTCCCTGATCTCCCTCCCAGAGTTCCTGGTACAGGAAGAGCCTGCCCTGGCCAACCACAGGGCAGGACTCATCCCTGACCACCCTGCTCCCCAGAGCTGGCCAGACTTGCTGCTTGGGAGCAGGGGAGAGCAGAGCCAGCGCCACAGGCGGGCCCCATCCTGGAGCCACCAGGAAATCCTGGACCTACTGGCAGTCAGTTCTCAGTTGCAAGGCAGCCATTGCAACTGGGAGGTGTATGCCTCTATCTCCCAAGGGCCACACCTGGGACACCCAGCAGGTCCGGATCAAGATCAATGACCTCTGCCAAGGCTAACAAAAGGCCCAGGAGGAGGTGCTCCGGACGGGGGCAGCCCCCACCAGCTGCTGGTATTACCAGCATCTGGATGTCTGTCTGGGCCAGGAAAGCGGCAGCCTGCCACCCCACACCATCGACTCTGCCGAGCCCCACTCCCTCGATGATGACCAGGAAGAGGGCTCGGGGAACGAGACTGTGGTGCTGGAGCAGGGGGAGGCCAGCACCCAGCAGGAGCAGGAGGGCACCTCGCCAGCCCTGGAGACAACTGCCAGCATGGAGCTGATCCCTGCCCCGACAGCAGACACCGCCACCGAGGAGGAGGAAGAGCAGGTTCCCCCCCTAAAGAAGACCCAGGTGAGGGGACATCACACCAGACACCTGCTGTACTTGCTGGTGAGTGCTCCCTCCCTTTCTGCCTCCCTCCCTTCCTGCGGGAAGGGCTGGGCACGCCTGTGGGACAGGGACTACAGGGGGACATGGCCCAGGGACAGGCAGGGTCTCGGGGGAAGGCACTCCCACAGGGGCAGAGGGGCTGGGGGTTGTGTGCAGGGGCAAGGGGAACCTGGAGGTGAGCGGTGCAGTGGCGTGTCTGGAGTTGGGGTGAGGGGACCGTAGGCAGGAGCACCAAGGCCAGACAGCCTGCACCTGACACTGGTGGTACGTGAACTCAGGAGAGACCCCTGAGGCAGGGCTGCCTGCAGCTCACCACCGTGGGCACTGCACCCGACCTGGGCAGCACAGCACGTCAACATGTACCAAGGGGTCCCTGTCCTGAAGGACAGGAAGTGGAAAACACGGGGATGGTCAGGGGACAGCAGCTGCTGTCAGGCTGCACAGTGCACCAGCTAATGGGAGGGACTCTCTTTGCTCCTCTCCAGCAGCCCCTGCACCCTTGACACATGGCACTCCTGGCACCCCACCAGGTCTGATTACGAGGAGAAGGAGAGTGCATCGCCTGCAGGATGAGCTCCTCGAAGACCTGGTCTGCATCAGCGAGCAGACTGAGGCACACTTGGCAGTGCTGCAGGAGCAGGAGGATGCCCACCTGAGGGTCGAGCAGGAGCTGTGGAGGTGCAAGCACAGGCTGCTCAACCTCATGGAGCAGCAGACCCAGTCCCTGGAGCACCTGGAAGAGCGCCTGTTCCTTTGGGGCCCCACCATGAGCCCCAGAGGCAGCCCTCCTCACCAGTGGGCCAGGACCGGGGGCGGATGTCTGCAAGCCTGGGACCCACCTTCCGGAGGCCACTAACACCAGCCCCTCCCCGACCCTCTTCACTCCCCCTGACCCCCCCCCCGACATTCTTCATTCCCCCCAAACCTCCCAACCCCCATTTCCCACTGTGAATAAACACCCTGAACACTGTTATACAGTGTGTCATGCTTTTTATTGGTGTGGGGACGGGGCGTAGATGGATGCGGGGGGGGGGGGGGCAGGCATGGGCAGGTGGTGGACATGACAGGGCCTGGTAGCAGGCCCATCCCTCAGTGCTCCTCGCTGTTGAAGTGGACCCTCAGCACATCCCAGATGAGCTGTGTTTGCCACTGGACCCGCTGAGTCTGGGGCAGGGTGTCGTCGGACTGCTTGTACTGCACAAGCCACTCAGCCTCGGTCTCGCAAACGTGGGGGATCCTTCCCCCCGCACCTCGCAGAGGTTGTGCAGGCAAAAGCATGCGCTGATGACCACCAGGAGGTTTCTCCTGCCGAGCTGCAGGTGGGTCAGGAGGGCCCTCCAGTGGGCCTTGAGATAGCTGACGGCACGCTCGACGATGCTGCGGCACCGGTTGAGCCTCCGATTGAAGAGATCCCTGCTAGCATCCATGCAGCCTGTGTATGGCTTCATCAACCAGGGGAGCAAGGGGTTGGCGGTATCCCCGAGGATCAGGACTGGCACCTGCACATCCCTGATGGTGATGGTGTGGTCAGGGAAGAAGGTGCCCGCCGGCATGCACCTGTACAGAGTGGAGTCGTGCAGGATCCATGCGCTGTGCGCCTTCCCTGGCCAGCCCACATAGATGTTCTGGAAGATTCCACGGTGGTCCACGAGGGCCTGCAGGACCACGGAGTAGTACCACTGGTGGTTCACATAGTCCCTGGTGTGGTTTTCCGGGGCTTGGATGGGGATGTGGGTGGCGTCCACAATGCCCCCACAGTTGGGGAAGCCAAGTCTGGTGAGAAGTTCATGCAGGTTGCCCGGGGTGACGAGGCGGGCTAGCAGGACCCGATTGATTGCCCTGCAGACCTGCATGAGGGCGGTCCTGAGGGTGGCCTTCCTGATGCCAAACTGCTGGGCCATGGAGCAGTCGGAGTCTGGGGTTGCCAGCTTCCACACGGCGATGGCCACTTGCTTGTCTACAGGCAGGGCAGGTCAGAGTCAGGTGTCCATGCGCTGCAGAACCGGGATGAGCTCGCGGACGAGCTCAAGGAAGGTCCGCTTGCTCATCCTAAAGCTCTGCATCCACAGGTCGTCGTCCCAGGTGGTGAGGATGATCCTCTCCCACCAGTCGTTGCGGGCCTCACGTGCCCAGAAGTGCCGTGGCACAGACCGCAGTGCTGTGAAGATGGTAGCTTGCTGGGGCAGCAAGGTGGGGGGGAGGCTGTCCTCTTCCTTCATTCTGGTGGGTTGCCAGACAGGCCTGCTTCACAGCTGAAGAAGCCTTACCACTAGTTGGCAGGTGTTGCGCAGCTGCCTGGCAAAGCACAGGAGAAGAGGCAGATCCAGGACCTGCTCAGGCTCCGAATTGCCAGGCATGATGGGAAGGGGTTGAGCTCACTTCCTCTTTTGAAGGAGTGGTCGGGGGAGGGGAGACTTTTTCTGCTGCCACGCTGCCACACTTCCCACAATGCACCCCTCGATCTCCCCCTCCCCCCAGTTGACTTAAGATAAGTCTTAAGATAAGACTTGATAAAGTCTGCCTTCAGTCGACTCAGGAGTCTAGTATAGACTCTACATCGACTTCATAAGGTCGACTTAAAGTCGACCTAATAAAGGCGACTTACTAAAGTCAACTTAACTTTCTAAGTGTAGACATAGGCAGAGAGAGCTGGAATGTTGCTTAGAAAAATGAAAGCAAGACCAGGGAACTCACTGAATGCTCCCATTCCTGTGCTGGTCTACACTGCTCAGTTATAATGCAGGTATTTGTTCTTTCCTTCTGTACTGCATAGTCAGGATTGGTAGACCGAGGATGCAGTCAGTTTTTGTGCCCTTCTGGCTTCTGAATGTCCTATAGTGCTGTGTAAATGAGCCCAAGTATTTAGCATTATATCAGAGAAAGTGAATATAAACATCTTTACTAGGGAGCAGCTACACCACACTTTAATTTCCCATGTATTTATATCTTGTTCTGTGGCAGCTTTTCCCCACTTCTAACTTAATTTAAGAAAATAATTATTTCTTTAAATTTACAGTTCTACTTTTGGGGCACATAGTGAGACCATATGACAGCTTTGAAATTTTAGGCAATCTTTGCTCTGGAGACATAATTATTGATCTTAATTATTGATGCTGTGATTACCCAAGTATTCTTTAATACAAAACTGAAAAGGAGAAAATATCTGAATTGTGAAAGATCGGTGACAAGTGAAAATAAGTCAGTTCTCTTTATGATCTATTTATGCAGCAGTAGGTGATGATGAATGAACTTTAAATTGGATATTAAAGATACATAGAGACTGTAATTATGTGAGGTGCAATAAAGGTTTTACTGCTCTGAGCTTGAGATGACTGCATTACTTATGAATGAGTTATGTAGGTCCAGTGCTTTTTTTAGTAAAAACAAAAGGTGCTGGTATCATATCTTGATAGTAAATTTGAAAAATGCCTCTCCCACGCCTCTTCTTCCTGCACCACTTCTCTTCTTCCAACAGTGTGCTCCTTCTCCCTGCTGACTCTGCCCCACACAGCTGGGCAACGGGGCCAGCAAAAAAGATGCCAATACTCCGTACCCCCAAGTATGTCACAAAAAAAATTGTGTCTGTCTTTCCAAATGAAGACAAAAGAGTCTTGTGGCACTTTTAAAGACTAACAGATTTATTAATCGCATGAGCTTTCGTGGGAGAAAATCCCACTTCGTCTGACGAAGTGGGATTTTCTC
>ML685875.1:506670-539750 GCA_007922175.1 Pelusios castaneus | reverse complement strand
TGATGCTATGTCATACACTCCCCTGCATTTAATTTCCTCCCACTCTGTAACTTTCCTATCTTCAAAGCGTCTGACGAAGTGGGATTTTCTCCCACGAAAGCTCATGCGATTAATAAATCTGTTAGTCTTTAAAAGTGCCACAAGACTCTTTTGTCTTTCTACAATAGACTAACACGGCTACCCCTTTGGAATTTTCCAAACGAAGAGCACCATCATGTGTTTAGTTTGACACTTTCCCCCTCTTTTTATTGATTCCCCTCATTTTTCTATTGGAAATAATCTAGCTATTATGGAAACAATAATTTCATTGTTAGTGTTATCCACAAATGCAATAAAAAAAAAATCAGTCAGCATAAGTTATATACCAGAGGTGGCCAAACTTACTGATCCCCAAACCTCCCTTCCCACTGGGCAGAATCCTCTAGCCCCACCACCCTGCTATAGGGCAGATGCTCCAAACTTCCCACCCCAGTTTGATAGGTGGAGAATGGGGGAGGGAGGAGAATAGGGGTTCCACAAGACACATTTTAACTATAAAAGAGCTGCATGAGACTCATGAGCCATAATTTGGCCACTCCTATCATATACCATGGTTTAGGAAATGCGGAAGTTTATCTGATAGTTATCATCAGCAGATATGTGATATCATGGCTTCACTATTTACAATGCTACAGTTAAGGTCTGACATCAACTTAAATCTGAGCAGGAGGAAGTCTTGTGTGGGTCATATAAACATGCCTGTTGGTTGTGTAAGTCATTCTTAATGAGTGCCAATGAAATCGATATTCCATATCTTCATGTATTTGCTTACAGTACATATGGTACAGAATACCAGTTCTGAAAGATGATACATTTGATAGGAAACTAGGAATATTCTTGTGACAGGTTTTTCATTGCAGCTATTTCAATAGTCTGCGAGAAGAGATTTAGCATAATAGAATATAGTCACAAAAGAGATGGTTTAACAAATAGAGGGCAAGTGAGGTAGTCAGCTTGCTCATGAGTATATATACACATTTCTGAGGTCAAAGATCTTCTCTCTTATTTAAACTGTACTGTGCCATATACTACATTGTCAATAATGAATTAATATAATTAAATATCAAACAATTTGAAGAAGTTTAATTATGGGGACAGGCAAACAGTGCTGAAGTAAGCCAGCCTGTCAGATCTGTATGGTTCAAGGCAGATATTCTGCTTCAAGAAATTAGTCTGAAGTTGAGTTCCTCTTTTGGAAAAACATAGCCATCTTAATTTGACAGTAAAGACTATACAGGGCAATAGTTCTCTGTGTAAGAGGTTATTTCTTCAGTCAAATAAATCAGTTGTAAAATGTTTCCCGATACCTATAGGTGAACTGTATTTTCCCTAGGATAATTAATGTTCTGTGCCCGTCATAGAGCAATAGCAGAAGGAAGGATGTCCTTCTTGATCTCAATGCAGGAAAGCACTTATGATAATTGAAGTCAATGACAAAGCTCCCATTGACTTTAATGGTGCAGGAATGTGGCCATAAGAATATGCTAAGTGATATCTTCAATAAAGATGCTTTTCTGAATTAGGACCTCTATTATGATTTGATATAGATGATAATACAAGCCTTAGTCATAATAAATGCCCATGGGAGGAGGAATTAGGCTTTAACACCTGAGTTGGGTGACATTTAAAATGGTCAGATGATAACGTGTTGATATTCATCTGTATATGTTCCCTTGTGATCATGGGGTGTATGTGTGTGTGTGAGAGAGAGAGAGAGACACACACACAGAGAGAGAGGGAGATGGCAGAACCAAGTACCCTCTTAAACCATCCCTGACAGGTGCTTGTCTAACCTGCTCTTAAAAATTTCTAATGATGGAGATTCCACAACCTCCCTAGGCAACTTATTCCGTGGTTAATCACCCTGACTGTTAGGAATTTTTTCCTAATGTCCAACTTAAACCTCTCCTGCTGTAATTTAAGCCCATTGCTTCTTGTCCTATCATTGGTGGTCAAGGAGAACAATTTTTCTCTCTCCTCCTCGTGATAACCTTTTAGGTATTTGAAAACTGTTATCATGTCCCCTCTCAGTCTCTTCTTTTCCAGACTAAACAAACCCAGCTCTTTCAATTTTCCCTCATAAGTCAAGTGTTCCAGACCTCCTTTAATCATTCATGTTCCTCTTCTCTGGACTTCTCCAATTTGCCCACATCTTTCCTGAAATGAGGCACCCAGAACTGGGCACAATACTCCAGCTGAGGCCTAATCATGGCAGAGTAGAGCGGAAGTATTACTTCTCCTCTCTCTCTCTCTCTGTATATATGTGTGTGTGTATATATATGAAGTGACTGAATATGTAATATATTTTCATGACAAACATATTTGTTCATTAGTTCAGGCAGAAGGAGTTTGATAGGTAAGATTTTGCGGCCTGCATTGTGCAGGAGGTTACACTAGATGATCATATTGGTCCCCTCTAACCTTAGAGTCTATGTGTCTATGGATGTCTCACTCTTTTCAGCAAGTGGAGGGGGGGAATCTATACCCATACAACCCAACTATGAGCTACCCTGATTTGCAACTTTCAAGGTCAAAACAGGTGTCTAGACAGATAATCAGCTAGTCCATCACAGGTTGGACCCCAAGCCATATGAGCCATATGACGACACCCCACTGTTTCCACTGAGACACCCCAGCAGTCTTGATTCTAGCAACACAGTGCATCTCACAGTTCAGGAAGAAATATGCTCTATGTTCTCTTAACTCTTCCTACCCAAATCACTGACTGCTTCAACCCTGCTGTAACATTTTACATAGGATCTCAACATAGAGATGTTAACCTACTGGAGCATAGGGAAACTAGACTGTGACTATGCTTTGACTCAATCAGAAAAGAAACACAATGGTTAATCAGAAAAGCAACAACTTAAATTCAGCAATTACACACCAATACAGTATCCTAAGACATGCCATGTCTTCACTAGGCAAAAAAAGGAGTGTGCTTAACTCAAGTAAACTAACTTGGAGGTGAAAGCCTAGTGAAGAGAAAGCAGTGTGCAGTAAAGTTAAACCCTATGTTCCCTCAGTTTTTAACTTGATCTGCAAACTTGTGTGAAAGTTGCAAACTGCCTTGTCTTCAGTAGGATTTGACCTTGAGTCAGCTAACTCAAGTTAAGAACATCCTTTTCTTCCTCCAGTGAAGATAAGATCCAAAAGGCTCAGCCATCTCCCCACTCCACCACAAGATGGTTGGGAAAGAAAACCTTGCTGCAGCAAAAGAGCTTGAAGGGATCTTTGCTCCTCTCCCAACCTAATTAGACTTTTCCGCACTGGCCAATAAGATATCTCAGAGTCAGAGGACTGACCAGTGGCACAGCTTGGAAAAAAACGTAGGCCATGATTGGTTAGGAGGGGCTAGGAGCCTCTCTTGTCCTTCCAAGGAAATTCTGAGAAAGCCTATTTCTATTAAATAACAAAACTTCATAAAAATCTTTAAACAAGGCATTGGTAAATTCAGAAAATATATTTTATACTGATGTGCTATTACCAAGGAACACAAATGAAATAAGTGCACAATATTTTCTTCTTATGTTTGCTTTTTGGTTTTCGTAATTGGACCTTTCCCATTGGACCTCTGTTTCCCCTATGAAAGTTGTCTTCTTCAAAAAAACACAGCAGTAAAAAGCCTTGTAAACCAAGCAACATATAGAAAGCATGCAGTCAAAGTTACTAGTTTCATTTAAGTTTTGATATTGCCAGTTACCCTTTTGCATTTGTCTGAATAGCATGGTCCCATGGTACTTCACAGCCTCAATGAACTCCTTTACTTCATTTTGGGAAGGACAGCAGAGATGGCTTTAAACCAAGATCCCAGAGGTGAAAGTACATCTAAAGCTATTCAACCTATCATTTCCTTTCTGAGAGATCATTTCCTCTTGACACCACAGTCTTTGCTTTTGTCTTTCAACAAATTATGTTGTTTAATCTCCATGCATGGTCTCAGAACACAATGTATTGTGAGTTTTATAAAGCTTCATATCCCCCCCCAAAATGTGTTTCTTTAGTTTAAATGAAGAAGCGTTGCCATTTATAGGTTTATAACAAAATGCAAACAGTACAATCAAACATGTTTAATGTAGACAAGTAAAGGAAGCTTACTAGGATGTTTGCTCAGTTAGCTCACATTTCTTAAGAGCAAGGTTAGCTGTCTTTCATGGTCTAACCTGGCTTGAAAACTTCAAAGCATTGCTCAGTTACTTTTGGATGTGAAACAGTGAATAAGTACAATTTTGCAATCAGCAGAGAACTCAAAAAAAACCAAACAAACCACCACCACCACCATACACCTCTACTGTATAAGCTAACAAAATGCTGGTATTTAATTAATAGCCTTCTGGATGTGTTTATTCCTCTATCAACACAAATTTACTCTGATGGTATGTCAATTTCATCTCCTTCAATGCAAAAGGCAGCAATTTTTGCAATTATAATACAGTGATTTATGTAATAAAATAAAATAATTGGATCAGATATTTAAAATACTTCGTACTTAACTTATACTACATCGATATTGCGGCCCTGGAAGTGCTTTACAAACACTAAATAAAATGCAAAGGTAAGAAAACATGATCTGTGAATATTTTCACTGGGTTGTATATGAGTGATAAACACAAGTAGTTCCACTGATTTCAAGCAAGTTCAGTGGAGTAGAGTTAGGCACGTGCCTAAGTGTTTTTCAGGATTAGGCCCAGAATGTTCAGCACATTGCAGAAACAAACCCTTAAAGCCAATGTAGATAATTATCGGTTTACAGATGGGGATATTGAGGCAAAGAGAGATCAAATGGCTTATGAGAGGTCACAAAGCAAGTCCTTTTAAGATCCAGGGAGGTCAGAACATACCTCTCCTAACTCTCAGTTTTGGACCTTAACCACAGCAATACTCCACTTTCAAGATGTTCACATGAAAATTACAAAATGGTAGTAGAAAATAGTTTAATTTTAATTCTGACTTTATTTTTATGTCTTAACGTAGTTGAATTATAGGCAGGTTTCTTTTCATACGTTTACACTGATAAAATCCAACCAAAGCAAATATTTTAGAGTTGTTTTTATAAAATATACACAAAAATACTAGAATTTTACATTTTTTGCATGGTATAAATTTATTTGCAGAAGAAGATGTATTAACTCCGAGCTGGTTATAGGACTGACAGTTTGACTGCTAGTGAATTTTGCATTACTTTACACACAGTAATCATGCTATTCTCACTGATCTTCCACATCAGGGGCTAGATTCTGATATATTTACACTATGTAGTAATTTACACTAGAGTAATTCTACTGATTTCAATAGGACTTTGTGTGGTACAGGAAGGTATAACTCAGCATAGGGGTATCAGAATCTCCGCATAAGAGGGCAATAAAATAAAGTAAAACATCATTTGAATCCTGCATTCTCTTCCTCATGAAGTGTATTAACATCACAACGCAACATCATTAGGTGGTGATGTTTCTTCCTATGATGTACCTCTGCAAAAACAGGTGCAAACAAATTAAACATCCTCAACACCATAAGTGATGGGAGAAACCCAAAGCATTCTTCACTCCCCTACCTCGCAGAGAATCGGAAGGTGCTACAGATTGGTAAGGGAGGCAGCTACCCCAAAAGAAGAAAGCAGAGAAGTAGTGAAGAACAGCAGCAGAAACTTCTTCTGGTAGCTGTGCTATACTGAAAACTGTAAAAGTTATAAGCTATCATTTTAGATCTTAAGGTTTCCCTGCTCCTCCCTGCAGGCAAAGGGGCTTTATAAGGAAGTCTGCAACCTGAGTCAGTTCTGCAGGCAGAGGCCCTAGAGCAGGGGTCTCAAACACGCAGACTGTGGGCCGAGTTACTTCCTGCAGCCCGCAATGACACCTAGAATTTGTAAAATAATTATAATTTATAATGTAAATGTAATGAAAAAGTTTCAGTGACGCAGCCCTTGGGCCAATATCCTAGTCCTCATGTGGCCCCTGTGGTGATTTGAGTTTGAGATCCCTGCCCTAGAGTAAGATGCAATTCACCCAGTCTCTCTGTTTTAGGGAGAAGCCTGCTTTGTCCATCTGTTTTGGGAGGTTGTGTGTGTTATCACTGTATATTCTAAGAAATAAAGTAATATTCTGTTATGTTGCAACCTTCCACCAAGAGTATTATGTTTGTGCATAATGTCTCTGTGTGCCATGAACATAACAGCAACCTCACCAACAGATCCTAGAGGTGAGAGGAAAGGACCACCTAACACACACCCAGGTTCCACATTTGTTCCAAAGATCTCACAAAGCTAATGGGAATGTGGGGCACTGGAGGAGAGCTGATGATAGCTGCTTTTTTCCTCCCCTAAAAGTGAGTCCTAATTTGCCTAAAGAACCAAACAACAAACATCAGAACCAATTAACAGTAAATGTTTAAGATTGAGCAGCTATGTAACATGGCAGCTCTAGGGCAGGAAGTAAATGCCTGTGAGGTATGGTCTAGTCAGGGGTCGGCAACTTTTCCCGAACTCCGTGCCAACTCTTCTCCCCGAGCCTTTCCCAGTGCCAGTCGCCTCTCTGCTGACAGAAACTGCCGCTGTCTGCAAGTTCAGCGGCGGCAGGTGTGGGTCTCCCTTCCCCATTGCTGAAAGAAGCCACCAGGAGCAGCCCTTTCAGCGGCATGTGAATAGAGCACCCCCTGCCGCTGAAAGAAACTACTATGAACAGGTTTTTCGCCTTCCTCTGTAGCACAGGGCATGGTTCACCTACCGGTGAATTCTCTGCATCTTAAAGTCCTTAAATCATGATTTAAGGAGGTAAATAACTCACTCATAGGTTGGTGGCCTATTGCTGGAGTGGGTGGGGGAGGTCTTGAGGCCTGCATTTTGCAGGAGGTCAGGCTAGATGATCGTACTGGTCCCTTCTGACCTTAAAGTCTATGGGTGGTACTGCAACCACCACTGCCAAGGCTTGTTTTGGCAGCAGAGGTGGCCCTTTCACGCTTGGTTCACATGCCAGTTTTGGCACGCATGCTGGGGGGTACCGACCCCTGGTCTAGATAATACTTAGTCCTGCCTTGGGTGCAGAGGACCAGATTAGAAGACCCCTTGAGGTCCCTTCAATTCTGTAATCATCATCAGCCATATCAAATTGGAAATAGAAGGGGTGAAATCCTAGCTACATTGAAATCACACAACTCCCATTAACTTCAGGAAGGCCAAGTTGTCACCTGAGGGAGATTTAGGTAGGCAGAGTTAATTATCCAAATGATAATTTGACCAGAACCCAAGAATTAATAGTTGTGAAAAGTGAAATTAAGGGATCCACTTTTCAGTCCAGTTCTTAGCTGACATACACAAGTAGCTTTGGATATATTCATGTATTAAGTGAGTAGAGAAAACAATTAAAATAAAAAGAATAGAAGCCTAACTATGGATGTAGTTTGTATCACTGTGACACAGCAGCTGCATGAACTGCTTCTATTTAGTAGGCTTGCATCTGTTTCTGACGGACCCCATCCTTAAGTCTTTATTCCTGTAAAACTCTCGATAAAGTCAGTGGAAATTTTGCTGCAATAAGCACTGCAAAACACAGGATACACATGGTCTTTGTTACAGGCTGAATTGAGAAAGCTGAGCATATCACTGAAGTGGCACATTTAGGTTTCAAGAAGTGAGAGAACTGGTGGAAGACCTCCACCCCACTTGACATAGAGCTGCACTTATCTCAGCGACCATAATGATTCTCTTCATCTCCTGAAGAAAAACGGTAAAGAAGTGGCCAGCTAAACACAAGGGGTAAAATCCTGGCTTCACGGAAGTCAGAGAGTTTTGCCAGTGACTTCTGTAGGGTTGTGATTGTTCTCAAGGCGGAGTAAAAAGTTAAAGTAAATATAGGGTCATAAGACAGTTCAGTTCATAAGACTCTAGGTGTCAAATAGCGTCTGACTATTAAGGGAACTGTAACCTGCAAACATGTGGCCATTAATTAGTCCTCAAAACACTAATTCAAACTAAGTACTAGTTACATTACACAAAAATGCTGTAAAATTATAAAAAATAAGTTTCAATGTACAGCTGTATAGTGAAATCCGCTATGAATTTATAAACTCTGCAATAGATTTACTTCCATTAGTTTCTTTTGGCAGTTGCCAATCAATTACTGCTTAATCAGTTGTTCTTCGCAGTCCTCTTTTCCCTCGACTTTGTATTTAGTCGATTTGGGACTGAGATCCTGCAAAGACTATCCCCTCAATAGTTCCACTGAAAATCTTCATTGGAGCTACCTGCATGAATTAAGCTCTGCAGGTTTGTAAGCTCTTGGGGGTGGAGACCTGGCATTGTGCACCTAAAAGATGCCAAGCACACAGTTGGCTCAATAAAATAAAACAACTTAGAGCTCTTACACGGTGCTTCTCATCAGTTGATCTCAAAGCACTTTATAAAGGACAGTATCATCATCTCTCCTTTCCAGATGAAGAAATGGAAGCACAGAGAGGTCAAATTGACTCTCCTAAGGTCACCCACCAGGCAAAATGGATGAGCCAAGACTAGAATGTGGGTCTCCTAAGTACCAGAAGAGCATACTAGTCATAGGGCCAAACTGTAGATAAGCTCTAAGGGTCTCCCCCAGAAGTCTGCCTTCCAACAGTTCTCTGTTAAATGAACAAATATTGTGCTCGAATACGGATACAGTATAAAGTGAAAGTCTCAGATAAAGATTTTTTAATTACATTTGCCATAAACTATTTACCATCTATTAAAGACATGCACTTAGTGAACATTCCACTGTATTTAAATATTGGTGTTACATTTTGAGAACAATCACACTAATAAGAAACCCTGTAAAAATATTTTCCCACCAGGCAACCCTCCAGCCGGGGACCATTTCAAACAATGGGTTTACTTTTTAGTAATGATATTCCTAGCAGTCTCATTGTTCAAAACTGGTCCCACAGATATCTAATTTTTAGTAGGATAACACACATTATTTGAACATATCAGAATTTTTACCAGAAAATTTCCCTCTTACTTAGCAGATTTAGGGGAACTGTGTCACCATATGTGTTTTCTTACATTTTCTGACTACTGTATTCTAGAACTAAATAAACTTTGTCACACCAGCCTTATCCGTGACAGATTTTAACTGCCTGGGAGTATTTATGGACCAGAAGCAAGAAGTCTGTTTTAACTCATCAGAAAGTGAGCCTAATGAATAGGCTTAAAGCCTCATCTATTTACTGGTATTTTATTATTTGTTAAACTGACTCATGGTCATTCTTATTATAGAAGTGCTGTTCTCACCACTATACATTTAACTGACAGCCTATTACCATTTCCATTAGAAACTCTTTACTAAGACATTTGTAACTATGCTGGGAAAAATTCACTCTGGACATACTCACTTGGAATACTATTTCCCAGATGTGGTGTGAATATTTTTATTAATGTTTAATATGAATGAGTATGTGAATTTGGTGCATTCATAAATGAAGAATTTTAATAGTATTATTTAAACCAAATAGGCACTGTACCAGTTTTCCCACCATGTTTTTTAACTAATGCACATCATTCCTGATATGCAACACTACTACTAATTCAACTGGGGACCTTTTTTTTTTTTTTGAACAGAGACATAGGTTATGTATTATACAGCACTGTCTTCTTGGAAATAGGACCTAGTACTGCAATCTTCATTAAAAACAGAAGAAATTCTCTGTATTGATAACTAAAATATTTAATTCCTTCAGCCCAATGCGTTTGCCATCAACACTGACTCAGAGGCAACCATTGTTGTCCTCCACTGCCAGCAATAGGTAACTTCCACATGCAAATGCACAAATAGAACTGAAGACACTCAGAACTACGTAAGTTCAGGCTCTGCAAGATGGAGTGATCTTTTTTCTGGATTGTTCTATCTGAAACTTCATCTGTAGCAGCTTCTACTACTTTCAATATCGGTGGAAAGTAAACAGTCTTAGACTACAGTTACACAACAACACACAGATTTACAATTCATTTTATCCTCCTTTTAAAATACCTACTCTCCCTTAAAACCACACAATTCCCAAACAAAATATTTGCTCTAGTTCTATCATTGCTCAGGGGTGTTAAAAGATAGTACAAAGTACTTACGAGGACTCAGCTCTTTAGATGGCTCAATCAGCTGACCATGTGTAACTTTATAATTTTGAAGGAAAAGGGTAATTCATGCAAGAAACACACCTTCTACTTAGTTTACGAACTGTCAGACTATTTAAAATCTTTCAGTAAAAAATTACAATAAAAAAATAGAGCTGCATGGAAACTGGAATTTTGTTTTGCAGGAAATTCCAGTTTCAAAATTGGTTTTTGTTCTGAGTGGAACAAAAACAAAAATTCTCAAAAACCAGAAAGATTTTTTTTTTAAATTGAGGGCAGGGGAGGAATCAAAACGTTCTGATAAAACTTAAATGTTTTGCTCAGATTCTGACTTTTATAATGTAGAATAAATTTCAAAATGAAAAGTAATTTCTAAACAAAAAATGGTAGCATTCCATTCTGATAAGATCAACAACATAACATTTTGACCTTATCAAATTGCTATTTTTCAATTTTATTTTGGTAAATGAAATTTCATTGAAATTGACATGTTCCTGTGAGAAGTTTTGATTTTAACAAAATGGCATTTTCCAGTGGAAGATGCACTGTTGGCAGATTTTGACCAGCTCCAAAAAAGTATGTGAATTCTTTCTTGCTACTTCACAGTTATGCTCCATATTTTTCTACAATGATGTATAATAAAGACAGATATAAACCAACAACTTCCACATAATCGTGACCTAGAGACAATCTAAGAAGTGTAGATTTATGAAAATGTGAAGCAGGAAGGTTGCTGTTTAAAGGCCCAATTCATCTCACATTAAAGTCATTAGAAAGATGCTGAGTAACTTGAATGGGAGCTGGAATTTGCCCTAACACCAGATATTGTCAGATGGTGAACACCTCCTGTAAAATGCTACGCCCTGTGGGCATCCGTTTATTTGAAGTGCTACCTTACGGAAAAAAATTACCTGGTTGGTTTTAACTTGCTACATCTGCTGACTCTGGTATCAGATGGAACAAACTTTAATTCTTTCCATTCTAAAGTGTTTAAATGTTCACTGTGATACCTGTATGCAACATTCCAATAGGCACTTTATGGCCTTCCCATTTTTCTTCCTATAAGGTTGTCCAAGTTAACTGAAGGGGTTTAAAATATCCATGGGAGGTGTGTGATTTCATAGCTGAACGCAAAGATATATGTGGTTGTGTATATTCACTCCAGGGCTAGAAAGACAGCATAGATTCATTCAGTTCAGATATTTTCTGCAGTATAAAGTGGTTGCATTTTTATTATTTCTGTAATTATCTTTGGCCCCAATTCAGCAAGGTTGTTAGCAGGTACCTAATTTTAAGCATATGAATTGTTCTGTTAATTTCAGTGGGACTAGTGCTTAAAGGTTAAGCACATGCATTGCTAAATAAGGGCCTACAATATGAAATGCTCATTTATTTGCTTTCCCAGTTATATGAGGGTTGTTCTACTACTGAAATGTTCTTACTCATGCAAAATTAACAGTTTAGACATTTGTTCTGTTAAATAGGACAGCTATGACTTAATCATACTGGGCTATACTGTGACTCAGATCATATATTTAGTTGCATAGAGGAATAAGACCCTCCTTTCTTCCTCTTTCTCCTCCTGTGAAGCTTCATTAATGCTCTCTGCTCCTCAAGCTGCACATCCCATTCAACTGGGTAGGGAATGGACAAGAAGAATGGAGTGTAGGTGGAATCCTTCTCTCCACCTTTCCTCCACCCCATTTGCAGCAGCCTGCTGTGATGACCTGGTGGGGTAGGGGAGAAGTCAACTGCTTCCAGTACAGGGCTGGAGGAGAATACTTCCCTCCTAGAGCAAGTGGGGGACAAAAGTAAGTCAACTCCTTCCCAAGAATCCTTTTGGGGCAGTATATCTACGAGTTGCCATACACACAAGACTGAGTCCAATGGCTCACTCCCAGCCCATTAGCAAATAGCAATGAAATCTGCAATTCACATTTCCTGAACTTGATTAGGGGGAAAAAAAAAAAAAAAGAGTTTGATATGTTTTATCTAAAAGAACAGGCAAGAAAAGTGGTGCTGTGAATGGCACAGACCCTTCTTTTTTATGTCTTGCTCCCTAGATTGCTGACACAACAAAGAAAATACAGTATTTTAATAATAAACAACACAGCAACTTTAGTAGAAGCTATGATATGGCACAACAAAGGAAGAGAAAGAAAAATCATTTAGATTTACAAGCTAAATAAGTAAAGAGACAAAACAACTGATGAGTTAAAGTCAACTTCAGGGGTCAGAAGATTAGAGAAGAATTTTATGTGTCCAGCTGTTCAGTCTTTGCTTAGCTGGCCCCTTTTCCACCAGCACATGGGGGAACGGGATTCACAATCTCATCTTGAAAGCGTAGTTACTATATTCTACCCTTGAAATCTGTGTAAATCTCCATTTGTGAGCAGTGAGAGATCTGCCATTTGTCGTAGGCAGTGCATGATCCACATTTTGTAACCACAGTCCACAGACTATAATTAAAAATTAAATTTGGCCTGCTTCACAGAATGAGTTTGACACCTTTTGCTATCAACTTATTTTATGAAAGCACTGTTTTTTTCCTTTCTAAATCTTCAAAGACACTGGGCCAAGTTTTCTTATGCCCAGAGGCACCTTCACTAATTTCACTGTTATTAGAGGGTAAATATAGCTAACTACAATGTAAGACTTTTAAAAAAATGTCTTCTTATTTAAGATATTCTAAATGCTGATCCTCATTTTAGTAGCCACTTTTTAGAGACTTTAAATTTAGACACTAGTAACCCTAATAGCATGTAGTACATTGGTTACCTTTCTTTAAAATATTTAAAAATGTTATTTACAAGTTGCCAACATCACTGCTAGTAGAAGGGCATTTTCTGTAAGGGTCCCAGGACTCTGCAAATAGCCTGATTTTGGAGGTCTGACAGGCGTGCTGCCAGAGACATTTGTCCGAGCTTCTTAAGAGAACTGAAGTTATGCTTCGCACCATCACATGATTATAGTGTATAAGTACCTTCAGAGGGAAAAAATACAGGCATTTAAAGGCTTTTAATCTAACAGGGAAAGTTAAAGCAAGAACCACTGGTGTGAGAAGTTAAAGTCTGCCAAATTGCACTTGGAACTTAGGAACATATTTTTAAATCTAGGGTGATTATTCATTGGAATAAACTACCAAGGAAGTGGTGGATTCTCTAGCTCCTGGTGTCTTGAAATCAAGAGAACTAGCCTTTCTGGAATTTATGCATCAAAGACAAGTTATTTGGCTCAGGGAAGGGTAACTTGGTGAAATTCTGTGGCCTGTGTAATATCAGAGGTAAGACTAGATGATCTAATGGTTCCTTTTGGTCTTAACTTCTATGAATCTATTTCCCCACTGATAAGCAAATGGAAAGGAGTGTTTGTAACAGGCTGGTTACATTCTTTTTTTCAGGATCATTTTAATAATGCTAGATTTTTATCATAATGTGCTAGGGCACGTGGAGCTTTATTAAAGAAGAAGATGCTTTAAGATGAATAAAATGTTTGTGGTACTCAATAGCAAAGAGAAACAACTAACAAATCTTGAATATAATCAAAAGAATAGAATACATAAACAGTTGCCATTTTAATAGGTAGATGATATAGAGTATGACTGACAAAAGAGAATTCTTTGATTTTACGAGTTAAATCAGACATTTAAAAAGCTATTTTAAGGGTTTTATTTTTAAGTTAACCAAAACATATTTTGTTAGAGTCACGTGACATCAACATTGCATCCTAAAATGGGCTTACAGTGATAAATCATAAAATAGCGGGTCCCTCACCCCCAAACTGATAAAGGAGTGTATTCAGAAGGATGAAGGGGCTGGAACAAGATAAAGTTGTAATATGTGGTTTGTGTTTGTGAATTGTGTTAATGGTAAAAGGTAGAGAAGGAATACTGTCCTTATCAACCTTAAAGTTTTCTATAATGTTGCATCCTCTCACTCCTCGGGTTACTGCTATGTGCATCTGTGTAGTGCCCACCCACCTCCGTAAGTATGGACATTGCACATAGTTTAGACTGAGGCAAGAAACAGTTATACGCTGTAGAATAACATCAAGACTTTTCAGGTTTTGTCTACAGTAGGCTTTTCTGGAGCTGTAATTGCTAGCAAGTGCAGTTCCACAAGTGAAACTATCAATGGGTTAACTAGTCTAGACAAGGCAAAATTAGATAGTGTACTAAAAATAATTCAGTCAGAGTCCTGATTCCTCACATTTCCTCTTTGGGACAGTTAGTTTAGTTTTTCAGATAAATACAGTTTGCGTAGCAGGTCATATAAAGAGAGGGACATTAATTATTGTTCTTAATTAATGGAAGTTACAGTATATACCATTATAAGTCAACCCAGCAAATAAAGAATGACAGACAAGGGGCATTGTGTTGCCATATTAGAGATGAGGAACTGAGACACAGACATTTGTCCACTGCCACAGAGGAATTGTGTGGCAGAGCAAGGAATTAAACTCTTGGTTCCTGATGCCTAAACCAGTACCTTATCCACAAGGCCATCCTTCATATTTACCAGTGTATACAAAACTCAACCTGGTAGAAAGAAAATTAAGTAAAAATAAAATAAAACAAATAGAATGAAATTATTTTATCTATTACAATATAAGAGACCATCTGAAGGATATACAAAATATGTAATGATAAGGACAGAAGGGTTAATAGCCATGGAATTGTTAAAACACAAGATTCCCTGTTACACATTCGCATCTAGAGGAAAGTTGTACATTGTCTCTATGGCAAATCTGGATTGCTTGTTTCATATGGGCTGTATATAAATTCACCACCCATGCACTAGATGTTGCACAGCACTGGTTCTGACACATAAGGCTGATCCAATCTTGTCTATATAGTCTGAACATACATACACATTCTCATTTAATAAATATGTATTCAGAATGATCAATGGGCCCCTCAAAATGACACGTTTAAAAATAATAAATGCTAGATTTTTTTTCTTTCCATTTCTAAGCCTTTAAGGTACACTTGGGTCACATTTTCAAGATTTGCTATGAGAGCTAGAAACTTAAGAAAACATTAATAAGAAAGCTGAGATTCTCCAGGAGCTGGAGCTTTAAGAAACACTTCAAATGCATCAAGACTCACGATTTCAAAAAACAAGAAAGTTGGCAACATTCTATTCGACTCCTGAGGCCAAATTATGAGTGGTCCTTGTTTGATTGGATGGAATGAACCTTTCCTATCATTGCACCCTACACACCAGGGCCAAGCATGATTGCTACCCCTGTGCTTGATAAAGAGCAGGCACTTCTCCCTTGTAGTAACACAGAGGAAACAAGACATCTGACAGGGAGAAGTAAAGAGAAAACAGGCAATTCCTCATTCCCTTTCCCACATCATGGGCCAGCAGAGCAAGCTGCATGTATGTAGGAGGGAACATATTTCACCAGCTGAAAGATGGTGCAGAATTACACCTCTTCTACAGACCAGGGAATTTCAGGAGTTTATTACTCCTACAGCAGAATTGTGATATTCTTTAAAGAGGTTCACATGTTGCAAAAGCACCTCTTTTGGCCAGGTGTAGTGTAGCAGCTCTCTCTCTATCTGACACCCCCTGCTGACAGTCACTCCATCACTGCAATGGTTTCCCTTCCTGCAGCTTAGCCCTCCAACTAGATTGCAACCTTTCAGAGTTACAGGGTCCAACCAACAGTAGTCTAATGACCTTACAGCAAGTCTTTTATCTACTCTTAAGCTTCATGGAACTTACACCCCTTACCTCAGGAAGTTTCATCCCACCTTCCTTGGTAGCTGATATGGGAACTCAGAGCCTCCGTCTACTCGGGGTTCCAATCCCAGCACCCTCTAGCTGACTGCAAAAGTCTACTCCCTCAGATGCTTTGTTACCTCCCTATACTATTACTTATCTTGTCTGTTCTTGACCTCATAACCACAAATTCTCATCTTTTAGCCCCTTTTTGTTATGAACAGCTGGGCAGTACCTTTATAAATACCACCTAGTCCCTATCCAGCTAGGCTTCATTATCAATTAAGCCTTTCTCTCTGATACAGATGCTGCCAGGAGTGTTAATTTGTCTCACAGGTCCATATTAACCCCTGCAGGGCTCTGTGGGATACATATCCCAACACACGTTCTTTCTGATGCAGTAAGAACTGCTCTGCTCTATATAGGTCAGAACTTCAAGGTACAATCTGGCCTTTGGGTATTATATTACGCACAATTCACTACAGTTTTCCTTCAAAAGGTTCATTCCCTCTTCTCTGTGTAGGGCTGGATTATCAAAGGGGTTTAGGGACTTAAGCCCCAGGTCCCAGTCAAAAGGGGGCCCTGGGGTCCAGCCCCTAAAACCCCAATAACAATCTGCAGACCTCCAGCCCACTCAGCACCACCAAGACAGGAGTGCAGAGACCACTCCTGCCCTTCCAGCACTATGGGGAGGAGGGGGGAGGGCCCTGGAGCCAGAGGGGTGGGGTTCTGGCTCCCACCCTGCCTCTGGGCTGGCTAGTCTGCCCCTGGGGGTGGGGCAGGCCAGAGCCTGCTTACTCTGCCTGGAGGGCCTCAGGATCCCCAACGGTGGTGGGGGGTGTGAGGACCCAGCCCCTGTGTTGGGGGGCCCAGGCTGGAGGCCCTGCAGTAGGGGCAGGGTCCTAGGAGGACGGCCTCACAGTAGCAGGCAGCCTGGGGCTCTCGGGACAGTTAATCCAGCCCTGTCTGTGTGCATTAATGGGAGCAGCTTGTCTCCTAAAGGAGAGAGGGCACATCTTTGAAAATAGTGAATACAATAGCTGTGCATGCTTACTTTTGGGTATGAGCATGACTGAGGATGAAATGCTTATTTTTGGCTCTAAAATGGTAAATCATTATGGAAAACACCTACTACTTTCTGTATACAGAATTCTACATGTATTTACAGAATAGCAAGCAAATTTTATTTTTCATTGCTCATGTGTCCTGCTCCTGGGTTTTTATTTGAGTGATGGAAGACATGAAAAAGGAAAACACTCTTTTGTCATGTGTTATTACAGATCTACATTGATACTCAAATGACAACTATTGCTCAGTGTCCATGATAGTTTAATTTTCATGCTTTCTTACCAATAAGAAGCTGTTTTAGTTCTCATATGTTTGTCCTTTATACAGAAGATCCTTGCAGTGTTATATTTCTTTTACTACTGCTAAAACCTATGGTGATTTCCCCAAGAAGAAAAATTGTTAAGATAGTCTTATCAGAATCCAGAACTTTCATAATTATGATTGTCAGGATCATCAGAATTAATTACAACTTCAAGCTGTGACAGAGCCTAAAATAGCAAGAGTTGCTGCTGATCCAAAAACCACTCACAGCATGTCCAAGCTAGTATCTGGCAGAAAGCATATGCAGCTTAAAAAAAGAACATAACCCTTAGGCCCATGCAAGCAATTAAGCTCTTGGGGGAAATGTCAGGCCATAAGTATGAAAAGACCTTCCAATTGTTTACATACAATTTTCCTCTAATTAGTGAGAACTGATTTTAATTTTTCCCCCTTCTTTTTTTCAAGCAGGACCAGATGGGCTTAAGTTTAGAGGGCAGCTGTTCTATTTAAAAAAAAAAAAAAAAAGTAATTCTTGCTAAGTCAGACCCCATGATTCTTATACTGGGGGGTGGGGGTGAGTAAATGCCAATCAGCTTAGCAGTATTTAAAGATACCTAAGGAACTAAGCCTGGGAGCTTTGCTGACGATGTTAAACAAGAAGACATTTCCAGAAGTGTCTGTCAAACAAAGTATAAAAATAATCAGAGACCCCTGGCACAACTTACTGACACTCTAGGTGGTGTACATGTTGATACAATTTAACAGCACTGTACTAGTTTTCATTTCATTGTTGCATTGCTACTGACGAATGCTCTAAATATGGCAATTAGCTGATCAGAAAATGCATGACATAACAAGGTAAGACATATCTACTATGAAAATTGACTTAGAGGATTTTTTTCCATCACCCAATAAGTTGTATTATTATCCAGATATTAATTTTTTTCTTCTGTGACCTTTGACATCTGTTCAGAACACACTGTCTAAATTCTGCCTCATTTTCATCCATATAACCCCAAAGACTTCAATGAGGGCAGAATTTGACTGAAGGCTTCAGAATGACTACCCTAACACCGTCATTGTAAAATGGGTCAGTTTAAAACAAGGATAATGCTTAGAATCTAATAGTTAATGTAGGAGACTGAGTCATGGCTCCTGCGTTCCTTTCCAACTTTGAGGTTTTTGTACCTACCACTGAATTGCTTTATGCTTCAGTTTATCCTTATGTAAATTGGAAATATATCTATCTACACCACAGGTGAGTGGGAAAGTTTAACTAAATGGTGTTTCTTTGTAAGATGCTTGAAACTCTTGGCCAAGAAGGTGCTTACACCAATGCAAAGTAGTGCTATTAAGGATGGACTATACTTTCATAGTAAGAGAATAAATACATATGAAAAATTTAATGATTTCATGTCCCATTTTGTTTAATTCTCAATGTCTTTCAACATTTCCTGCACTCCTCTTAGAGGAGCCAAATTTAGGAAAATATTTAATATTTTTAAATTAAAGTTTGATGTTTCATAGGATACTAAAATACATTTATACACATTTTAATCCTCGAAATATACATTTTTATAGTAACCAATCCACTACAGAAGCAGGACAAGTTACTTGCTTTCTCGTTGCCTCCGTTTCTTCTGCCACCTTTTTTCTGGCCTGTCTATTTGAGGTTGTCCATAAATTATTTAATGCACTGGGGGAGGGTCCTTAATTCTCGCATGTTTGTTTCAGTGTTACAAGGGGTGGATGGGTCTTAAAAATCACCAAAAAAATGTGTTGCATAATTTATGGACAGCCCCTTTAGATTATAAACTCTTTGGGTCAGGGACTGTATGTTACTTTGTAGAGAAGGCATATAGCCAACCACAATAGGGCCTCCATTTTGGTTGAGGTCTATCAATACTACCATAATAAATACTAATACCATTATAAAACATAATACATGTTTACATTTACAACTAGAAAGCCATGTTGGAAATTGACAATGTATGAACCTCTCAGAAAGAATTTGATTTTATGCCTGTTAACAATCCAGTGAGCAGGGATCAAATTAAGAACTACAATGTATGGGAACTTGTATGGTATTGAAGCCATTTTAGCACAAGTCAGAGTCAGGGGAACAGATATATGTGGAAAAGTAAGAGTAACTACTGACAAGTAGGTTATTTTTATTCTAGTCTAGTGTGAGCACTAACTGTTCCCTTTCCTATTCCCTTTAACTTAAAATTTATTTCCAGTTAACCTTCCAAATTATTTCAAGTTTTTCATAACTTTTTTAATATGCAACTATAAGAAATTACATATATTATTGCAATTGAGGAGATATGCTGAAACAGCTCATGATACAAAAAAGTGGCAGAGCTCAGTTCTTGTTTATTATGTGTACCTGAGTACCACTAATAATTCAAAACTAGGTTTTATAGGGTCACTTGTGTGACTTGGTGGGTTGTGGCACAAAGAGCCTTGTGGAGCTCCTGTGTCTCAGGGAGATGAACCACTTGGTTCTGAAGGAAGTGGAGACTAGCAGGTGTTAGCCACAAGAGCACCCACTTACAGATGATTCATGTAGTGAAATATCAGCCCTCAGAGATTATTCCTGTGCCTTCAAAACTGAAAGAAATGCACCACAATTAAAGCTAACAGAAGTAAAACACACAAAGAGGCAAATCGGGGTTACCCAGAATTAAGGGACGGAATGCTCATGCCATTTCTGAAATACCAAAATAAGTGCTAGAATATACTGAAGCCTTTAGAAAAATGGTCTGTTATGGTGGCCAGTTGGCAAGAGCAGCAACTACAAACACTGCTCAGGAGACAGAATCTTAGTCAATATTTGGTTTTAAATTTGAAAGAAATATTGGGGGAAACTGCGGCACAAGGTGTGAACCAAGCCCATCCCCTTGCCTTTAATGGAGTTTGGATCCAGCTCTAAGGAAGGTGCTGGTCCAACAGCTCTGGAAAATGAAGTCACCCATTTACCCACAGAACAGTTACGGAAGAATGGGAGCAGTGACAATGACAGCTTCATCACACTAGCCCACAACCCTGCTCCAGAGAGGCAATCTCTAGGGGTGAGAGGATAGTTTAGTCTGCCCGTCCAGTCCTTAACCTGTCTTCAGAGACTTCCAACAAAGCTGCTAGCAGAGATGTCTGTCCATGGGAACTGGACTAAGACAGAAATCAGTTCACACACACCACTGAGTAACAATCAGATGGTAAAAATTCCCACTTATTAACTGGAGCTGAACCAGCACCCTGGAGGTGACAAGCTCCAGATGCCATTACCAAGCCCCTGAGCCATCCAGCTCATGCTGGAGCCTCCTCTTTTATACTATAAATACTTGTGTTCTTAGCATTGCCAAAGGCAGGTGCTAGAAGTGAGATGAGGACAGCTAGGGGCATTATAGCCGTTCCCTCTGGTCCCAAATCAAACAGCTTTCTTTCTGTACATCCACCTGATTTCCATTGGAGAGAGCTTCCTTCTATGGATGGTGTTTTGTTCTTAAGGAATTATACATGACTTGACATTTCCCTGTGACATAGCTGGGGCACAGTGACCTCTCATTTCGAGGAATAGAGAGCGGTGTAGCTAAGCGGGAGTGCACAAGTGTTAAGGAGTTGACTTTATGTATAGTCAAGGGATCTACAAAATCCCACAGCTCCTTGCAATGAAGGAGCTTTCCTTTTGTGCTCTTCTTAAGGTGGAGCCCCTTCCTGCAATGCCACATGGCTGGCAAGAGTGCTGTGCTACCTCTTACTCCCAGCTAGCACCTGTCCTCTGTCACCCTTCTGATAGGGGTGCCAGAGTACAGAAGGTCTGCTCTGCTTGAAGCATAACTAATGTGTTATTCATTGTATGAATTTTAATCCATATAGAAGCATGATGCTTAGTACATTTGTTCATTGACTCCTCCTCTGCTTACTGGCTCTCTCCCCTTTTCTCATGCAGTGTGTGGTGCTTGTGGAGTTTTGGCAGACCGGATAGAGGTGGCTATATGGGGAAACATCCCACAAAGTTACTCTTCTATTCCACATGGCATGCAGCCCCCACATCAACCTTTTTCTGTAATAGTATATCTACTTCAAACTCATCACAGTGGAATCTTATTCCCTCAGCATACAGTGAAGGGGAATGGAATGGAGCACAGTTTTCTTAATTTCAGCTGTGTGGAGGGAAGAACAGGACTGGCACGTTTTGGCAAAAGCAAAAAATAAAATGCTTGGGTGGATTCTTGATCATTTACACAAACATGTTGTTCCTACAGAGCTGCAGTGCAAAGAGACTGATTCATGAGTCTGTATTTCAAGGTTAGTAATGGATGGATTGCAACAATGGACTACATCTGTATCTCTTCTCCAGTCCCCTAGTGAAGAGCAAGAGGACAAGAATATGGTGAGGAGAGGGGAGAGATGGAGATTTAAAGATACACACATATTAAAAAAAAACCCCAACAACTATTGTAGTATTAAAAGACCAAGTTGCGCTTCCAGAGGCTTTTAACAGTTATCAACAAATCTTCAGAAAACAGCCACAGTTTACATGTGCAGCCAGTTGCTTTCTAATTGCTACAGCAGGCTACCACTGGGAAGAACAAAGGAAATATTTAGCACATCGTAAATTCTTCTGCAGCCCTGCAGAGTGGCTGGAGTTCAGATTACACATTTATAACCCACATTTGAGAGCAATTTCTACTTCACTTTGAGAAAGTGGGTGGGGAAGCTGTTCAACGCTATTTCTTCTAATGCCCATATAAGTGCATATGTGAAGAAACTTGGGTTCAAAATTCCACTTAGCTTGTTTTTTGACTCAGGCTAATAAAGTACTTAATACTTTCAAAATACTGTATTCAAAATAATATTTTTAATCAATAAAATGTATTTGCACATGCAATGTAATTGTTGTTGCTGTTACTATTACTGTTACTTGCTTGCAGCTATATCATCACACTTTGTGATCCCGTTCAATATTACAGGCTAAGCAGATTCAGGATTGGTCCATACTGGTATAGGCAAATGCCAAGAATAATATGGTTCCAAAGAGGTAGCTGTGTTAGTCTATTGCAGAAAAACAGAGTCCTTTGGCACTTTTACCTATGTCTACACTTGCAAGTTAGTTCGAATTAAGGAAGCTTAATTTGAACTAATTTAAGCCTTGGCCACACTAGGCTTTCATTAGTTCGAATTAAGGGCTTCAAATAAATTTGATTGCTTAGTTCAAACTACGCCTTAATTCAAAATAGTTAGTTCGAATTAAGTCAATGTGGCCATATTAGTTCGAACTAACTGCTTAGTTCAAATTAATTGGCAGATTGACCTTCATGCAACTGATTAATTTGAACTAAGCAAGTGCCCTGCATGAACATGGCTAGTTTGAACTAGCATTCTAGCGGGGCCATTCTAGTTCAAATTAAGTTAATTCAAACTAACTAAAATTAGTTTGAATTTGTTAGTTTGAATTAACTAATTAGAACTAGTTTTTGTAAGTGTAGACATAGATTTATTTATCACATGAACTTTTGTGGGAGAAAATCCCACTTCATCAGACACTTTGAAGATGGGAAACTTATATAATGGGAGGAAATTAAATGCAGGGAGGTGTATGAATAGGATCAGGTCAGGCTGTAACAGGAAATCAAAATAGATGTGAGGATTCAAACACCGGGGAACGGCACATAGGGGAAGGTGAGGTCAAATCACCTGTTGTAGAAAAAAATCCATAGTCCCTGTTTAATCCCAAGGCAACTGAGTCGAATTTGCATATAAATTTGAATTCTGCAGTTTCTCTTTGAAGCTATGATTTGTTATTCATCTGTTTCAACACAGCTATTAGCAAGTCGTCAATGGAGTGAGCAGAGAGATTGAAGTGTTCCCCAGAGGTGAGCTATGAGCCACTTTGAAAGCCCCTAAGAGCCACTTTTGGCCTTTGGGACACAGGCTGGGTATCACTGATATAAAGTATTAAATGCAAATAAATACATTCATGTAACATTAATGTTTTGAAGTTAAAACCACAAAAAGTAAAACAAACAAACTAAAAAATTAAGGGATAAAAACTTGTTCCCATTGAAGTTAATAGCAAAACCCTTTGACTTCGGTGGGGTAGGATTTCACATCAAGTTCTTATTGCAACAATATATAGTATCTCCTGTTCTTGTTGTTCCCATTAAGAACTCAATGCTTCTCCTTACATACCTAAAATTTCCTTTGGTTTCAGTATCCTTTGGTCTGTATTCACAATGATGTAAAACTGGAGTAACTCTATGAGGTGTAACTGACAACAAATGGGCCACATTGAGCAACCATTTTTAAGCAGAACTACTAATAATTTCATGCCAAGATTATTTTATTATGATTCTTAAGGCAGTTTGTGTTTTGCCTGTTTGGGAGGATTTTGTTTGGGAGGAGCTTTCAGTGAGATGTTTAAGGTCGCCTTCAAGCAAACTGGCCCCACAGTGAGAGAGTATCACACAAGCACTTGCTGAGTTCTTTGTCAGGCCAGACATGGTGAATTTACACTATGATGTCAGAAAGGGGACCTGGCTTCATTCTGGAACCATTCTTAGCAGCTGCCATCTGAGTATGCTCAAAAGTGATATTTCAAATACTTAATTAGTTTTAATCCACCTTTCTGCTCCACACAAAACTTGGTTCTGAACACCTTCATGAGGAGGGGCTCTATTCATTTCAGGCTTCAAGATCAGCTAACTGCAACACCAAGTGTGGAAAATGTTTCCAAGCCGTTTTTTTTAAACAAACAAAACAGAAGAGGTGGCCTGGTTTTTCACAGTCATCTTCTTCTTTTCACTGCAGAGCATCTTTGCAGACACTGGGAGCTGTACAACATTGCCATTCATTCTTATCCATGGTGGGTTCCTCCATTTAGCTCAGCTTGGACATTTCCCTGCATATGATGTCCTGCCGCCTAGGTCAGCCTCTAGGTCTGAATGCCCTTGGTGGTATCTGAAGTCAAGTATGCTAAGGTGGAATCACTGATTCCTGTCCCCTCAAGCAGGCCAGCAGACTCTGACTTAGGATTTCCATGAGCTGGATAGGATAGATTGGCCTAAGAAAACATTACATCCAAAATTCACTTGTTTTCACACTCAAAGACATTTTTTAAAAAAAAGTTCAGCTGCTTCTGTTCAAATTTAACAAAGAAACAGAAATCACCTCTATATCCATCATTCCCCTTATGAATGTGACTAGAAACAAACAATTCAAGAGGCGAATTTTCTGCAAAAATGAAAGTGTATGAAAGCAATGGGTGAAACCTGAAATCACTTTGCCATCTTCACTATAGTAGTTTTCACATCTGATCCAAATCACACTGGATCCTAAGACCAGCAGCATGGTTCAGTTCCCACGCAGAGAGAATTGTGCCATTTGCTGAGTCACCAACAAAACTTCTTGCAGCACCCATATATTATTCTGCCAACTTTGCCCTCATATCTACACTAAAGACACCATCACAGGACCAAATCACGCCACCTACTCCATCAAAGGCTCATTCACCTGCTCATCCACCAATGTGATTTATGCCATCAGGGGACAAGGGAGCCATGGCTCCCAGTTGGGGGGGAGCCGTGGCTTCAGGGGAGGGAAGAGAGCCCCTGCTTCCTGAGACAAGAGAGCTGTGGGTCCCGGAGACAACGGAGCTGCCGCTCCCTGAAGAGAAGGGAGTCATGGCTCCCTTGTTCCCAGCTGTGGCTCCCACGAGCCACGGCTCCCTTGTCCCAGGGATATGTGGCTCCCTTGCCCCAGGAGCAGGCCCGGCTCCCTTCTGCCAGGGAGATGTGGCTCCACTTGTCCCTAGGGGGAACCCTGGTTCCCTTCTGCTAGGGAGCCCTGGCTCCCTTCTCCCCAGTCCTATGTCAACTTAGGGAATTAAGTCAACCTAGGTCATCCAAACCTGTGTTAGGTCGACTTAACAAATTGACTTAGCCATTAAGTCGACCTAAAGAGCGGTAGTTATTAAGTCGACTTAAGGAAGCCCTTAAGTCGACTTAATGAAAGCCAGGTGTGGACATGGCATTTTTAAAGTCGACTTAAGCAGACTTAACTTGCAAGTGTAGACATACCCAAGGAGCTCAATCTATTTAGTTGAACAAAATCCTTAAGATATAACTGCATTTGTTCCAATCCCTCAGACAGAGACAGACAGCTTCAGGATCTGTATCAAGCATTCTTAAAACTACAGTACCCACCTGGAGTAGTGAAGATACAGATTGACAGAGCCAGACCAGTACCCAGAAGTCAATTACTGCAGGAGAAGCCCAAGAAAGAAAACAACAGAACGCCACTGGTCATCACCTACAACTCCCAAGTCAAACCCCTATAGCACATCATCAAGGAGCTACAGATTATTCTACAAGATGATCCCTCACTCTCTCAGGCCTTGGGCAACAAACCTCTCTTCACTTACAGACAGCCCCCCAACCTTAAACAGAAACTTACCAGCAACTACAGACCTAACAACAGGCACATTGCCAACTTTGCCCACATATCTGCACAAAACATACCATCATAAGATTTAATCAAGCCAGCTACTCTATCAAGGGCTCATTCACTTGCTCATCCATCAATGTGATTTATGGCATCATGTGCCAGAAATGCCCCACTCCCACCCCTCCTTATACATTGGACAAACAAGACAGTTTCTGCACATAAGAACGAATGGACATATATCTGACATAAGAAATAACATTCAAAAATCAATGGGGAACACTTCAATCTCCCTCCTCACTCCACTGATGATTTGTTAATAGCTGTGCTCAAGCAAATGGATAACAAATCAAAGCTCTTCAAAGAGAAACTGCAGAATTGGAATTCATATACAAATTTGATTCTGTGAACTCAACTCTGAATAAAGATTATGGGTTCTTTCCCCATTACAACAGGTAATTTTACTTTCTTTGTGCCCCACCATCCTCCCTGCTAACTTCTGTACTCTTCTACTGTTTGAACCATACAACTTATTTGATTTGCTGTTACAGTCTGACTAGATCCTATGACTTACACTTCCCTGCATTTATTTTGCTCCCATTCTCTAAGTTCCCCATCTTCGAGTGTCTGATGAAGTGAGATTTTTCTCCCACAAAAGCTCATATGATAAATAAATTGTTAGTCTTTAAAAGCATCACCAGACTCAATGGCTATGTCTACACTTGCAAGTTAGTTCGAATTAAGGAAGCTTAATTCAAACTAACTTAAGCCTTACCCACACTAGGCTTTCATTAGTTTGAATTAAGGGCTTCCTTAATTCGAACTAATGAATTTGATTGCTTAGTTCGAACTAACTCTTAATTCAAAATAGTTAGTTCGAATTAAGTCAATGTGGCCATATTAGTTCCAACTAACTGCTTAGTTCAAACTAATCGGCAGATTGACCTTCATGCAACTGACTAATTCGAACTAAGCAAGTGCCCTGCATGGACGTGGCTAGTTCGAACTAGCATTCTAGTGTGGCCATGCTAGTTCGAATTAAGTTAATTTGAACTAACTAAAATTAGTTCCAATTAGTTAGTTCAAATTAACTAATTAGAACTAGCTTTTGTAAGTGTAGACATAGACAATGTGTGTTAAGAGATGAGTTGATTATATTCTATAATTATCCTGAAGAGGACAGAGACTGTTAAGGCCCTCGCCAGAGGGCTGGGTCATAACAAGGACTTTTCAAACATAGACTTCAGTGTGGTGACATAAGAGAGTCAGAGTCAGGTGGTATAGCTTGCCATCCTACCACAAGAGATAAACAGATCCATATTGCAGGAACAAATACTGCAAAATCAACCCTTTATCTAACAGATAAATGCCCCATACTGCAGAAACAAATATTTGATCATGTATTCTTCAATCTAACAGGAAACAGTATAACAAGATCCAATGGCTGGAACTGAAGCTAGACAAATTCAACCTGGAAATTGGATGCAATTTTTAAGAGAGAGAGGTTAATTAATGATAGGAACAATGTATCAAGGGTTGTACTAGATTCTCCATCACTGCAGTTTTTAAATCAAAACTGGACATTTATCTAGAAGATCTGCTCTAGGAATTATTGCGGGAAAGTTTTATGACCTATGTTCTACATGATCACAATGGTCCCTTCTGGCTTTGGAATCTAGGAAGCTAAGTATAAACAATGTAAGATCTGTCTAGTTGTCTAATATGTGTCTGTTACTAATATTTTTATTTCATAAAACCAAACTGAAATAATTGAAACTGCTTAAAAATTTATTTTTCTGCTGGAGGTAGTCACAAAAATGCATAATTATAGAGAAAAAAGCCCACAGCCTGATAATACTGTGAGATTAAATATTTCAAGCAATGATACAATAGTAGGTCTGAGGTACTCAGTCAATTTCTATTTCTATTTATGTCTTTTTATCTGTCTTCAAACCCACCCACATTATTCCTCTTCCATGGAATAAATAGAATATTTCACCCATGAATAATGAGTAATGTTATTTCACTCATCAGAAAGTGCTCCACAATTCATTCACACCTGCAGCATTCATAAATTACAGGTCCCATGCTCATGAAAGGAACTTAATAAGCACACTTCACACAGGAGATGACCTTAAATTAGATGCAAAATGTTTAGTGATGACCTATTGGGTTTTTATCATTTCAAATAGTGTATAATTTTCCCAGCATTATGCTACCACATTCCACCTTTGTGGCAAAAAAAAAAAAAAAAAAAAAGTCTGCAGCATTAAAGTTAACCAGAGGGCATATTGTAAATGCATTTACTTTTATTGTTGCCCAGCTCAGTTTCCATGTTTATAAAAAGAGAAACAAAGGCAGTTTTAAAGGTTATAAAAATACACAGACTGGAAAACTGGACAGTGAAGACCCACTCCCACTCCTTGCCACTGACTTTAATGAGGGCAGGATGGGGCCATACCTCTTAATACAACTGGCATGTTAAAAATCAGAGTATGCTCTATATGTTTCTAGCCATGCTTCAGGAGAGCAAAGATACCTTTCTATCTGTCTTTTGTATTTATTAGGTATTTAGCACCCTGGTTTCTATCAGTATGAGGCTAAATCTTACTTCCTTCATTCATGTGAACTGCTCTACTGACTTCAGTGGAATGCCTCACTTGAGGAAGGTGAACAAGATTTGGCCCTTGGTGGTGATTAATCTTTGCTAATCAGAGCTGGGTCTCTCTCCACTCTCCCCAAAGCTAACATTTACATGTGAGGTTTTGTGGCCCCTTCATGAAATAAGATATGTGGGACCTAATCTATGTCCTTTATATATGCATCAAATATGGTCAGCTCTCATTATAGATAAAAAAGGGAGCAAGGAGGTTAAAACTCAAAGATCATGGCAGCAATAAGCCAGTTATTTATGCACACATGTACACACAGAGACAGAGGTATCATATAAATACATATGCATATGATATATACATATAAATTATAAAGTGCCTTTGTATATATCTAGAGCTACATAATATACATGTTGGTGCATGCACTGCAATTGGAAATTAATTGGCCAATTTCTGCCTTGATTTTTTTTTAACCATCTTCTCTCTTTCCATATGCAATGGGAGATAACCTTGTCTAAATCTACTTCTACACTGGTGATGGCATGGGTCCATGTGCATGTTTGTGCCAAAATCTCTCTACCATTCACATCTAAACCCCAGAAACACGGATTTAAGGTATGACTGGGGCAGGTACGCTAGCAGGCTTGAGATGTATGAGCATGCTTTGAGCTGTGGCACGACTCCATGCCCATGTATGTTTGTAGGGTGGATGGGGTAAAGGATTAAGGGATGTGTACCAGGTCCTGAGTTCAGCCACATTCCCACAATGCACTGATTCTCTCCTGCCTGGCATTTACCCAGATCAGTAAAGTCCTGTCTCCCTGTTCTCACTGGTAGTAGTGAGCTGAGCCATCCACCTCAGAACAGTTTTCCACTGCACTCTTTTCACCAATAAAGGTGAACATGAAACCTACTTGGAGAGCTGCTAATTGGTCAGCTGAGCACACCAGATACTCATTAATGTGTGCTCAGAGTTCACTATCCTCTATGACTTCTCCTGCAGCACTAGGAACATCCATGTTTACTGGGAAGTTTTAGAGAGGCTGGCGCAGGTGAGCATTCACTGTACCTTGGCCCAGAGCTAGGAATGGATAAAGCACCTCAGGCTTTCTTAACGGAAAACAAAAGACTGCAGGAGTTGCTCCAGGAGGGGTCCTTCAACATACGCATTATTCCAAGAGCAGGTCTGGATGCTCTCCAGGGCTCCCAATACCAAGCTAGAGCCTCTGGAGGTGACTCATTACTCTGCCTCAACCCTGCTAGCCTCATCTTGCAGAATACCTTTGAGGGCTTGGGCAAGGAAAGCAGCAGGGACTGCAGAGAAGAAGGTACTAAAAGACCTGGAGGAAGAGGAGCAAATTATACTGCAGCTCTTTTCACATCCTTCCTGACAAGCCAGAGGAGGACTGTGAGACTCAACAGGAACCAAACCAGAGGCTTGTAAATTAGACCCTCACTTTTTCCTCCAACACACCTCTCTCTTTCTCCCGGGCTGCATGAAGAACAGGAAAGCCCTCTCCTCCCTTCCCTCTCCCTGCCCCCCACTGAAATGGTCCCTCACCAAGACACAACTGTAAATTTAACATTTTATTGAATTATTTGACATTATATTGAACCACTATAAAGCTTTTGGCAGAAGCCATAGAACAGATTATCAGCAAAGTATCATATTATCCCAAGATCTGCAAGTTTTTCGGCAACACGCTGACAGTGAGAGAGGAGGTGGAAAGGTCCAGTTGAGGGACAGAACATTTGGACAAGATTCACGGTTCTGCAAAGTTACATCTCTTTTCTGCTCCTTCTAGATTGCAAATGTTCATTTCAAGCCCCCTTCCACGCTTACAAACAGGAACTGCGTGGAAGGAAGGCATTGGTGTAATATTTGGATTGGTTACATACAGGAAGAAGAGAAAACTTTGTTTCTCTGAGGAACAGAGTAACAGTCCAATGTCACTGTACAAAGGTTTTCAAGCATCCTTGGTCCCTGCTGTCTGGAGTCTTCCTGCTCGGAGACATGCCGCATAAGCCAGGTGGAGGGGAGTGGGGGTAGAGGATCTATTCTGCCGGCTGACCATGCACAATGTGGTGTCCCTTTGCAGTAAATAAATGAGTGGTTTGTGGTCTTGATTGGAAATTTCATGGAACAAAGTACAGTTGTTGGTTGACTCTTCTCCTCCCCCCCCCCCTCCTTCTTCCCCCAGTCCTTTCTCTGCTCTTAGCTGGACATAGGGGTCAGATTTCCTGATGCTGCATGGGGTGGCTTGGAGATGGGTAAGCATTTGTAGTGGCTCACTTCTCCCTTTCTGTGCAGGCTCTGCTCTGCCTGATAGCTTAGAATTCAGCAAAAACAACGAGAATCCTGTGGCACCTTTTAGACTAATAGATTTTCTTCAGCATAAGTTTTCATGGGCTATAACCCACTTCATCAGATGCATCTGATGAAGTGGGTTATAGCCCATGAAAACTTATGCCGAAGAAAATCTGTTAGTCTATAAGGTGCCACAGGACTCTCATTGTTTTTGCTGTATACAGACTAACACAGCTACCCCACTGGAAATCTATTTCCATTCAGATTGTCTTCCAGTTCTGGAAGCATTGTGAATAGGTAGCATAATGTGTGTATTCAGTGCAAGCAACTCATGGCCCTCAGAGGCCAAGTATGGACTCCTGAGACCAGAGTGGCTGAACTGGAGGCATTAAGGGAGACAGCAAGGTACACAGACAAAACTTTCAGAGACACAGCAGTGTGATCCCATCTCCAGTCCGGCAGTTTCTATGCTGTGGAGAATGAATATCTCAGAGAAAGAAAACATGAAGGTGGACTGGAGGGAAATTATTCCAGAGTTGGGACCTTCCTTCCAGATGATGTCACGATAGCCTATCACAGTGAGGTTGTCTCTCTCTGGGAAAAGGTACCCTAATTATTAGAGACAGGTAATGGCAAAGGAAGATTCAATTATTAGAAATATAGATAGTTGGATTTGTGATTACCAGGAGAACGGCATGGTAAATTCCTTGCCAGGCGTGAAGGTTGAGGACCTCTCAAGACACCTAGGTAGACTTACATGCAGTACTGTACTGGGAAGGAGCCAGTGGTTGTGGTACATGTAGGTATCAAATGACATAAGGAAAAGTGGGGCAGTGGTCCTGGAGTCAAAATTTAGGCTGCTAAATAAGAGATTAAAGCCCAGGACTTCCACGGTGGCATTCTCGAAAATGCTTGCATTTTTATGCCTAGGGGCAGTTAGGAAGAACTTCAGGATCTCAATGTTTGGATGAGAGGAAAGGAGGAAGGATTTAGGTATATTAGGAAATGGGGAACTTTGGGGGGAAAAGGCACCTATACTTCATGGTGGAGCTGCTACATCACAAGGAGCAAAATTTAAGTGTTGACACTTACATGCTTAGGATGATGTAAACTGCCTTGTGTCACGGTAACTCTGTAGTGAACACCAGACCTAACTCTGTAGTGAACACCAGACCCATCATAGATTTGCATAGGAAAGGAGTTTACTGTCTGTTCTAGTCCACTAGTGCTGGAATCAGATACATTGGCCTTTAAAAGTGCCACAGGAGTCGTTTGTTGTGCTGAACTAGACTAACATGTCTAGTTCACTGGAAATTGGCTGATGAGAATCTCAGATAGGCTGGCTGTTGGCTTGTGTTCTAATGTGTACATACTGTGCCCAGCCTTTGCAAACACTGGGTCCTATGTGGTCATATAAGTATCAGAAGCCTAAAATCTGCATATGACCTTCCTTCTCCTGTTTCCATTCCTACAAACCAAATCACAGATCAAATGCTTTGTGTATTGGCATAGCAGAGGTCACAAAACTATTCACATTCCTTCACAGTGATGCGCGTGCCTTTCCATTGTCAAAAAAAGCTACTTCAAACTATAAAAATGTTTTACATATTTTTACAAGTTCTCAATGTTTTAAGTTTTTTTTTGTTTTTTTTTTTTTTTAATAGAAAAAGACTTTTTTGTTCACATTTAAGATCCAAAATCAGTAGCTGGACACTTTTCTGACTTAGAAAGTACATACATTCTAAACCAAGTGCATTTTAAAATTAGCTTCTCCTCTTGCCAGCCAGTACCACAGATCTGAGTTCAGTGTGATCCTTGCACTACTTAATGACATCACTGACACCTAGAACAGGGCAGGAAAATGCCCTGTTGTAGGTGTCAATGATATCATCTGTTGCAGTGGAAATACAAAACCCTGAACTCAAACCTTGGCAGGTAAATTGAGGAGGACCTGCTTTTCAAATATTTTGTTTTAAAATGTAATCTTTAAGTCTAGACCTAGCTTCTGTTAATGATTTAGGATTGCAAATAGTTTGGTTTTGTTTACAGAAGAATTGTGGTTAAGTTTTTGGAGAAAAGAAAATCATTTCATCCAAGGTTATAAAATGCTTTTAACATATTCAAGAAACAAGAACTGTTGCTTGAGTAAATATGGATGTAATAATGCAATACGATAAAATGCCCATTAAATATGTAATAGAACAGAGCAGCTCCTTCTGATTTATTCAAGCTTATCAAGAAAATATGGGCCTAATTTATCTCTCATTCTTAATAGGAATTATAATTTAAGATGTGTCTACACTCTTACTTAAACTGGCAAAACGTATGTCACTCAGGAGTGTGAAAAAAAGCCTCCACTCTGAGGCTATGTCTACACTGGGTAATTTAAGTCGACTTTAACTAAGTCGACTTAGTGTGTCCACACTTAAAAATAAAGTCGACTTAAAGGGGAACTTAAAAAGTCGACCTAGAGCATCCACACTGGACACCTAGGTCGACTTCTAGGGACTTAGGGGGACCTAGGG
>ML685875.1:353910-506270 GCA_007922175.1 Pelusios castaneus | reverse complement strand
GACTTAGTTAAAGTTGACTTAAATTAACAAGTGTAGACATAGCCCAAGTGACTTCAGTTCAAGACTTGGTCCTCTGAAATTTTCACCTTCCTCTGATGCAAAGTTAGTGGCTGGAACCCAAAGCAAGATACCAGACTTAAAAGGGGCATGTTCTATGCGCTCTGGGAAAACCTATGAGCTAAATTGCCTCCTCCGTCTAATTTGACTAGAACTGTAGTGGTGTCACTGAAAGAGTTTGACCCAACATTCTTACCCACAGCGACAATAATTCTGCTATTCCTTAATTTAAATGGTAAAGACGGTGCTGTCAATGTTGTCAGTGAAACACATAATAATCATGTAACTTCCATGGAAGTCAATGGCAGTTTTACCATTAATTTCTTTGGCAACAAGGAATTATCACTTCATGCATTCAGTTTTGTCTGTAATATATAATCTTTAACATCATATTGTTCATATAGAAACATGAGTCACAATACACATTTCATTTCATTTGCAGACTAGTGCAAGTTTCAGATTAGTTTTGAGTGTAACAGCCTGCCTGCGAAAGTCTGTCCTGTGAGGTGGTGAGTGTTCTCAATTCCACTGATGTAACTAGGATTGAAAATTGGCTAAAAAGAAAATTAATTTTTGCCAGTTCTTATTTTAAGTTGCTGCAAGGTGACATCCTACTGTGCCATTAATCTTTGTATAGTTAACTGGAATAGGATATTTGTCATATTTTTATCTTTGTTTGCTGATAAAGTTCATACTTAATTAGCAGAATCTTGATTTTTTCTTTTTTTAGAGGTGAGAGCACCTCAAAACCAAATGCACACATGATATATTTGTATCGCCACAGCACACTGATGTTCTCACAGCAGCTTCATGATTTAAAGGTTCAGAAAATTGATTGATTGTTCCCAAACTGCTACATAGTTTTCTTTGATTAACAACATATATTTTTGCCAATATGTCTGGCTACCTTTTAAAGTTAGTGCATTGCTGGCTGTATTACAAAACCAAATATTTTTAAGACTGGAATCAGATTTGGCAGCAAAAGGTTCAGTTGCAAATTCATAGGTGATCTTAAAATTTCATTTGACATAAAAGAAAACTCTTTGCTAAGGAAAATGGAAGCCTGGATTTTATTTAAAATGACATCTCCCCAAGCAAACAACTTCTCACTTTTTAAACTTTACCATAAACTCTCTTGGGATGAGTACCTTTTAAAAATGCTGGTATTTTCTCTGTTCAATAGGGATCGTCTTCGTAAGAGTGAAGTAACATCCTGTCTTTTTAAAAGAAGAAAGATATCCTTTCAAAATTCTTTGCATTAAAAGAAGCTTTCTCCCTCTCTTTGGCTTTTTCAATTTTTAATGAGTTGTTTTCTATATCTCAATGGGTAGAAAAGACAGATGTATTTTATGTAATCTTCCATGTACGTTTTTTTCATTTCCCTTATAAATTACTTTTCCATATTTTAAGATGCAGTTGTGTTTTCAGGAAAAAATGAGCAAAAAATGTGAGCAGTTATTTGATGGCCATCATCAGCCTCCAGATAAAGTGGGCATAAATTGCAGTAGGTAATAAAATCCCAACATATAAATAAGTCACAGTTTTATTGTAGAAATGGCAATTAAAATTGTTGTTCTGTTTTGGTTTTACTTTAAATCTGTAATATATGAGTTTCATTTGAGTAACAGTTAAAGAGTTAACAGCCCACATTCTGTTTAACTGAGAGAGCAACCATATCTGACTTACAGAGCACAGGCTGGCTATAGATACTATGATGAACAGCCTTTCAATAGCAAAGGGCTTTCAGAGTCTATGACTTAAGGCTGTAAACTAGACACTGCAAACTTACAAGAAACAATGAAAGACAGAGATGCCAAACGTATGAAACATATAATTGAATAACAATAATTTAAGTACATATGTCAGACTGTATATTGTAGATAGGTTGGCTCACTGAAGCACAAGCTTGACCCAATGATTTCCCATTTTTTAAATTTCTATAAACCTTTCCTCATTTTACAAGTTGAGCAGCTCTTAACTCTTATAGTTTTGGATTCAGTTCAAGTGTAGGTCTTAACTTCATCTTGAGCTTTAATCTAAAAACAAACAAAACCCAAAATGGCTTAAATGGTTTAAACAGATGCGCAAATGTGTGCTTTGTTTGTTGGTTAGAAAGACCATAAAATGAAAAGGCCACTTGACCAGTAGCTTTAGTTCAAAATGTAATCTATTTTAAAACCTTTGACCAGATTCTCAGCTGGCATATTTCTACTGAAGTCACAGTTCATACCAGTTATCTATCTGTATTTATATGACTTGGTGTGGGAATGTCCTACGTACTGATGAAAAATTAAATAGCTCTTGTGCTGGAAGAATGCTCACAGGAACAAAACTAAACACAACTACAAACCTAAGGGTTGGACTAGATCATGACCTCCTGAGGTCTCTTCCAACCCTAATCATCTATGGTTCTATGAAAACACATTGTGTGAGTTCCCCCCTTTGGATTGTACAGTAATAGTTAACTGACAAACGCTGTTCCTTGAGATGGTCCTATTTCTACTGACTCTGCAACTTTTAAACTGGGAATTTTGAAACAAAGTGGTCATGAGAGCCAATGTCCCTGAGCTAGGTAGGGTTTAAATAAGCCAGTGATGTGTAGTTTTAAGGCTGATTTTCTGCATTGCTAGAAATTTCAATGAGGAGAACAAAGTTGGAGCTTGACTGGTTTGAGAATTCATATTAGAAGAATGGAACATTTACATTAGAGAGATAGTATCAGGTTGAAGTGGAAGCTGGAATAGCAAAGAAAAGGTGAAATAAAAGAAGAAAGGAGACTCCAAAAGATTGGGATACATTTTGGAATGTCATCTAACTTTGTCATGAGCTTACCCCCAAAACACCCTTTGAGGTCTATATTCCACCAGTAGAAACACACTATGGGCTAGGTTCAGCTCATAGCTACACCTGTATAAATATGGAGGAACGCCATTGATTTTGAATTGAATATTACTGGTCAAAATCTCCTCTCAGTTATACCACTGTGTTCGTTTCACTGGGGTCACACATTAACACTAAAGGTAAAAATCAGCCCAATACATTTAGGTGCTCAATATATACAGATAGAGTAAATATATATGACATACTATATATATATTAACCGCTAGTTATATAGATTATTTTATGTATATACATATATATAGAAGTCTAGTCTACAAATGTTATATAAAAATGAAGTTTATTCAACAGATGTTGTTATTATGTATCATTAAGAACTGAACTTCCTTGTTGCACTCAGACTTTTTGGAGATAATGCCAAGTTTTCAGAATACCCATTTATGCCATAAAGAAGCTGTCAAGAAAGAGGATTGTGATACAGTGAGATAAGCTCCAATATCACTGCCACCTTATAAAACTATCCAGTAAAAAGGCGGTATTTACACAGGCAAGGATTCTGTTTGGCTCTGAGATTTTTGTATTAAGAGAGGTGAGCGGTGCAGTGGCGTGTCTGGAGTTGGGGTGGGGGGACTGTAGGTGGGAGCACCAAGGCCAGACAGCTTGCGCCCAACACCGGTGACATGTGGCCTCAAGAGAGACACCCGAGGAAGGGCTGTCTGCAGCTCACCACCGTGGGCACTGCACCCGACCTGGGCAGCACAGCACATCAGCGTGTACTAAGGGGTCTCTGTCCTGAAGGACAGGGAGTGGGAAGCAGTGGATGGTCAGGGGACAGCAGCTGTTGTCAGGCTGCACAGTGCACCAGCTAATGGGAGGGACTCTCTTCTTTGCTTCTCCCCAGCAGCCCCTGCACCCTTGACACATGGTACTCCTGGTGCCACACCAGGCCTGATCACAAGGAGAAGGAGGGTGCATCACTCGTGGGTTCGAGCTTCTCGAAGACCTGGTCCGCATCAGCAAGTGGACCAAGGCATGCTTGGTGGCGTGGCAGAAACAGGAGGATGCCCACCGGAGGAGTGAGCAGGGGCTGTGGAGGGACGAGCAGAGGCATGCTTGACCTCATGGAGTGGCAGACCCCGTCCCTGGAGTGCCTGGAGGAGTGCCTGTTCCCTTGGAGCTCTGCCCTGCACCCCAGAGGCAGCCTTCCTTGCCAGCAGGCCAGGACCGGGGGCGGATGTCTGCAAGCCTGGGACCCACCTTCTGGAGGCCACTAGCACTGGCCCCTCTTCCCGACCCTCTTCACTCCCCCCAAACCTCCCAACCCTATTTCTCCCTCCGAATAAACACCCTGAACACTGTTATACAGTGTGTCATGCTTTTTATTGGTGTGGGAACAGGGGGGAGATGGGTGCATGGTGGGAGGCAGGCATGGGCGGGTGGTGGAGGTGACAGGGCCTGGTAGTAGGTCCACGTGCTGCTCCTTGCTATCGAAGTGGTCCCTAAGCGCATCCCGGATGAGCTGTGCTCGCCAATGGACCTGCTGAGTCTGGGGCAGGGTGTCGTTGGGCTGCTTGTACTGCACAGCGAGCCACTAGGCCTCAACCGCCCAGACACAGAGGGACCTTTTCCCCCGCAGTCACAGAGGTTGTGCAGGCAACAGATGCGCTGATTACCTCCAGGAGGTTGCTCTCGCCGAGCAATAGGTGGGTCAGGATGGCCCTCCAGTGGGCCTTGAGATGGCCAAAGGCACGCCCGATGACACTGCATCATCAGTTGAGCCTCCAATTGTAGAGGTCCCTGCTGGCATACACGTGGGTCGTGTATGGCTTCATCAGCCAGGGGAGCAAGGGGTAGGCAGCATCCCCGAGGATCAGGACTGGCACCTGTACGTCCCCGATGGTGATGGTGTGGTTGGGGAAGAAGGTGCCCACCTGTGTGTGCCTGTACAGGGTGGAGTGTGCTGGATCCGTGTGTCATGCGCCTTCCCCAGCCAGCCCACATAGATGTTCTGGAAGATTTTGCAGTGGTCCACGAGGGCCTGCAGGACCATGGAGTAGTACCCCTGGCAGTTCACATAGTTCCTGGCATGGTGTTCTGGGCCTTGGATGGGGATGTGGGTGGCAGGACTGCAATGCCCCCACAGTTGGGGAAGCCGAGTCTGGTCAGGAGTTCATGTTACCCGTGGTGACGAGGTGGGCTCCAGGACCCAGTTGATTACCCTGCAGAACTACATGATGGTGGTCCCCACGGTGGCCTTCCCGATGCCAAATTGTTGGGCCATGGAGCGATCAGAGTCCAGGGTTGTCAGCTTCCACACGGCGATGGCCACTTGCTTGTCTACGGGCAGAGCGGGTCAGAGTCGGGTGTCCATGCACTGCAGAACTGGGGTGAGCTTGCAGACAAAATTGAAGAAGATCCACTTGCTCATCCTAAAACTCTGCAGTCACAGGTCATCATCCCAGGTGGTGAGGACTATCCGCTCCCACCAGTCACTGCGGGCCTCACATGCTCAGAAGCGACGAGGCACAGAGCTCTGAGTATGGCAGCTTGCTGGGGCAGCAAGGTGGCAGGCTGTCGTCTTTCTTTGTGCCGGCAGGTTGCCAGACAGACCTTCCCCACAGCCAAAGAAGCCTTACCACTAGCTGGCAGGTGTTGCACAGTTGCCTGGCAAAGCGCAGGAGAAGAGGCTGATCCATGACCTACTCAGGCTCCAAGTTGCCAGGCACAATGGGAAGGGGCTGAGCTTTCTTCCTCTTTTGAAGGCATGGCTGGGGGAGGGGAGACCTTCTCTGCTGCCACACTTCCCACAATGCACCCCTCCACCCTCTCTCCCCCAAGTTGACTTAAGAGTCTAGTGTAGACTCTCTACGTCGACTTAATAAGGTCAACTTAAAGTCAACTTTAATAGAAGCAACTTACTAAAGTCGACTTAACTTTCTAAGTGTAGACGTACCCTATCACCATAGAGCCTATTTCTTGTTCTTGCGTTCTAACTTGCAGACTGTAGAAGGAGATCCCTTTGCTTTTCAGGATTCCCTAGTACACAAATGTAGATATGTGGGGTGAGCATTGGGGAAAGGATTGGCTCCATAATGAGTAAACAAGAAGTTGTGACCTCAAAAACCCTTCAATTCCAACTGGCAAGGGGATTACAAAAATATCCTGATTCGGGTACGTATATCCTAACTCACCAACAAAATGCCATGTGAGGTCTTAAATGAAAGCCAGCGCCCCCTGTCTTTAATATCATTGTGAAACAGATATATAGATACTATATAACGAGGTATGTATATATACCGAAAATATATTCAAAGAGTCTGTCTCACAGCAGAAGTGAGGGAATCAGGTTTCCTGTCGGATAAAAGATGTTTATTCACTCATCTCTCTTCTGGCATATAAATTAAGCATTGTAAGCTAACACAATGGACACACATTTATATGTAAAGTCAACAAGATACTTGGCATCTATGATGAGATGACTGGCTCTGTGGATGTGAAAAGGTAGATGTGATATAGTTTGACTTTAGCAAATCTTTTGATACAGTCTGCTGCAGTATTCTTATCAACCACTTAAAGAATTTTGTATTAGATGAATGATGAACTATGAATGGAGTTGTTTCTGGGTCTGGTTTTGGTCAACATATTCCTTAATTATCTAGAGGAAGGGGTGGACTGCACCCTCAGCAGGTTTGCAGATGACGCTAAGCTGGGAGTAAGTAGTAGATACCCTATAGGTAAGGGTATGCTGCAGAGTGAGCTAGACAAATTGGAGCATTGGACCAAAAAATATCTGATGTAGTTTAATGGTCAAGTGCAGTGTCCAGCATTTAGGATGGAAGAATCCCATGCACTGCTACAGACTGGGGACCAAATGGCCAGGCTGCAAATTCTGAAGGAAAGGACCTAGTGGTTAAAGTGGACGAGAAGCTGGATATGAGTCAACAGTGTGCCCTTATTGCCAAGAAGGCTAATAGCATATTGGGCTGTATTAGCAGCATTGCCAGCAGATCAAATGAAGTGATTATTCCCCTGTATTTGGCACTGGTGAGGCCACATTTGAAGTACTGTATCCAGTGTTAGGACCCCCACTACAGAAAGGATGTGGACAAATTGGAAAGAGTCCAGTAGAGGAAAACATAAATGATTAGGGAGTTGGAGCACTTGACTTATGAGGCGAGACAGAGGATACTGAGCTTGTTTACTCTGTAGAAGAGAAGAATAAGAGGGGATTTGATAGAACCCTTTAACTACCTGAAAGGGGGTTCGAAGGGCAATGGAAGTAAGCTGTTCTCAGTGGTAGTAGATGACAGAACTAGGAGTAATGGTCTCAAGTTGCAGTGGGAGAGGTGTGATTTGGATATTAGGAAAAACTTTTTCACTAGCAGGGTGATGAAGCACTGGAATGGGTTACCTAGGGAGGTGGTGGAATCTCCATTCTTAGGGGTTTTTAAAGTGCTGCTCGACAAAACCCTGGCTGGAATGATTTAGTTGGGGTTGGTCCTGCTTTGAGCAGTGGTTTGGATTAGATGACTTCCTGAGGTCCTTCCCAACACTAATTTTCTATGATTCTAAGGGAGAACATACAACAGGAGAAGAGAACTTTAATTTGAGGTACCCTTCAAAGGTTTGCTGGACTGTTTTGGGGGAACAAAAAAGATCCCTTGTCATCCTGCACTACAAAGTAAAGGAGCTGTTTATTTACAGCCATGAAAATGGGATTACAACCAAGCTTGCTTGAATATGCTGCAAAATGTTTTGGGGAAGATAAGACTTCTTTACACAGCAGGTTAGCCTGTTAAGTTTAATCTCTAGAAAGTTTGTTATGATTTTGTTTTATATAGAACCATTTGTTTCCATTATCTGTACTAATGATCTGTTGAATCTTGGGTAATAAAACGTATTCTTGATTTCACTATAAATATATCTAAGTGCTGTGATAAAGTACATGCTCATCCTAGGTTAAATCATTCACGCTGATGTTTACACTGTTCCACTAGGGACAGTGGCTGTGGTATTTCTGTCAGTGTTTAGTAGAGAAAGGGCTGGACACTACCAGGGAATGCTTCAAACAGGCTATGTGTGAACTGGGGTTGTCAATTCCCCAGTTAGCCACTTACCTGGTATACCTCAGAGTGTGCTTGGGTGACTAACTGGGGAGTTGACACCCAGTTAAGCACAAGTAAGTTTCTCTCACACTGGAGGCAGGAGGTAATAAGGTAACCCCTCAGTCCTTGGTACCCAAAAAACCATCACAGAGGTGAAATGATACACTGTTGAAAGGGGAGGCTTCTCATTTTCATTTGGCCCACATACTGTTTTGGAAGTAGTTGGGCAATTCTTTACTTAAGAGAAAATGTAAAACTTTTGCTTGGCGTTCAAAAAATATCTTGAACCAAATAGAGGTCAACTCTATTTCTTAAATTTTTGGAGAGCTGTTCACTCTGGAGGTTAAAAGTACAAAGCTAAGAAAACTTGGCTTCTAGGATTTTTGAGGGTAGAATTTGGAGGAAAATTTCACTCTAACTCTGATTTATGCTACAAAATACAGGGAATCCGTTATTTTGTGAAATATAAAAGATTCAAGAATAGAATCCTTGGAGACTACTAGAACTGTAGACTTGAATAAGGATAAATTATTGACTGCTGTAATTGGGTGCATGCTAATCATACTATGTGTATTTTAAAGCCCATTTACAGTTTAATTTATGACCAATCACACCACTTGTACAGTACTGAAAGGTGTCACAGACAGTTTGGATTTAATCCAGAAAGTAGTCAGGTTTGATTTTTTTAAAAAAGAACCAGGCACTACTCTTTTTTCTTCATGAAAGATGCTGGCTCAGTAGACTGGCCTGCTTAGCCCTCCCTATCCTACCCCTCAAAAAACCCCAACATATTCTCTAATATATGAGAAAGTTAGACTGACAAATGAAAAACAAAAAATGAATTTTAAAAAAGACAGCTTTGATGACAAACTGGTATGTTCAAACCCTAAGTCCCAGACTCAGTGAGAATCACAACCATGTGAGTTTTAAACTGTGCCCAGACTTCCAGGAAGACCCTGCTCATGCCAACATCTATGGATGTGCTCAGCTTTATATATGTGGGTAGGCCCATTAAAGTCACTGCAACTACTCATATGCCTAAAGTTAAGCAAATGTGTAAATGGTTTGCTGGTTGAGGTTGGATAATGATATTTAAGCATATTGTTATACAGGTAGCACTACTTACAGAGGATAAATCTTTTGATCTTTTTGCAATAGATTTACATAGTGACACTTTTCTATCTTATAGAAATAATACTAATAGAAGTTGGTCTAATAAAAGTTATTACCTCTCCCACCTTGCCTTTCTAATATCATGACACAGCTACAGCAACCCTGCATAAACCAATAGGAGGAACTGGTGAAAACAAAACTCAGCTCTACAAAAAATAACTTATTCTCATTGAAATTATCTAAGTGTTTCCGGTACAGTAAAATGATCAAGACTGTTTTTACAGCCTTTTAAAATGCAAAATTCATTTAAGGATTTGAGAGAAGGATTTCCATGGAAATCAGGCACCTGTGTTTTCAGTGTCTTATTGCATTGGGAACTGGAGGTAGAGGTGGGAACAGATCATAATAAAATCAAAATCACACAGTAGTATCCAACACATTGTCTTTTGAATTCAATGAAGGGTGCAAAAATTTCTTCTTGCAAATGTTTAGCCTGATGTTTGTTGGTATTTTGCCTTGGAAACTTTCAAGTGTGAAACAAAAGCCAGATCCATTTATCATGATTGCTGCACCTCTTCTTCTCCCACCTCTCTTATGCTTCTCTGCTTCCCCCCCCCCCGCCCCCCTTCTCAGAGCTGCCAACATTCATAAGTGTTCAAGGATTCAATTCTGGACATTAGCACATTATATGACTGATTTCCTTTGCCTGCATGTGAAATGGCAGATTGATTTGAAATAGGCCCTGCTGGTTTTTAAGAACCTTCAAACATCATGGGCTTCAGTATCATTTGAGATATCCTACTTGAGCTTTGTCCTCATGATGTTCATACCACATGAGTTAGCACACCATGTGGTAGTCTTTCACACACATACATGTGCAGACACCTCCGGCATTTAGGGATACTACCATTGTTCCTTAGCTGTGGTGGTCCGTACACTATGGAACTTGCTCCTCATTGAAGTCAAGCATCTCTCTTCTCATTATTTGAAAACATTAGAATATCTCTCTTCCCTAAGATACTTTTCAAATATGATCACTATCCAGTCTATATTCATCTCCTCTTTCTGTTTTGCCCTTTTTACTTGCTGTATAATCTCTCTTCCCTCCATTTACATTTTATTATATTTTTATCATACATTGAAATATTGGTACAGCTCTCCCCAAGTCCATAAGCAGAGGAAGTGCTTTAAAATTAATCGTGATTCTTATTAAGCCAAATCCTGAGGCCCTAACTAGTTTTACTCTGGAATGAATGAGTGAATTAAAAAAAAAAAACCTGAGGAAGGTATGTATTATCCCACCTGGATAGGAGGGCATGGCTTATGAGGGAAAGGCTGGTTGGTGGGAGGAGGTTGTAGGTTATATACACATCCAGCCCCTACCCTCTTTCCAAAGGGAAGAAGGAGAAAAGTTAGAAGTATCAAAGGCTTGTGAGAAGTCTTTGCTGCATTTTGTTAACTTTATTGTTAATTTCAAATTAAATGAAATCCAATCCCAGGACAGGTACTACACAGTCTGGTGGTATATTTAAGGAAGGTTGGAAAAGGCACCTTCTAGCACTGCTCTAACCATTTTTCTATCCAACTGGTAACAGTTTCTCTCAGTCCAAAATGCCTTTTGTTTTAAGTGAGAGCTTGTGATTAATTTATCCTTGTCGTGTTAATTGATGTCTGTGAGCTCACCCTTCAATCTCCACAAGGTCTGTGATTCATCCAGTTGTTAGCTAATGACATATAGGTTATTTTCACAGGTCTTAGAACAACTTGTGAGTGCATAAATTGAAGTGAATTCAAAACTAGACATGAAGGCTCTGTTGTCCTATAGCAAGCCCCAAGATACCCAATCCCTCAACATATTTTTAATTATTCTTATTTAAAATGGATGATTGGACCAAAAGAAAAAAAATAGCAATTTAACTCTTTTTTTCTGGTTACACAAGATAAACTTTACTCCTACACTCCCAATTCTTGAGCTTGATCTTCTTTGCATTTCCTGGAATTTGCTTCTTTTTTTCCCCTCAGTTCCCACTCTTACTGCCTTTAACTTAATTTTCCGAGTTCACAATAGGAAAGAATCTGGGACCAATATATTTCACATTTGTTCTATGGCATTTTCAGGAGGTCCAATGGATATTTCTGCTGGAAATGCAACCATCACTTGTAGGAGTGAAAGGATATTTCATACAAGCACATATACAGTTAATTCAGATGCTTTAATTCTACTTACTGCACAGTATCTCATTAACAATATTGTACTGTATAGTTGGGATGCATACATTAGCTCCCAAGTTCTGCTCCATTTTAATTAAAATGACTGACCTAGTTTAAGCTTTCCTGAGCTCTTAGGCTGCGTCTACACTGGTTAATTAAGTCGACTTAAGCCTGCTTAAGTCGACTTAATTTACCCTGCATCTACACTGCAGTTTCTTTAAGTCGACTTAAGCAGCTTGCTTAAGTCGACTTAAGGAAATTAAAGTCGACTTAATTAAAATTAAGTCGATTTCCTAACACCACCTTCCTAATCGATCTAAGGCTTAAGTCGACTCTCTAGAGTCGACTTAAGCCAGTGTAGATGTGGGGTAGCCCTGAATCGACAAAGTTGACTTAGGGCATGGGTCCCTTCTCACCGGGACCACTCAGGTCCTGGCAAGAAAGGACCGCGGGTTTGCTTCCTTCTCCCCAGGACCCGTGCTCCAGCTGATCAGCAGCTGGAGCGGGGACCCTGGAGAGAAGGAAGCCCCATGCTCCCCACACTCCTTCCTAGCCGGGACCATGCGGTCCCAACGAGGAAGGAGAGCTGGAGACCTGCACTCCAGCTGCCAGCTGCTGAGCAGCTGGAGCGCGGGCTGGGACCCGTGCTCCAGCTGCTCAGCAGTGGGCAGCTAGAGCAGGGATCCCAGCAAGAAGGGACCTCAGGGCTCCCTTCTCACTGGAACCACTCATGTCCCGGCGAGAAGGAAGCCCCGCGGTCCCTTGTCCCTTGGACCTCTCAGGGGCTTGCTGCCCCGGGGAGAGCCAGCCCCCTGCAGGGCTGGCTCTCCCTGGAGCAAACAAGTTGACTTAGAGAGTCCAGTGTGAACTCTCTAAGTTGATTTACTAAGGGCCCCTTTAAGTCGACTTAAGAGTCCAGTGTGGACTCTCAAAGTCGATTTAATAAGGTCGACTAAAAGTCGACTTATTAAAGTCAACCTTTTAAAAGTCAACCTTAATTCCCTAGTGTAGACATAGCCTTAGATACCATAGTGACGGTCACTACAGGAAACCCTTTATATTTAAAATTGTTAGAATGCATACAGTTGATTTTTAAAAATCACATCTCAAGTATTAAAAAACATTATAGTGGCAGGGGAGCTATCATTGCAACACTCTTTGGGAAGTTGAAAAGGAGAGAGAGGTTGGGGGCTCAGATGAAGGAGATGGGAGGATTGTGAAAGTGGAGGGGTGAATATTGGGAAGAGACTTGGAGGTGAGTGGCCAGGGGACTGGGACAAAATAGGGGCAAGGGCACCTGTCAGCCCCACATTCCTTTCTTTGGAGTGCATGCACAGAACTGGGGGAGCTTTTGACTCTCTAGAGGAGTCTAAGCTCTTCATATGACCTAATATATTGGGGGCTTGGTCCCTCTGTGAGTCTCTGAGCTCTTCTTGCTGTTCACCCTCTGCGTGCCAGAATCTGGAAAGCCCATGTCCATCTATGGGATTGGACTCCCTCCTTGTCCCCCTCACATATGTCCTTTTGAGAGGATCTCAAGCTTCTTCTCTGCCCCCATGTGAGACAGGATATGGGTAGGTCTTTCCCCCTTGGTTGGTGAGCTGAGAACAGGCATACTCCATGCTTCTCACAGACTCTATAGCACTAGGAAGATGTGATGGGAACATCCATTGAGATAACTGGTGTAGTTCACACACCTCACAACTGTTATTCTCCATTGGATGTTCTCATTCAGTGGAGCGCATCACAATGAAATGAGTGGGTCTCATACCTTTCAGAGCCTCCTGTGGTAAGATGGATGTGTACTGAGCCCTTTCCCCTCCATCATCTCCCTAGTCTTCATGCTTAAAGGATGATGCTTCTAAGTGCTCTAAAATTTGTATGCTTGTGTGGATTTACTTGAAATCTGCTATGCTTTGTGGGAGTGTACAGTAGGTTTAGTGACCCACATTTGTGGTTATTTGGGCCACAGGTTCCAGAAATATAAGCACCCACAAAATAGCCATTTTTCAAAAAGATTCTAGGTGAGGTTTTTTGCACAGAGATAGAGTGTGCTGGGTAAGCCTTTGAGTAGGGGCCAGATTGGAGGTGGGAATGTAATGAAAGAGACAGGGGCCTCATTGGAGAGGTGTTCAGGGCTGGTGGGGCCCAGCTGATGTGGTCAGGGGGCTGGTGGGTATGGTATGCAAATTGCAGGACATATGAACAAATGCCTAAATAACTACTAACACCTACCAAAACATATCTTTTCTTGTTAAAAAATAGGAAATTTAGTGTCAAAAAATTATGTTAACGCAGAGCTAAGGTTGCTTGGTGATATGTTGGCCCCTTGCAGAACACTGAGTTCAGCAAAACTCAAACTTCTGCAAAGCAGGAAATGAATAGTTAGTCTTGCCCGTGCAACCTTTACTTCACCCTCTTTCAATAATGTCACAGCCTATCCCATTAACCCACAAACATTTACTCTGCCACCCCTACAGTTTCTTAGGTGTCCACGCTCTTCATCTCCTTTTACAACTCTTTCACTCACAAACAGAATTCCATTTAACATTATCAAAGGACAAATGGTCACAACTTCACTCTTTCATTTTAGTCACATAAGGCCTGATCCTGTGCCAGTGAACTCTTCTGGAGTTTTGTCACTGATTTCAATGTAGGCAAATTTGGGGCCATAATACCCTCCCCCCTTTGTTTTGTCCACAGGTTGCTGTCATTGTTGCATCATACCACTTACTGATATGAGGTTTTACACTGGACCACCATCCATTCTGCTTCTAGAATCAGCCAATAGAGAGAGCCCTTCCATTTCCTTAGTTCTCAAAGTTCATGGTATCGCCTTTACAGGACTGTTAGATACATCAAGGAGGGAATGAAAGTTCAAAATGTCTCAGTAATCCCAGACTCCTACAGAAATGTATTACAGTACTGGCAAGCCAACAGATAGCTTGGCTCAGATTAAATGAGAACATTCTATACAGATTTGTCTGTAACCAAACTTTCCCAGATGCTGGAAAATGGGATCACAATGCTTTTGATTCCCAGCTCATTAAAAAAATAAAAAAAAGTCTGCTATTTTGCATGTTGGTTTGTGGAAAAGGGTCACTAAGGTGTCTCTCTAATTCCAGTTTATAATGATAAATTATGTACCCCTTTAGGACCTGCTCCATAATCCCTTATAGTAACTACTTCTCTTAAGTAAGAACTCCATCAGGTGAGACTGTTTTCTGAATAAAGAATAAAAGGACAAGAGACCCTTGGATACTGATAGAGAAAAGGGGGAAGCTGGTAAGTGTAATTATTTTCCCTGCACGTTTCTGCCTCTTCTCTTTATAAACCCAGCCTAGGGTTATGTCACCATGTTCATATGAAATAACTTGTGCAAGAGAGAGTGCAACAAGATGCGTCTCATTGTGGCATTTCCAGCCTATGCAGCTCATGAGGGCCAATCCCAATGGCAATATCAACACGTGGTGATGCTCCCATGCCAGAAAAAGCAGTCATTTACTTGGACCTCCCCTTGATTATGTTGAATTTAGAGTACAATGAAATATTTCTTTTCCAGTTTTTGCCTATTCCCCATCCTCATCTGGAAAGTTACCAGTTTTAGAACCAGAAACACACAATTTTGATCCTGTAAGAAGAAAAGGAATAGGCTCCCAAATAAGTGAACCATTTTGAATTATTCAGCTATTTCACGAAAATTTCCAATTCTTTATGTGTCGTCATTACAAATTTAGAAAAATCAGTATTCTACAAAGACAGAACAATCTGCTTTCCCTTTCACATGTCATAACATGCAGGATTCAGAGCCCTGATGACACAGCTAAGAGCATACCTGTTATGGAGGTACATGAGTGGTATCATCAGAGGCACCTAAAGTATTTTCAAATCACTTGTATCTCCCTGGTGCTGTGATAGTATTTATAAAGGCAAAGAATTTACTGAACTCATGTAAGGAATCCAAATTTGGCTGAAGCTACTTGGATACAATTCCCAAGTCAAACCAGCCAGTGGGTGTTGTATCCGTATCCGTAAAGGCAAAATTAGATCCAGATTCTTGTGTTCATATCTCTTTGTGTTGTATCACAAAGCTGTTACCTTTTCTCAAGCAGGACTGATGATTTTCATTCTCCTACCAGAATACTGAATATTATCAGTTTTAAATACTGCTTTATGGTTAATAAGCACCCTTCACACTGACAGTAAGGGCTCCACAGAACCTAACAACTATCACTCTTTGCTTTAAGATAACCTAATAAAAATGGATCAGTAATTCTGATCACACAGAGAGATGAATGCATTACTTCCCACCCTCTGTAACTCCTCAATGTACAGTGAAGGAGGTTAACATTATGAATGTAACCAATCACCAGAGTGCCAAATTAGGTCAAAGCACTGTATATTGAAGTAGATACCATTACATTAAATATGTAATAGATTATTGTGATGCTCTAAAGTACAAAAGAGCCATACTGTTGTAAAGTAATTTGGGCAGAAAACTAACTCTGAAGCGCACTGCACATTTTAGGATCTGGTTTCAGAGGTGCTGAGTACTTGCAATGCACATTGATTACAACCCAGAGTGTGATCCAAAGTCCAGTGAAATCTGTGGAAAGTTTCCTGTGAGTTTTGGATTAATTCGTAGAGACCAGTTATGCAAGGTGTTGAGCTGCCTCAACATCCTTTGACTTGATATGTAACAGTTGAGGGTGTTTCATGGTTAATTCGCAGTAAGTGAAGTGGCAAATATATGGAGTTGTATGGAAGAGATCTTTACTGAATATACGTAGAGACCAAAGTTACATGCTGAGAGGCTTGTGTTTTCCGGGAGCAACCTGGCCCATAGTTTGCAGTCCTTCCAGAATCCATGGTGCCACACCAAATTAGATCCCTCCTGCTGCATCTCAACCCTTCTTCTATGGTTCCATTCATCATGCAACACTCAGCCCTTCATTAGAAATGCTCAGCATCTCACATGATGATGCCATTTACCCTATTTTCCTTGTTCCATTTACCTGAAAGATTCAAATTAGTTATGCCTTTATAGGTTTGATTCAAAACCTGGCTACCATTTTTTCTGTGTTCAAACTAGGAGGATGTATCCACAGATACCTTGCTAGGTTCAATATGTGAAGTGGGGTAACAGCAGGTCTGGAAATCAGGCTCTAATGTTTTAGGCAACACATAGGCCCAGGAACATACTGTTTAGAGCTCTCTTGTGGACTTTTCCTCTGGTTCCAAGACCCATCAAAGTAAGAATTATAACACCTCTTCCAGATGCTTCAATTTCTCACAATCCTCACACACTCTAATCCCCTTCCTAATTATTGAATCTATCTATGACATCCTCCGGCTCTTTGACTTGATTCCTTTCCATGTGTGAATGCTCCTGCTAATTCTTCCTTCTACAAACATATCCACCTCCACCTTCCTCCCAGCTGTCAAATGGTTTCATTACTTTCAAGAAATCCAAATCCTCCCTTAATTGTCTACCCCTTCTCATAGAAGAATATCAACATGCTCACAAATTGGGGGGAAAAATGTTTATCCTTCTCCTTACAACCACTCATGTCCATCCTTCACCCAGCTGCCAGATGCTCTGCTACTGACATTTCAGCACAGAAGTGAACTAGATAGATCTCAGTCTCAGATGTGAAACACACCCACCAATAACCTTCTCTTCTCAAGTGAGTAGTGTCTCTACCAGTCCTCAGAATGTTCCTAATTTCCCCGGGCCAGTCTCTTGGATACCTAATCCTAATGATTAACATTTATTTTTTCTAATCTTTTGAATCCTCAGATGGATTTCCAGTGAGTACTAGAGATTTCCCCACTATTCCTCTGCCACCAACCCTCAGAAATACTCTCTGTTTTATAGGGCTTTAATTTCCATCCAGTGATATCTAACAAGGGGAGTTTGTGCACATGACCAGAGAAGAATAGGTATCTGCTGATGTTCTGAAGAATTCCATGCCAAATTCACTGCTGGGGTGACTCCACTGATTCCAGTCTTTCAGTCTACTTGCTTTTGTAAGCCTTTTTCTGAGCTGACCTGTGTATGAGACAGACTCTTTATTGTTTGCTATAATATTATATAAGGAGTTATACAACTTGGAAAGTGGTGAAAGTAAATCCTTTTCTTATATGTTTAGACCATTATAAGGAGTGCTATGCTTATTGTTAGGCAAACAGATGGGTTCAACAAGGCATTCAGCAGAAAATCTAACCACCAACACATCTGCTCTTCCCATCTATTCTGGGTGAGGGGAGGAGTTGTGGGAGAGAACATTAAAAAGGAACCCAACCTCTGATTATTAATTTATTTTTTTTTTATGTTGATGTGAATGTAGAAGAAGACTAGGTGACCTTCTGGAATTTCAGCAGCAAGTTGACAGTGATGTATGAAATGAAAAATCTTTCTGTAATGCACAGACACTATATACCACACAGCACAGTGAAACTGCTACCATGCTGTATGCTACAATAGACACACAACATTCAGCTCACCAAGTTTATCAATCTCTACACATAACTTCCAAATACAGTGTTTTGTAATGTAAAGAATTCCCTTTGAATAAAAAAAGTTTTCCTCTATATAGTTATCAAGCTATAGAAATACTTCAGTAGGGATTGACACAATCTTCAATCTCCACCATTAAATGTTACTTGAAGGTAAATTAACATGGATGTGACTTATACATATATGCAAATATCAGAGTGCAAGGAGATGGGTGATAATTGCCAACTTGTTGAGAGTATTTGGTGGTTGTGTATTATAAAAGGTTTTCTGTTTGGTCACGTTGGCTGAGGATGGTCTCCTGATATCCCAGACAGCAGATACAGAGAGGAGACCTGCAATGCTTTAATCTCAATACTCCTCTCCATGTTCTAGATGGTTTGACAGCTGGGAAATCTGATGCCCCTCCGGAGACTGACAAAGAATCCTGATGCTAAGCTAACCATCCAGCAGTTTTAAGATTCTTGCCTTCTGTATGGGCTTTACAGAAGGTAGTGACTTGCACAGTAAATGTATTCACTTAGGGTGTGATCCAAAGCCCCGTTCGTATTAGCTTTTTATGCAGAGTTAGGGTTGTAATCTGACTACTTAGTTTCATGCTGTGTAGATAAAGCAGTTATATCAGTACTTTTGGACCTCCAAACACCTCCAGCTCCAATGGCAGCTCAAATTTTCCCATCTGGTTCAGCAATAAATACAGAGGGCCAAATTAATCTCTTATATAAATCCATTGGCTTCAGTGGATTTACACCAGGGATGAATTTGGCAGGGAACCTCTAATTCCAATCTCTCTTTTTTTGTTACTTTGCTGCCTGTTTTAAATATCTTGGATCTACAATTTAAGATTTATTGTGCCCATTGGTGTTGCTTTGTTGAAACTATAGCAAGCACTTAAATAAGTATTCACAATTTATGAAGGTAGATTCAAAGTTGTGTAATTGATGAAGTAATTTCCAACTCATTCGCTTGTCATTTCTTATTTCCTTGCAGAAGAAACAGACTGAAAAAAATTTAAAAGAAGTTTATCCAGACTGCTTTTTTGGCAAACAGAAGAAATTATTTAAGCAAGCCAGTTTTAAATTTTTAGGACAGCAGAAGTTCACTGCAGGAAAATACTTTCCCATAATCTGTATGACTGGCATATATTGACTTTGGCTCATTTCTCCCTGTTAAACACAATGAAACAGTTAAATCATGCAAAGGTAGAGATGTAGTTTTGAAGAACAATGGCCATTAGTTAAAATTGCCATTATTTGTAAATCAGCTTTTTAGTCCAGTGGATCTCAACTGCTGTGTCGCAACACAAAAGTGTGTCACGGCACAGCGGCTGAGTGTGTTGATGCAACTCAGCCCACTGCTGAAAGCCTCCTCCCCCCCCCCCATGAAAGAAACTCTCGGCAGTAAGGCTGCGGAGGCTGCCCCTTTAAGAGCTGCTGCTGTAAGTCTATATGGTGGTTGCTATTTGTGGCAGCTGGGGTGCTCTTTAAAGAACTGGCAGCAGTCTTTTCTCAGTGGCAGGGGCCACTTCCATTTGAGCTGCCTCTGAAACTGCCTGTGGAGGCAATTTGTTTTTGGCTGCAGGTGGAGCCATGGGGCAGCAGCTTTGCAGTTGTTGGTGGTGTGGGGGTATCCCTGTGTCGCTCATGGTTGGGAAGGTTCTGAATCATGTCATGCCACTAAAAGGGTTGAGAACCCCTGCTTTAGTCCAATAACAGTCTCATATCACTGGCCAACACTTTGCAATCTTTCCATACAAAGGGAGATCAGTGCAGTCTTATGAGCTCTAAAGACGAACAAAATAGTTTTCCTTCAACATAAAAAGATAGAAACTGCTCTTTCAATCCAAAAACACTCGGGCCTGGTCTACACGGCTGGGAAAATTCAAACACAAGTCTAGCAGAGTAGCTTATGCATCTCTCATCAACTTCCTATCTCCCCTTCAGTGTGGAGTCTTCACTATGCTGCGCCATCTGAGGGGATAGTTCTACAAAGTCGATTTCCAGATCGACTTAGAGTGTCTTAACTGATTGCTAAGTCGATCCAGAAAGATCACTCTGATGATGGTGATTTTGTCACCATCAGTGTAAATGTGGCCCTAGGCAGAATATTTGGGCTAACAGCTGCATACTTTAAAACAGAATGATGTGCACCAGATAATGTAGAGCCTTTGAGAAATTCCAGAGCTCCTTAAGCACCTCTGCCTTAGGAAGGGGATTGCACTTCTAAAACATATGGTTACTGTTCAGCTAGTAGCTACTTCCTCTCATATAATAAAGAGATTTTCTTCTAATGCATGTTTCTGTCTTCTTCATTCAAAACCTACAACAGGTAAGTTTCTTGACCAATTTCCACTCCAGGAAACAGACCATTTTCCTAAATAGGATTATTACTATCTGAAAACACATTCCTAGGACCATAAGAATTGTCATACTATCCAGTCCAGCATCTTGTTTCTAATAGTATCTAGTGATGCTAGATGTAATCAGAAATGCATGAGATTTGCCATGGGCAAGCAATGAATAAGCAGACAACTGGAGAAGTTTCTTCAGCAGCTAATAGTTTGATTATCCCCTAAAGCAGGGGTCCTCAAACTACGGCCCGCCAAGGTCATTTACCCAGCCCCCGCCCCTGCTGCGGCCGCGGGCAGCGCTGCATCCAGTTCCCCCAGGGCGGAACTGACAGGCTCAGGGCTGGGGCATATGCGCGTGCCTGCCTGCCTGCCCCATGCGGCCGGGGCAGCGGGGTGGCCGCGGCCAGGGCAGGGTCCCGGGCTCCCACCCGCCGGCCGCCTCGACTTCCCAGCCCGGGTCGGCACAGGGCCAGGATCGGTCTCCGGTGCCGGGGTCTGCTCTGCCCTCCCGGGGCCGCGTTCGGGTCCCCGCCGCCAGTGGCCTCGGCTTCTTTCTTTCTTTTTTTTTTTTCTTCTTTCTTTTCTTGGCTTCTTTCTTTCTTCCTTTCTCTTCTTTGCCTTCCTTTTTCTTTCTTCCTTTCTCTTCTTTGCCTTCCTTTTTCTTTCCTCCTTTCTCTTCTGTGCCTTCCTTTTTCTTTCTCTTCTTTCCTTCTTTCTCTTCCTTCCTGCCTCCTTCTTTCTCTTCCTTCTTTCCTTCTCTCCGCCTTTCTTTTCCTACCTTCTCTCTTTTTTCTTCCTTTCTCTTTTTTCTTTCTCTTCTTTGTCTTCCTCTTCCTTCCTTCCTTTCTCTTTTTTTCTTTTTCTCTTCTTTGTCTTCCTTCCTTCCTGCTCTTTCTTTGTTTGCTTCCTTCCTTTCTTTCTCTTACTTTTTTTCTTCTTCTCCTCCTTTTTTTTTTCTTTCTCTTCCTTCTTTTTTAAAAAGCTTTTTAAAAATTAATTTTAAATAAAAACCTTTCTAAAAATTTAAATTTCAATTCAAAATTCATTCAAATTAAATTAAACACAATTAATTAATTCTATTTACAATCACTTTCACTTCAATTAATGCCTATAATTTCTGTCGTGTGAGTTTGCACAAAAATTTTATTCAGAAAAAGTTTTGCACACGGCTTGAAAATTTTGCACACAAGCCGCCAAACCTAGAGGGAACATTGGTTACTAGTTGCCTACACAACAGCAGGCCAGCAGGCTAAAATCGGTCAGTCCCACACTCTGGGCCTGGCCAGAGCCCCACAGCACCAACAAAAAGTGTGTGGATTCATTAAGGCCTGCCACCCAGTACCCAGAAACACAGGCCAGCAGCAGATGTGATAGCTACGCATTCATGTTTTTTTCAAACTATAGTACGGCCCCCCAACAGTCTGAGGGACCGTGAACTGGCCCCTGTTTAAAAAGTTTGAGGACCCCTGTCCTAAAGCATTTATGTATGTATTTGTTTATTTAAAGGATTTATCTCTTATAAAAATTCATAACCTATCTAATATAATTGTGAATGTTCTTGTTATTTAGATACATATCTAATTCCTTTCTGCAACTTACTTTATTTTTGACTAACACTAGTTAATATTTTTTTTTGACTAATTTTTTTTTCTTTGTGGAAAGGGAGGTTTCCGTGACAACTACTTTTTTGTGGAAAAAAGTTTCATTTCCATTAACCAGAGCTTCTAAGAGAAAAAATGATAAATATAGCCTGACCTTCTTTGACATTTTGTGTAAAACAAAGCAAAAACCCTTTCTTAAAATTATATTCCCCATTTAACTTTGCAAAAAATGGGAGAGGGCAGAGTTTAAATAAAAGTGAGAGAAAGTGGGGTTTTGTCATCTATCTTTTTTTTTGTTTTTAGTTTCCACCTTTTCCAACTAAAACAAGTGAGAAAGTGAATTCCCCTTGCACTTTCTCTCACTGTTTGTTCTCCACCCCTTCATACACTTTTTCCAATGGAGAAAAGTGTACTTTTAAAAAAAGGATCTGTTTTTTTCAAGAGAACAAAACATTTAAACATTTTGTTTTTAAAAATATCATCAAACCATATTTTATGAAAAATTTAAAAAATAAATCAACTTTTCAAAATTTATTTTTGAGAAACAACCTTGCTTTTTGTGACCAGTCCAGATCTACTCTTGACTGCAATAATGTTTTGTTCTATTCTTCAGGATAATTGGGCTAACAGCTGCAAATTCAACCCCTATATGAAAAAGTAATTAATTTTCTCTTTCACTGCCTTTTAATTTCATAGGTCTCCCTTTGCTGTACTATTATGAGATGGGGTAAATTGGAGCTCCTGATTTACTTTTCTATCCCATTCATTATTCTGCATATCATGTCTCCTTTTTAAAATAAACAGCCCTAACCTTTTAAGTCTCATCTTATGAAATCCTTTCCATACCTTTAATTATTTTTATCCACCAGTTCTGGACTCTTTTCTCTTTATTGCTAGATCTTTTATGAGATGAGTTGGTCAGAACTGCAAATAATATACAAGGTTTTATGGTTTTTGTGTTTGTGCCCAAAGTCATAATCGGTAATCGGAGGGTACGTTTTCACTGCTTGTGGCATTGCTGGCAGTGTGGGGTCAATTTTGTGGCAGTGAAGACTTGCTCAATCGAACCTGGAAGGTGAAATCTGTTAATCCACCCCAGCAAGTAACGTAACGCTGTGTTGATGGAAGGACATTTCCTGTTGGCGCAGCACAGTGGAGAATCCACCTCAACCCTTGGTAAATTGTTCCAATGGTTAATTACCCTCATTGTTAAAAATTTGAATCTTGTTTCTAGTCTGAGTTTATCTAGTTCCATCTCCCAATTCCTAACCCCTTTATAGGTTTCTATAGGCTATGATCAAGACATCCCATAGCCTTCCATTTGTTAAGACAAACAGATCGAGCTCCTTGAGTCTATTACTATAATGCATGTTTTTCTAATCCTTTAATCATTCTTGTGGCTCTTTTCTGAACCCTCTCCAATTTATCAATTTTGTTCTTTAATTGCAGATACCAGAATTGGATACAGCATTCCAGCAGTGATCACACTGGTATCAAATACCTCAGTATTATAACCTCCCTACTTCTACTTGATATTTCACTGTTAATACATCTAAGGCTCACATTAGACCTTTTGGCCCATGGCATCATACTGGGAGCTCATGTGGAGCTGATTATCCACCATGGTCTGATGCCATTTTCAGATTCACTGCTTCGAAGGACAGAATCCTTCATCCTGCAGGTGTAGCCTATATTCATGATTTCTAGGTGTCTGATCCTACATTTGCCTATAATAAAACATATTGTTCACCTGTGTACAGCTTACCAATTGTTCTAGATTGGTTTGTACCATTAACTTGTTCATTTCTTTATCTCCTCCCTAATCTGTAAATCATCTGCAAACTTTACCAGCAGTGATTTTGTATTTCCTTCCCAGTAACTGGTAAAGATGTTAAATACCATAGGGCCAAGAATCAATCTTTGTGGGCAAAGATGGGCACAAACAGAGAGCATTAGCAACACCAATAACGGAAGAGGCCACAGAGCTCCTCTGGGGCCCAGATGGGGAGGGCATGCACAGAGTTCCTCCACTTCTCCAGGGCCCCAGGTGGGGAGAGCACATGCAGCATTCCTCTAGGACCCTGTCAGGGAGAACATGATCTCCTGAGCTCCTCCAGGACTCGGATGGAGATGGCATCCAAAGAGTTCCTCTACTCCTCCAGGGTCCAGCAGGAAAGCTGTGTGTTCCTCCCTGCCAAGGCCCCAGCAAGGCCACAGAATATGCTCCTCCAAAAGCAATGGAATTTAAATTCCTGCACATACCCCTGCTTGTGGGACCCCACTGCAAGGCCTGCTTCATAATCATTTTTCATTTAAAACTACATTTTGAGACCTATCAATTAGCCAGTTTTAATCAATTTATTGTATGCTATGCTGACTTTGTATTGTTCTACTTTCATAATGAAAATGTCCTGTAACACCAAGTCACATACTTTACAGAAGTCCAAGTATACTACCTCAATACTATTACTTTATCAACCAAGTTTGTAATGTCATTTAAAAAATCATATTAGCTTGACCCAGGATCTATTTTCCATCAAGTCAGGTTGATTGGCATTAAGTTTTTTACCTTCCTATAATTCTTTATTAATTGAATCCTGTATCAACCATTCCAATATTTTGCCCAGGACTGACTGCAGGGTCATCCTGTTTATTTTTTATTAAACATCGGCACAACATTAACTCTCTTCCAGTCTTCTTAAATGTCCCCAGTGCTCTGAGACTTGTCAAAAATCAACATTAATGGTCCAATGAGCTAATCAGCTAGCTCTTTTAAAATGCTTGGGTGCAAGTTATCTAGTAACTGCTGTTTAACATCCTCTTTAGCTACAGTTGGAATAGAAAGTACCACACCATCATCATCTAATATGAGCACGTTATCTGTAATCCTAATTGCAGAACAGAAATTTGTTGAATTTGTTGAAATTTGTTGAACTTGTTCCTTATATATAACATTCTTGACAGTTTTACCATTTCCATATAGTAATGGACCAATACCATTGTTGGGATTCCTTTTCTCCCATTACATTCAAATTTATCACTGTCCTTAATAGTTTCCAATTATCATTCACATATCTCTGTTGTACTTCTTTCTCCCAACTGATTTGGCTTATAATTGTTGTCGGCTTTGTGAAATGCATCCATTTAAAGCACCAAGTGTATCCATTACTGGTTTGAACTTTATTATGTTTACACTTAACAAATGCAACTAAGTCATGATCAACTTGCATCTCAGGTACCACTAATCTTTAATCATGTGATCAGTTCCACTCAGTTACAATATGAGATCTACTATAGAATTCCCTGTGTTCTGGGGACTTTTTTTGAGTTAGGAATTTGTCATCTGTAACTTTTGGATGCTGTGAAGATATTTTAATATTGGCAGTATGAGACCGCCATCATGCTTTAGTATGACCTTTACCGCCAAACTTTAGCAAAGCTTTTGCTATGGTATCCCACAGGATTATTGCCAGCCAATTAAATAAATATTTGTTGGATGAATGGACTATGCATTGAATAGAAAGCTAGCTAGATCATTGGGTTCAATGGCTATGTCTGCACTAGAAAAAGTTAGGTTGACTTTGTTAAGTTGACTTAATAATGTCAACTTTATAGACTCATAGACTCATAGATTTTAAGGTCAGAAGGGACTTCAATTATCCTGACTTCTGCTGGGAAGGCAATACAGCAGTGCACAGGCAATCCAGGAAGTTTTTGGAGAATATTGAGGACAACTTCCTAGTACAAATGCTGCAGGAACCAACTAGGGGCCTTGCACCTCTAGACCTATTGCTCACAAACAGAGAAGAATTGATCGGGGAAGTAGAAGTAAATGGCAACCTGGGCAGCAGCGACCATGAGATGGTAGAGTTCAGGATCCTGATCAATGGAAGGAAGGAAAGAAGCAGAACACACACCCTGGACTTCAGAAAAGCAGATTTTGGCTCCCTTAGGGAGCTGATGGGCAGGATCCCTTGGGAGGCTGATCTGAAGGGGAAAGGTGTCCAAGACAGCTGGCTGTATTTTAAATAAACCCTGTTAAAAGCACAGGAAGATAACATTCTGATGTGCAGAAAGAACAGCAAATGTGGATGGTGCCCAGCATGGCTTAGCAGAGAACTCTGCGGTGAGCTGAAACATAAAAGGGAAGCTTACAAGAAGTGGAAGCTTGGACAGAGGACAAGGGAGGCGTATAAAGATATTGCTCAGGACTGCAGGGATAAAACCAGAAAGGCCAAAGGACAATTGGAGTTGCAGCTAGCAAGGGATGTGAAGGATAACAGAAAGGGGTTCTACAAGTATGTCAGTAACAAGAAAAGGATCAGGGGTGGTGTAGGTCCCTTACTGAATGGGGCAGGCATCCTCATGGTGGATGATGTGGAAAAGGCTGAAGTACTCAATCCTTTTTTTACTTCAGTCTTCATAGGGAGGGCCAGGCTACTACACGGGCTAACGCAAAATGGAGAGAAGAGCGGTCCTCGGTGATGGAAAGTCAGGTTAGGGACTACTTAAAGAAATCGGATGTGCACAAGTCCATGGGGCCAGATGAACTGAATCCGAGGGTGCTGAGGGAGATGGCTGAAATGATTGCAGAGCTGCTCGCCATTATCTTTGAGAACTCATGGCAAATGGGGGAGGTCCCAGAGGATTGGAAAAAGGCAAATATAGTACCTATCTTCAAGAAAGGGAAAAAGGAGGATCCGGGGAACTACAGATCAGTCAGCCTCACCTCAATCCCTGGGAAAATCATGGAGCAGGTCCTCAAAGAATCCATCCTGAAACACTTGGAGGAAAATAGAGTGATCAGGAACAGTCATCATGGATTCACCAAGGGCAAATCATGCCTGACCATCCTGATTTCCTTCTATGATGAGATGACTGGATTCGTGGATGCGGGAAAAGCCATTGACGTGGTATACCTCGACTTTAGCAAGGCTTTTGATACGGTTTCCCACAGCATTCTCGTCGGCAAGTTAAGGAAGTATGGGTTGGACGAGTGGACTGTAAGGTGGATAGAAAACTGGCTAGATCAACAGGCTCAGCAGGTAGGAATCAATGGCTCGATGTCTAGTTGGCAACCGGTAATGAGTGGAGTGCCCCAGAAGTTGGTCCTGGAGCCGGTTCTGTTCAACATCTTCATTAATGATCTTGATGATGGGATAGACTGCGTGCTTAGTAAGTTTGTAGATGACACCAAGCTGGGGGGAATGGTAGATACTCTGGAGGGCAGAGACAGGATCCAGGGAGACTTGGACAAATTGGAACACTGGGCCGAAAGAAACCTCATGAGGTTCAACAAAGACAAGTGCAAAGTCCTGCACTTAGGACGGAAAAATTCCATGCACTGCTACAGTCTGAGGACTGATCGACTAAGTAGCAGCGCTGTAGAACAGGACCTGGGGACGGGAAGATGAATATGAGCCAACAGTGTGCCCTTGTTGCCAAAAAGGCCAATGGCATATTGGTCTGCATCAGAAGTATTGCCAGCAGATCGAGGGATGTGATAATTCCCCTCTATTCGGCATTGGTCAGGCCGCATCTGGAATACTGTGTCCAGTTTTGGGCTCCCCACTACAAAAAGGATGTGGACAAATTAGAAAGAGTCCAGCGGAGGACAACAAAAATGATTAGGGGGTTTTGGCACATGACTTATGAGGAGAGACTGAAGGAACTAGGCTTATTTAGTCTACAGAAGAGAAGACTGAAGGGAGATTTGATAGCAACCTTCAACTACTTGAAGGGTTGCTCCAAAGAGGAGGGAGCTAGGCTGTTCCCGATGGTAACAGAGGACAGAACAAGGAGCAATGGTTTCAAATTACAGCTGGGGAGGTCAAGGTTGGATATTAGGAAAAGCTTTCTCACTAGGAGAGTGGTGAAGCATTGGAATGGGTTACCTAGGGAGGTGGAAGAATCTCCATCTTTGGAGATATTTAAGGCCCGGTTGGACAAAACCCTGGCTGGGGTGATTTAGTGGGAGTGGTCCTGCTTTTTAGCAGGGTGTTGACTAGATGACCTCATGAGGTCCCTTCCATCCCTATTAATCTATGATTCTATGACCAATATGATCATCTAGTCTGACCTCCCACACAATGCAGGCCACAAAATCTCACCCACCCACTCCTGTAATGAACCTCTAATCTATGACTGAGTTATTAAAGTCCTCAATCATGATTTAAAGACTTTAAAATACAGAGAATCAACCAGCAAATGAGCCATGCCCGATGCTACAGAGGAAGGTAAAAAAACCCCAGCACCCAAGCCAATCTGCCCTGGGGGAAATTCCTTCCTGACCCCAAATATGGCGATCAGTTAAATCCTGAGCATTTGGGCAAGTCACAACAGCCAGTCAAGAAAAAATTCTCTGTAATAACTCAGAACCCACCCCATCTAATGCCCCTTCCCGGGTCACTGGGAGATCTATCACCAGTAGTAAAAAATGGACAATTGCCAAGCTAAGCCGTCCCATCATATCATCCCCTCCATAAATTTATCAAGCTCAGTTCTGAAGGCAACTATGGTTTTTGCCTCCACATCTCCCCTTGGTAGGCTATTCCAGAACTTTACTCCTCTGATGGTTAGAAACCTGCATCTAATTTCAAGCCTAAATTTCCTGATGGACAGTTTGTATACATTTGTTCTTGTATCCACATTGGTGCTGTATTCAAATACAAATTCCCTGGTATTTTATCCCTCTAATTTATTTATAGAGAGCAATCATATCTCCCCTCAGCCTTCTTTTGGTTAGGCTAAACAAGCCAAGCTCTTTAAATCGCCTCTCATAGGGAAGGTTTTCCATTCCGCAAATCATCATTGTAGCTCTTCTTTGCACCTGTTCCAGTTTGACTTCATTTTTCTTAAACATGGGGGACCAGAACTGCACGCAATATTCCAGATGAGGTCTCACCAGCGCCTTGTATAATGGTACTAACACCTCCCTATCTCTAGTGGAAATACCCCTTCTGATGCACCCCAGGACACATTAGCTTTTTTCATGGCCGCATCCCATTGGCGACTCATTGTCATCCTGTGATCAACCAGTACGTCCAGGTCCTTCTCCTCCTTTGTCACTTCCAACTAATGCATCCCCAATTTATAAGAAAAATTCTTGTTATTTGTCCCTAAATGTATGACCTTGTACTTCCCGTTATTAAATTTCATCCTATTCCTAATACTCCAGTTTACAAGGTCATCCAGATCTTTCTGTACGATATCCCAATCCTCCTCTGTATTGGCAACACCTCCCAACTTGGTGTCATCTGCAAACTTAATTAGCACAGTCCCACTTTTTATGCCAAGGTCAGTAATAAAAAGGTTGAATAAGATTGGTCCCAAGACTGATTCCTGAGGATCTCTGCTAGTAACCTCCTTCCAGCTAGGCAGTTCACCTTTCAGTATGACCCTCTGTAGTTTCCCTTTTAACCATTCCTTATCCACCTTTCTATTTTCATATTAATCCTCATCTTTTCTAATTTAACTAATAATTCCCTATGTGGAACCGTATCAAATGCCTCGCTGAAATCTAAGTAAATTAGGTCCACCTCATTCTCTTTATCCAAAAAATCTGTTATCTACTCAAAAAAGGAGATCAGTTTGGTCTGGCACGATCTACCTTTTATAAAGCCATGTTGTATTTTATCCCAGTTACCATTCACCTCAATATCCTTAAGTACTTTCTCTTTCAAAATTTTCTCCAAGAATTTGCATACTACCGAGGTCAAACTAACAGGCTTGTAGTTACCTGGATCACTTTTATTCCCTTTCTTGAAAATAGGAACTACATTAGCAATTCTTCAGTCATAAGGTACAATCCCTGTGTTCACAGATACATTAAAAATCCTTGCTAATGGGCTGGCAATGTCATGTGTCAGTTCCTTTAATATTCTTGGATAGAGATTATCCGGACTCCCTGATTTAGTTCCATTAAGTACCTCAAGCTTGGCTTCTACCTCAGATATGGTAATTTCCACCTCAATGTCCTCATTCTCATTAGCTACCTACCTTTATCCCCAAGCTCACCATCACCCTCATTAAAGACAGAGGCAAAGTACTTAATTTGACATTCAGCCATGCCTAGATTATTCTTGATCTCTACCCCATCCTCAGTGTTTAGTGGTCCCACTTCTTCCTTCTTTGTTTTTTTCCTATTTATATGGCTAAAGAACCTTTTACTATTGGTTTTAATTCCCTTTGCAAGGTCTAACTCTGCTTGGCTTTTGGCCTTTCTCACTTGATCTCTACATGTTCTGACCTCCTTTCCTATCCCTCCCATCTTCCACTCCTTGAAGGCCTTGTGCTTCCTCTTAATTGCCTGTCTGAGATGTTTACTCATCCGCTTGGTTTACAACCCTTGCCTATACATTTTTTCCCCTTCTCCCTTAAGGGTCCTTAAGTCGACTTAAATTGCTAGTGTAGACATACCCAATGGTAGTAATCAACAATTTGATATCTAGTTGGCAGTTGATACCAACTGGAGTGCCCAGGAGTTAGTCCTGAGGCCGGATTTTGTTCAACATAGTCATTAATGATTTGGAGGATGCGTGAATTGTACCCTCAGCAAATATGTGGATGACACTAATCTGGAGGGAGTGGTAGATATGCTGGAGGTTAGAGACAGTATACAGAGTGATTTAGACAAATTGTAGGACTGAGCTAAAAGAAATCTGATGAGGTTCAACAAGGACAAGTGTAGAGTCCTGGACTGAGGATGGAGGAATCCTATGCACTGCTACAGACTGGGGACTGACTGGCTAGGCAGAAAGTTCTGCAGAAAAGGACCTGGGGATTACACTGGAAAAGACACTGGACATGAGTCAATAGTGTGCCTAGGTTAATGGCATATTGGGCTGCATTAGTAAATGCACTGCCAGCAGATCAAGGAAATGATTATTCTTCTCTATTTGACACGGGTGAGGCCACATTTGGAGTATTGTGTCCAGTTTTGGACCCACCACTACAGAAAGGATGTGGACAAATTGGAGAGGCTCCAGCGAAGGCAACAAAAATAATTAGGGGGCTGAAGTACATGACTTATGAGGAAGGGCTGAGGGAACTGAACTTGTTTAGTCTGCAGAAAAGGAGAGCAGCCTTCAACTACCTGAAGAAAGGATGGAGCTAGGCTGTTTTCAGTGGTAGTAGATGAAAGAACTAGGAACAATGGTATCAAGTTGCAGTTGAGGAAGTCTAGGTTAGATATTAGGAAAACCTTTTTTCATTGGGAGGATGATGAAGCCCTGGAATAGGTTATCTAAGGAGGTGGTGAAATCTCTATCCTTAGATGTTTTTGAGGTGCAGCTTGACAAAATCCTGACTCTGGTGATTTAGTTGGGGTTGGTTCTGCTTTGAGCAGGGGGTTGGACCAGATGGCCTCCTGATGTCCCTTCCAAATCTAATATTCTATGATTCTATATGTCACCTTTATAACCTTAGCTTATATTTTCAATAAGCAATTTTCACTTCCTTGTATTTGCTCATACATGTTTACATACAGCAATTTAAAGACCTATATACATTTTGCTTTGTTCAGAAATATGAAGTGCCAAACTAATTGTCATTTACTGTATAGCAGTTGCTCTCCTGTCTATCTCAATGACTACAGGAGAAACACAGATGAATATTTAGTAACTGTTTCAGTTCATTGAAGAAAAAAAAGTGCTGTGGTGGGGTTCCCCCTGACTAGTAATTAGTTCTAGACTTCCATCCCTTGAGGTGAAGAACCCAGCCTTTCAGGAGGTAAGATTTCACCTCCAAATCCCTCCAACATTATTATTAACAAACATTCAGCTTCATCAGCAACAGGGACTGCTTGATCAGCAAATAATCCCAGCAGTTGCCAGCATGGGTCCCTTAATCACTGATCAGGAGCCTACTTTCCCTAGAGCTCCAATTGGTTCTCTTATGTCACGTGATGCAGGTTCACAGGAGCCACACAGACAGGTTGCCCTCTGGTGTATTCCTCAGCTCAGACTCTTGACTTGCTGTATCTCCAGAGGTTAAAGTAAGGGGGAACGCACTGAAATGGCATTCCGGGGCCCACAATTTTTAGGGGCCAGCGTTCCGGGGCCCCTAAAAATAGAAAACCCAGGCGGAACGATACATTCCGCCCAGGGGCCCCAGTAAAGCTGCAGACTCCTGCTGCAGCCAGGCTGGGGAGATTCTCAGAGCTGGAGTGGCCTGGCCTGGCCCAAGGGTGGCTCTTCCGGCGACCCCTGCAAGCTCTGAGCCTCCAGACAGGTAAGGGGGCTGGGAAGGGGCTGAGGGGAGGCGGCAGGCAGCAGAGCCGGGAAAGTGCAAGAGGAGCCTGGAAGGGGCCGCAGGGGAGCAGAGGAAGGGGAAGAGGCCCCAGGCCTGATCCAGCCATGCTGCCTGCCTGTGGTGGTGGCGCGTGGCGGCAGCAGAGGGGCAGGATCAGGCCCGAGGGGCCAGCGTGCGGCGATGGCGGGAGCAGAGGGCAGGGTTTAAGGTAAGGTACGGGGCAGGAGACCGGGGGTGGGAATGGAGGGGTCCGGACTCGCGAGTCGCTGGATCAAGGGGTCAGGGTGGGGGGGGGGGGGGGGAGGAGTGGAGGGGACATGGGGACAGCGAGACTGGGTAGGGGCTGGTGTGGGCTGGATAGTGGTGGAGAGGACTATGGACGGCTGGAGTGGGGACTGGGTCGCGGGGTTGGGGAGGGATGGATGGAGTTAGAGGCCTGGGGAGGGGTGAAGGGAGCATGGGGAGAAGGAGAATGGCTGGGGGCTGGGTAGTGGTGAAGGGGACTATGGACAGCTGGAGCAAGGGGTCAGGATGGGGGGTGGCTGGGGAGTGATGGATGGAGTTAGAGGCCTGGGGAGAGGTAAAGGGGGCATGGGGACAAGGAGACTAGGTAGGGGGTTGTGGGGGCTGGGTAGTGATGATGGGGACTATGGATGGCTGGATCAAGGGGTCAAGATGGGGGGCTGGTGGGGGCTTGGTTGAGATGGAGGAGACTATGGACGGCTGGAGTGGGGACTGGGTGGGGGGCTGGGGAGGGATGGAGGAGATTGGGGGACTGGAGTGGGCCTGGGGAGGTGTGGAGGAGGTTGGGGGGCTAAAGGCGGTGGAGTGAAGATGGGGGAAGCTTGGGGCTGGGGGGTTAGGAGGGCTAGGGTGGGGGTTTGGGGGCAGGGACCTTAGGGAATAGGGATGGGGGCTGAGGAGGACATGGGGAAGGAGGGAGTCTGATGTGGGCACTAGCAGACAAGATCGGGGTGATGTGGATTTGAGGCTGTGCTTCATTTGAAAGGAAAGAGCTGGTGGGGTTCAAGCAGTTTGTTTTGCACTCATATCTGTTTGTAGTGTGGACATAACCAAAAAGTAATTCAGTGAAGTACATCCCAGTGGGAATCCTCAATTTCATTTCCTTCCCCTTCCCCTCTCCTTTAATCAAATATGAGGCCCCAGGCAACCCAACTCTGTCCCCACTGAATTGTAATATGTAATATAAAATCAACTTGAAAAATATATTTACTTTTTTCCCCTCTCAAGCTATGTTCAGTCCTGGAGCGGAGGAAAGAACATAACATATTAATGATCCAAAATGTAGCCTTGCAGAGCTTTCCACCTTTCTGTGGGATCCAGTGCTCACTTCTACTCTTGGAGGGGCCCAGAACAATGGATCTGACTTTTATATACATAGACAAGCTGTCTCATGCAACTTTGAGGGTTTTGTGTCTTCCTCTGACCCAAGGAACACTGAACTCATGGTAACTAATACACCTGCTGTTATAGTGAGAGTTTGAAAAATATTTGCAATAAATGTTTTTTAAGTCTCTAAAGCATTCCTACAATAACTTTTTTCATGTAATGTAAGTATCATATACAGAGTATATGATGATTGTAGTTGGCATAAGTTGAGGACGACCTGAAAAACTCCTTTTGTCACTCAAACTCCTCCTCAGACTCATGATGATAGAATACTTATACTACTATATCATGTATTCTCTATAGGAAGAACACCACCCGACTCCCTAATATTTAAGAAGCCCACTATTCTTAGTTGTTTATAAGAATTAACATTCTCATGTGGGCTGCTCACTCTCTGCCTCAAGCTCAATTTTTAAGTTTTAATAAAAGTGGCTCAGCCCTTTCCAAGAGCAAGCTTTGTGAAAAATAGCTAATTTGCCTAATGTTAAATGTCTTTTCCTTGAAGAACTCTAGTGCTGATGCTTCTGGTGCCAAAAAACTGTTGCCCATGCAGCACCATGCCTCACAAATTGCTGCTCAGCAAATACCGTAACTTGCTCAGATGCATCATCAGCTTAGAGGGAACATTGGTGGTATCCATGGTGTGTTTGCTAAAAACGTTCTGACACGCTGCACATGTGGTGTTACAGTGGTCAAAGGGAAATTGTCTACAGAGTTAAGGTCTAAATAGTCTTTACTAGGGAATGGTTTAGTACTCCTTAAGATCCTAATGAAAAATGCATTCATCTCTGTGCAAAGATGGTTTGCCAGGTGTGAGGTTATATTAGGGGCTAGTATTGTTCAGTGGTTAAAGCATGAGAGTCTTGAGTTCTGGGTCTTAGTCCTAGCTCTGCCACGAAACTGCTGTGGGACTTTGGGCGAAGTCGCTTCACAACTCTGTGTCTGTTTCCTAATCTGTAAAATGAGGTTAGTGTGTCCCTTTAGACAAGGGCTCTCAAATGGGAGTCACAACCCCTTAGGGGGTCACAAGGTTATTATGCGGGGGTTGTGAGCCACCCAGAGCCGCCAATAGCTGTGCAGAAGCAAAGGAGGCAATGGGGCGCTAGGTATGCTTTGAAAAGCTGTATTGATACAAATTCTTTGCACCCACCAGTATTAAACAATAACAATTTTAAAAATAACTTCTCTGTGTCTAACAATAAATCCATAAAAATGTAGTTTAGTCTTAAGTTCCAAGTGGTGAGAAAAGATAAATTCATTTTAGGCAGAAGGTTTGGTTATAAATTTAGCATTTAAAATAGTGTTGCCTAGAAAAAAATGTATTTTTAATTTGGCAGGGGTCCACACTTGGAGGCTGGCTGTGTGAAAGCGATTGCCAATGTGAAAAGGTTTGAGAACCACTGCTTTAGGAGGGGGTACAAAGCTTGGTTCATTATCCCTTGTAAAGTGATTTCAGCTTTTCAGATAGAAGGTGCTATGGAAAAGTGAGGCCTGATTTTATCAATCACAAGCCATGGTGATTTTAATGCCATCTTCCATTTTCTATCTATGTTTAAATAACATATTTCCAAGTACTTCAACCAGCACCCAAGCTATTGGCAATGCTACAGAAGTCATATACTCTCGAAGTCTTCATTATAGCTTGTGTATGTTAGCATTTTTTAGGAAAGTTCCCACCAGGGATAAGACCAGTGGAAACCATATGGTAGATAAGTTCCAAATGGGTAGCTGTGGTAGTCTAGTTCAGCAAAACAAACAAGGAGTCCTGTGGCACTTTTAAAGACTAACAAATGTATTTATTGCATGAGCTTTCATCATCATACTTGAGTTAATGAGGCAGGGGAGGGGGTGATCTGATGGTCTTGTGTTATGCAGTGTTTGCTAGTTTGTGACAATAATTGCTATAGACATAAATGCCATATTAAATTATAAGTATTTTTATGGAGTGAGAACTGATGCATGAGGTACTGAGAAGTGGTTGCAAAAGCCTATCTGGACTGGGGCCCGCACATGCATGAAGGGTCCCGGACAATACGGGAAGGGATCCCGGAGATTAGGAGGGTTCCGGGGCCCGTCAAATTATACTTTAACCACTGTGTATCTCTGCATCAGCACTTACTCTCTCTACCTGTTCAATTCCTTCTGTCATCATAATCCCATCCTCCCCAATCAGTGGTGAGCTGGCAGCAGGAAGTCAGGTCAGGATTTCCAGCCAGTTCTATAACCAATTAACACTCTGTGACGATGGAGAGGCTGTCTTGTCCTGTTTGCTCATCCTACCACTGAGCAGGGATCTAGGGGTAGGCCCAGCTTTCACAGCACTGTTACTGATCTGTGGGGTCAAGGATTTGCACAAGGAACTGATCTATATGGGCAGGATCTTACATACAGGTGAAACCCCATTAATTTAATTGGTGCTTTGCACAGATAATAAAGGTCCATCTATATGGAATGACTTTCTGGATCAGGGACTTAATTTTTTGGACACACAAACAACTGCATATACACAAATACAAGAGTAAGTTTGGAGGCTGATTTGGAAAATATGGCCCTTAGTCATGACTATTTCTTACTCTGAAATAACTTGATGCTAGGTATGTAAACACCACAAGTTTAACTGTAGTAGAAACAGAAAATTTGCCATGTGTAATTGTTACTGCATTCTAATACAACAAAACAAATTTTAGACATATATTGGAAACCTGAAGACCAAAATAATATCCAGCTCTTTATCTAGGAAGGAAACACCACGGGAATTATTAATAATTATTATTGTTGTTACATAAAAACATAATGGTATTAGTGCATTGCAACTATTTTCTCTTTCCCTTTGGGTTCCATAAACTTTTTGTTCCTGCATATTTCTAAAGTATAAAGGAGAAGGCAGAAAGTGAACAGATGCAAATGGCAATCAAAATAACCTTCATCAATGTCCTTTTGCATTAGTATGCAAAACCATTAGAAACATTTTGAGAAATTCTCATGCTCCACTGCCATGCTGGCAACAAATATTAGCACAGCTCTCTGTTTAATAATTGTTATGTCTCTAATATAGTTGTTGTCTGTTGTTCTAAATACAATTAATCATTTGATATAAAAAAGGTCAAAATGTTTGGCAAAATATTAGCTTCAGTTTCCATAAATATCCAGATTCATTGGTGCATGTCTTATTACTGTGACAAGCCCCTTATTTAGCTCATCTAAGCCATTCCAGGAATTGATTTCCCAGGATGTCTCATTCTGTGTGTGCCTTTCCTTCAGACAAAGGACAAGGTGCTAGCTATCTGTTTTGAGTTCGGCTGACGACATTGTATACCCACATTAAACGTGTTTATCTATATTTAGATATAGATATAGCTACAGACAGATCTGATAAAGACACAGCTGTACATATAGGAATCATTTCACTAAGCACTGAAATGAAGCCATCTGATTAGTTAGGATTAGGCACTTTCCATTCTGAGCCAGCATTTCAGCAATGCCGCATCATGATTTTACAGAACACTCCTTTGCTGGAGGTGACATTTCTCAGATGAGATGTAAACCCAAGGTCCTGACCACATTTTGATCATACTCATTGCTTTCATTATAGATATTGCAGTATGGCTTGTGAAAAATAGGGAGCTGTTAACCTGTTATCTTCCTGGCCAAGTTCTAATTTGCTTAAATACGTTCTACCTACCTGCCTTTTCCTTATAGTTTCAATTCAGCAGTTAATACAGAATTACTATCCTAGTATGATGACCATGCAGGGACCACAACAGAAAACATCATTAGCAACTTCCAGACTCCAGGAGAGAAATGTACAAAAAAAACCAAAATGGTTGCCAGAGAAACAAAACTTGATGTCCAACCAAAGGAACCAATTGAATAAAGATAGATGATCCAGCAATCTGATCACATAAGCACCACCCAGTTTCTCTGGAAAAGACAGATTGGGGTTATGCAGCTAATTAGCTGATCAGAGTGGGTGGTGAACCAATTAGCTATTAGTGGAGGGGTATAAAAGAAGACCCAGAAAAGAGGAGAGAAGGGAAGACTTGGTTATAGCTGAGCCCAATATGTGCTGAGATTTCAAGGCAGTGACACTTCCTGGCCCTTTAGAAAATAGATAAAGCGTCAGAAGCACTATAGATACTTTGCTGCATGAGACTCTACTGGTGTTGATGATGGGAATCTAAATACATTCACAAAAAATTGCTACTTACTGGATGGAGTCAAAGATTTCTGGGGCATCAGAAAACAGGTACAGAGCGTGGCCCATTACAAGGCCATTATCTACGTCTCAGGCAGTCTATGCAGATAGTATAAAACTAAAACTGCAACTTCATTTTTTTTCCTACTAAAGAAAAAAACCAAGTTTTGTCCTGGATGTTTCAGGGGGGTGATCACTAAGGCAGAGACCTGGAGACTGAAAGGAAGAAGATATCTGTAATAATGTTACTTGCTATTTTTTTTAATCCCAAAATATTTAGTAATAGCCAGAAATGCAATCCAAGTCACAGCAGAAAAAAAAATTCTGCCGCATTCCTCCTCTTCCTGTATGTGCCTTTATTACTAGATCTGCAGCATGTTTTCCAGAACAATACAATAAAACAAAGTAAATATAAATAGAGTTGACCTAAATTGCTTGTGTCTCATTTTTTCTTTCTTTTTACTTCTTCCAATTTATTTGTTTCATTCTCCCGGTAGCCCTCTGTTTCCTTTTTTTGGTGCTGTTTCTTCTCACTTCCTGCAACTTCTCTTCCATTGAAGAATTCACTTTTTCCTTTCCTGTCAATCCCTTCCATTCTTACTTGTCTTCCAGCCCATTCTGTATCTCTTCCTGGCTCTCTCCCCTTGCTTCTTTCTCTCTCCTCTCACTTTTTCCTCCTCATTTCTTTTCCATTTCCTTAATCAGGCCCTGATCCTGCTTTAGCAGAAGACCTATTGACTTTAGTGGGACTCCATGCAGGCCCAAAGGTCTTACTGCATACATCTAATTATACAGGATCCTCAGATGCAACAGAGCATCAGATGCAACATTGCTTCCATGCACATTCAGTTCCAGGACTGAAACCTTAATTTCCACAATGAGGTTGAAAATCAACCAACCAATGACATGCCTTGTTCTAAAATATCTGCTCTGAGGGACTTAAGTAAAAGAATTTTGAACCTCACTATTACACTTGGACATTGTGTATTGTTGGCACATTGATTCAAGTCACAAGATGAAGATATTGCAAACTTTCTGAGAGTTACCTCCATCTTCAAGCGTCTGATGAAGTGGAATTTTCTCCCATGAAAGTTCATGCAATAAATACATTTGTTAGTCTTTAAAAGTGCCACATGACTCCTTGTTTGTTTTGCTGAGGGTGGCATCGGAGAGCCTTTCAAAATGGTAAATGCTGAAGAGCTGTGCCTTGTACAGTTATTATAATGCAGTCCATTAGCTTAACAGATTTTGTGGGCTAACAATTTGTTTAAAACAAATCTTTGAATAGCAAGTTTATTCTTCTATGTTTATTTATACCTATAAAACAAGAAATGCCTATTTGAATATGATAGGCTCATCTAGTAAATATTTACACGTTGCAAAAGAAACTGCATCCCCATATGTATTACTGTAAAATGTTTAGGCAGCACAAAAAATAAACCAAATGTCCCACTTTCCCTATATGTCACTCCTAAAAATATTTGCTTGGGCAACAGCTATCCAAAAAGATGTGGCTGGCAGCATGTCTGAGACTCAGCAGATTTCAGCTATTTTAGATCACGCTTGCATGACAGTCTTTTAACTGCAGTCATAATTTCATTTATATACGTAGGCCCAGATCCTGCAGAGACTTGAGCGTATGCTTACTTTTTTGAACTGTGAGCCTGATTCAATAAGGTCCTTAAGCCTATACCTAACCTTAAGCACATGAGTAGTCCCGCTGACTTCCAAATAACTTGTTTAAATAAAATAAATATGATCATAATTTCAGCTAAAAGAATATCATGCCCGCTTCAGCTGAAATAGCTGACATCTGAGTTTACAGAATCTGGGATTTATGACCATCAGTGAGGTTGACGGATCTAGCCCTCAGCGATGTCAACGGCAAAACTTCCATGGATTTAATTTATTGTGTTTTCCACCAAAGATTGGGGGTCCTTTTTATTACCTTGGTGATAGATCTTACCATGAATCTTTATACAAGCTGCCTATCAAAACAAGCCTACTGAATTATACTTTTTCAGTCTTTTAATGCTACTATAAACATACACTCCACTTACCAAAGATGGGGAAGGGCCCTGGAATCATAGTTTAAAATTAGCATTATGGAACTGTTTTCTGTTATTTGTTGCCAGTGAATATTTTCATTTTTGCATTCAGTGCAGAGAAGTGATCTGCATAAAAAGCCCTACAAACCACTCAGCTTGTTTAGTTTGGCTTTATAAGCATTGCTTCAAACTTTTAACAAAACCTGGAGATGTTACAGTAGTAAGTAATAGTTTGCTATGTTAGATGATTGGAATCTTAACTGAATGATTTAATAGTGGCAGGGAGCAGTTGATTGAAGGTAGCTTCAGGGTTTGTTTAAATTGGTTTAAAGGCATTTTTTGGAAATGGTATTTTCCTCATCTTCAAAGTAAATATTTCGGACAGCTACTGAGAAGAGAAACAGTATGGGCTATGTATTTTCAGTTTGATGATTAAAAAGTGTGACTTTCTTTTCTCAATGCTGGGATGCCAACAGGCTCTCTGAACATGGCACCAGGGGTGCATCTACACTTACAAGTTAGGTTGACTTAAGGAGGCTTAAGTCGACCTAAACCACTCCACAACCACACTGGGCTATCCTTAAGTCGACTTAAGGAAAAGTTAAGTAGACTTAATAACACCTTGTTTTAGGTCAACTTAACACTTAAGTCAACCTCATTAGGTCGACTTAAGCCAGTGTGGATGGGGATTAGTGCCTAAATCGACCTTATTAAAGGGTTAAGTCAACTTAATAAGGTCGAAAAGGGGCTGTGTCTACACTAGAAAAGTAAAGTCAACTTTTGTTAACTCGACTTAATAAGGTCTACTTTATGTCGTCTTAAAGTCAACCTTATTAAGTCGACTTAATAAAGTCGACTTAACTTTTCTAGTGTAGACATAGCCCAGGATATCTCAAATACGGTGCTATGACACAAACATACACTGAGAAGTTGGCTAAATGAACAGTAGCAGTGTTATAATGTAGTATAATGAAAAATACAAGGTGGGAGAGGCAATGATTCAAACCGTGCTTCCCAGCTTCATGCTTACTGCTATATTTTCCCAGCTCTGAACAATGAGAATTATAAATAATTATTATCAGTGAGGGTTATAAAAGACATGGACATGAGTTGCTTTGTACATTTTAGAAATGGGCTGAATCAAAAGCCCAGATCCCAATACCATTGAACTTAAATTTCTGGACTTGAGGGCTGAATCAAAATCTGACCCAAGATTTAAATCTGAATTACACAGATGGGACCTTTGTTTCTCTTATGTGCTCAGAATACCCCCAAAATCTGAGTTATGTGAAATCTAAACCTCGTTCTAAATTTTGTGGTTCAGATATATCTCTAATTTAGATAAAAAAGAATCCATAATGATTTTAGATATCTACAAATATCAACTAATTAGTATATTTATTTCTTTGTTGTGTCTGTTATTAATTCTTAATGGCTTAATGTGTAGCTTTCCACACTATATACGCCTCTTGTGTTCAGAAAACGAACTGGTGGCTGTATAGGAATTTCAGAAATATATAGCTTAAGTTAACGTGTTCCTGTGTTGATAAACCACAATCAAGAACACATAAATGTTTACACTGGGGATCAGAGAATCTTTATTTAAAAGGAAGATTGGCCTTGTGGCTAAAGGCTGTGACACAGACTTCCTGTGTGACTTCGAACAACTCATAGTTTCTATTTGCTTCAGTTCACCATCTGTAATATGGAAAGACAATTTCCTTTTTCTTTCTTATTTATTTAGATTGTAAAATCTGTGGCAGATTACCTCTTTCTATGCATATGAATTATTATTTATTATTATTATTATTTGTATTACTGTACTGCAAGGAGTCTCGGACATGAACCAGGATTCCTTTGAGTTAGGTGTTGTCCCTGGCCTTACTGTAATACAAATACATAATTATTAGAAAGATTAAAGCTCTTTTAAAATGTATTTTGCAATTGTTCAATATGTTAATATGTTACTGGTTTTCCATTATTATTAGATTCACACAATTATTCATTCAACATCTATTAAACAGCCTTATTTTAAAATGTTGCCAAGGTGGTTAAAGGCAAAAAAACACAAAAACCTTTTAGGTTACAACATATTTTCAGGGGAAGAGAGAGGGGGGAGGAGATGAAAAAGAAAGGGGAAAAGAAAGATGGTTTGGGGTTACCACCTGGTAAAGCAAACCAGCAGATAAAAGGTCTTGGTTTAGAGACAGCTATGAAACCCATAGTATGAGTCTCTTCTCAGATCATTGGTAGTCACTGCAAACCATGTCTAGCCATTACTATTTCCTCTAATAAATAATACTATTTTTCTTGTTACAACATAGTGATTTATTCCTCTCCCTGACCACCTTTTATGGGGCCGGGAGGGGGAAGGAGGCGGTATTTTAAAATCCTCAGGGAGGGGAGGAGGGATAAAACAAAAAACAATAACCAGGACACACAGAGATTTCTCTCCTGAATCAGATTAATTTTCTATTACATTCTTATCCTCCTCACTGCTTTCTGTAGCATGCTGTCTTCTGGCTCAGTTTAAATCATAAGCAAAAACCACTCTCTACAAATTATTACAGCACTTGGGCAGATGTCCAAGCTGTTATATCAATTGAATAATGTTGACTTATGGGGAAAGTTGTCTTTTAGCTATACTTATTGAAATGACAATCATGAAAAAAATTAGACACATAATCACACTATTACATAAAAGAAGTAAGATTAAGAAAATCCCAAATTCCATTTTTTCCCCTTCCCTTGGTGGTGGTAGTGGGTGAGAGATGCATCAAATAAATGCTAGTTTTATTTTAGGAATGAGAATAAAAACTTGCATTTGTCTTTATCTGTTACAGAATCTATAAAAAGTGCTGCAGCATTTCATTTCCCCAGAATTAACCAAGTCTGGAAATCCCATTTGGCTCCCTTAATGTCTGCAAACAAAAACAAACATAACAGTTCTTGCACTATTAAAAAAAAAGAAAAAAAAGTAATACAAACCCCAAAACAACACTGCAGAACTCTTTAGACTCTGATTCCTGTTTAAGAACCTCAGATGAAACCGATAGCACTGCAAGAAGAATGTGGAAACAATAGGCCAGCGACACTATGAATGAATTATGCCCTGCATACACAACTCCTGAATGCATCACTGTCCTAAATTTTATTTTTATATGGCACATATTTAGAAAATGTAGGAGTGTCCTGGAAAGTTGTAACAGCTGGTCTGTGTGTGTTCAGCACTGGGGATGGGGTGGTTGAGTGTCTTAGGAATTCCAAGGCCTCTAAGAGGAATATGTTTCTGAGTAGGCCTCAAAACTGCCCACAAGCAAACAGTGTGAGAAACAGCCAACTGGAAGAGACCTGACAAATGCTATGAGAGGGCTGGTGTTAAGTGTCTTTTTCAGGATATTAAACCAGCATCCTAACTGGTAAAAAAATGAATTGTCACTGACATTACATTGGCCCACTTGGAGCCTTCTTTGCTACTTTCTGCAGTCTGGTAACGATTACACACAAGAGATCAATATTCTCCTTAGTGCTGGAATTTAAATAATGATTTCCAATAAAACCTATTTTAGACTGTTCTGGCTAGAGGACAGAGACAAGCCACAAAACATAATGCACTTAAAGCCTTAAAAAAAGATCTGAATAATGGAAGAGAGATCTAGTGATGATAAGACTAAGACACACACACACAAACACACACACGGGTGCATTTTGGCCCAGGCCAATCTTTTTAACTAATGGCTGTAAACTGACACCTGTAATGAAATAGAAATGTCTCAATGCAATAACATAGCTGCATAATTGTTGCCAAAATTGAACTCTGTAATCTCATTGATGGTGTTAAGGAATCCACTGAACATTTCACATACTTTCCCTGCCCTCTCTCCATTTTTAAAGGCAAATAAGAGAGATCCATCCAAAATTCAATAAGGGGGCATTGGAATTTCACATCACAGAAAGAATTATATCTGAAGCTTGATTTTTAGAGGTTCACAGCTTCCATGAACTTTGATTAACTCTCTGGGTGTTCAGTACCTCTATCAGATTTCCAATAGTGTTGCAATTTCCTTTCTCCGCCTGCTTGAAAGCCTTTTTTGTCTCTATAATCTGAAGAGTGTAAGAAGCTGACTGGCACTTGAGGCATGAAATTTGTGATCTATTATCTGTTAGTGAAGGGAATAATTTACAGAGGTGGGATAGATAGAGATGTATACATATATCTTAGAAGCTGTCACAGTTCCATATTTTGCCTTTGGCCTCATCGTATTGCCTCGCTTCTTTATGTCCTGTGGTGCAGACTTCAGACAGAGGGAAGGCCCTATGCAAGTGTGCTAAGACTGGACTGGTGTGGTTAAAATGGTTTCCCCTGGATCTCCCTCACAGCTTGCAGTTGTCTGATTTCAATCACTGGCAGGTCTCTCCACATGTCTAGCCATCAATCTTCTCTTGCTCCTGGATGAGTGTGTCACAGTATGGTGCATGTTCCAGTTAAAAAATAGCCTTCACTGCAGCTTTCCTTCCTCAGTCATTGATAAGTATCCCTTTGATTTTTTTTATTAAAAAAGAAAGAAAACAATATGAAATATTTTTTCCCTTTAAAATGTAGCAGACCAAAGCCTTAGAGGCCGTAGGAACCGGAGGAGGTGGGGAGGGAGTCTTGGTTTATGTGGTTATGATGGAACTATCCCTTTGTAAGAGCTAAGAATTTGAATCTTTATTGCTTTCCAAAATGCACTCTGACAGCTGTAAAAAGTTCTTATTGCCTTCTGTGAAAGTGTCCAGCATTTACCAGCTAGCACCACAATATTCTCTCAATAACAAGTATGCCAGAGTTTGAAGGCAACAAAACAAATAAACTCTATCAGCCTGTGGTTATTTTTTCACACCCTTAGATATTTTGTAGAGAAATATATGCAGTTTAATTCGTCTTTTAGATTATGAACTAAGTTGTCAGTCTTTTGCATCAGATATGCTCTCAGTGGCTAAATGCTTTTAAAATAACATCAGGAAGTAGTTCCAAAGGGGTATCTGTGTTAGTCTAGTTCAGCAAAATAAAAGAGGAGTTGTGGCACTTTAAAGACTAACAAATAAGTAGCATGCTCAACACATACGCACCAGAGCTAGAAAGAAACAATTGGCTCAGTGATTTCTAATCCTCACTTTCTAGTCCTCGTATGTACCCCTACCAGTACACATGTAATATTTTCAAGAAAGGATGCAGCTAAAAAGAACATTCTAATATGGAATGGTAAAATGGGTCATTAGGGTCAAATGTTACACCATATAACTCACTTGGTTTCAAGTGAGTTATTTTCCAGATTCATAACACTGTAATTCACACAAGAATTTGGCTCCCAAAAAGTAACTTACCAACATGAGAAGCAGATCACATCATCTACTGGTTTGTCTAGGGCTTCATCAAAGGAGCAGGGTCTGAGGAGACAATTGTCCAGGTAAGGTAGATCATGAGCCCCTGGGAGTGAAGGTGAGCTGCCACTACAGAAAGGACACTGGAGAATGCTCTCAGAACTGATGAAAGGCCAAGGGGAGTACTCTCGGTACTGGTAATGGGTCTAGCCCAGGGTAAATCTGAGGAATCATCTGTCAGAAGGTAAGATCGATATGTGGATATAGGTATCCTGTAGGTTGAGAGCTAAGAACCAATCTCCCTACTCCAAAGATGCTGCTAGACTGATGATCATAAATTTTTGAGCCCTGAAAAACTTGTTCACTGCTCTGCGGTCCAGTATGGGCCTCCAACCTTCCTTCTTCCTGGCTATCAGGAATAACAAGAATAGAAACCCTTTCCTCACAGGTGCTGAGGTACAGGTTTATGGCTCTTAGGTGGAGGAGGTTTCTATTTCTTGTTGCTATGGAGTCTTGTGAGAAGTGTCCCAAAAGAGGGGTTTGGAAGGGCATTGTAGGGGAAAGGGGAAATGGTTGAAGTATCCAGTGCAGATGATTTCCAGAATTCATTTGTCGGGTGTTATTTATTCCCAATTGTTTTGGAACAGAGCAAATGGATATAACGGGTTGTTCAACTGCAGTTTGTGTTGCGGGGAGTGGTCTGTCGGCACCCCGTCCAAGATGTCAAAACTGATGTTGTGAGGTGGATTGTTGTGAAGAGGAAGAGCGGGCCTGATGGTCTGCATTTTGAAAATCTGGATTTTTTTCTTTTGAGGCTTATTTAGTAATGTTGAGTTGGAAAATATAGTGTGCAGGATTTATGCTGAGCGTGAGGAATAAATTTTCTTTTTAACTAGATGTATAAAACCCTTATGATAAAAGAGTGTACCTGGAACCTTTCAGTATATGAAAGGACAAGTCAGTCTTCTTGAGAAACAATTTGGTGCTTTCAAAGGGGAGGTCCTCTGTTGTTGTCTGTACTTCTATAAGGAGGCCAGACAGGTGCAACCATGATGCTTGCCACATAACAAAGCTGTGGAGCTGGACCAGGCTGTCCAGTACTGATTGAAATAGTTTCTTGGCCACCAGTTGCCCTCTGCTAATAACGGTACAAAACTCTTCACACTGTGACTCTGGGAGCTGATCAATAAATGTGTTGAGCTTGGAATAATTTATGTAGTTGTATTTTGCTATCACAGCCTGATAATTTACAATTCTGAATGGCAGTACAGCAGATAAATAGGCCTTTCTCCCAAATAGGTTGAGATACTTCCAAACCCGATCTTAGGGGATGGATTTCACTTACTGTTGACACATTCAGGAGTTTACTGCATCCAAAATTAGGGAGGATATGGGGAAAAATAAATTCTGTATCCTTATCCAGGACATAATATTTCTTATTGGCCCATTTGCAGGTAGGTGTGACCAATGCTGTAATTTGCTATAAAAGCTTGGCTGGGTCCAGAAGGGCATTGTTAACGGAGAGAGCTATTCTGGAGGAAGAGGAGGAATATAAGATGTCCAAAAATTCATGCTGCATGTCTTTTTCCTCCTCAAGAAGTATCTGCAATGTGTTTGCCACCTGTTTTGCTGTTCTTGAAATAGGCTGAAATCACCTGCTAGGAATGGTAGAGGGGGCACCATTCTGTTTTCTGGAGAGGAGGAAGAGATGCTGACCCGTGGCATGATCACCTTCTCAATCCTACCTCTTGCTCCTCCATGATCTCTTTGGGAGGTTCAGAAGCTCTGGATACCAGGGCTGAAGGAAAGTGCTTCAGCGGCTCATAGTGGGCCACACTGGATGTTTAGGAGGTGTGGAGACTCTACACTGTTCAAGGATCCCAGTGTGGCTACTGAAGTGGTAGAAGAGGCCCTGGTGTTTGAACCCATGGTTGGCCATACCATGGTAGTTGAGGAACAGGTGAAGGATATAACTGAGGGGCCCAGGTAGCGAAGTCTAAGGAGTATGGGAGGAATGATGGGTGACGATCTCCTCCTGTTCTCTAGATGTATCTCCACTAGAGAATGGAGAAGCATGACATAGTTCTGGAGAAAATTCCCATGTTTGAAGTAAACTTGGTACGGGGGCCACAGTACCAAGCTAGGGAAACTCTGGCATCTCAGATACCATGAAGTCCTTAGAGTGTCTGAATTTTTTTGATGTGTCATACTCATTACCCATGCTGATTGTTGATGCTATATCAATGGTGATGATCTGGACCATACTGAGACCACTAAGGTTGGATGCCTTGTTGTTGACAGTACTGATGCTAATGCTTGTACCAGCAATGTCTTCCTGGCGGTGGTGTAATCTCTCTCCTCGCCTTTTCCTCTCAATACAGTTGCATCGATGTCTATGGCCTTATGCGCATCAACCATATCTGCTTCCTCAGACCCTCACAAACTATGGGTACTGTGCTTGGATGACCTCAGTGCTGACGGTATTGATAGTGAATGTGTCAATGATCATTTTTGGCTAGGTCAGGGCTAGCATTGTGGGAATGCACAGCTCTCTCTTTTGAAGTCTTATGTGAGGGATCCATGGCTGTTTTCTTCAGTTCATAGTCCTTAGATGTTGATGGTTCTGGGGAAGATTCAGACTCTTTGGGTGAACCGTGGTGAGGATCTGGAGATAGTGGAATGGCTGCCTCCATAAAGAGGTGTTTTACTCTCAGTTCTGGTCCTTCTGAAATTTGGACTTTAGCTAGTGGTAGAGACTACACTTTTGGTAAATGTAATTTTCCCCTGGGGCAACAGATGTTAGTCCACTCCTGAGATGGCTTCCTTGCACGAGACGCACCTCTTAAATTTTGGTAAATTGAGCATATTGTGCTGGGCCAAACTTCAGACAAGAGGGGGAAATTAATTTTTCTCTCTCTTTTTTTTTTGGAGGAAGAAAGAAAATACTAATTAAATTCTAAAACTAAGAAATTAACTATTTGAATTCTGGGAGAAATAAAAATCCAAGATAGTTTTGTCTCTAGCCAGGGCGGTTGAGAAGGAACTGAGGTGGGTTCACCTTTGCAATGCTAGTTAGCCTCATGGCAGAACACATGGGTGCTGTGCAGGCTGAATGGACACAGCTACCAAAGTTCTCTGATCAGCAGCACAGGGACACAAGCCAAGTACAGTAGAGCATTGGTTTTCAAACTGGAGGTCGGGACCCAGTATTGGGACTGGGTCATGGCACCCCCCTGCTGCCTCCACAAAAGACTGGAATGCACTGCTCAAAGAGATAATGGTTGGGTCATGGGCATAAATGATTTTTTTCAAATGGGTCCCAAGAAAAAAAGTTTGAAAACCACTGCAGTAGAGCACCCATATGGAAACTACTCAAAGCAAATATGTTTGTCCAGGGAAACAAAAGACTTCCCTTTCTGCACAGCACAGAGGCTGCTCCCTACTATGATATTATGAGCAGGTACCTTCTTCTACTGTAAGAGTTGCATATTGTCATATATTAGGTATAATCCTGCCACACTAGAGCACTCCTTCTCTAAAGCAATGGTTCCCAATCAGTGTTGGGACACATTACTGTATCACTACACAGTGGTAAGTGTGTCACGGACAGGCAGGGAGAAGGCTGGATTTGGCCTTAGGTGGCTGGGCTAATGTATCCTGTAGGGTCACAATATGCTGCCAAGTATGTCACAACTTGCAAAAAGGTGAGAACCACTGCTTTAAAGAAACTCATTGATGGGAGCATCATAAAATTGGGAGTAGATTTTTAAGCATGTGTCTAAACACGTGAGTAATCCTATGAAAGTCAAGGAGAGTACTCTGTGCTTTAAAGCTGCCATATATAGAGAGGGAGGATGGTCCTGTGCTTAGGGCTCTTGCCTGGGATGTGGGGGACCTAAATTCAATTTCCTACGGTGCCCTGTATGACCTGGGGTAAGTGATGTACCTCTACCTCGGCTCCTCATTGGTAAAAGGAGAAAAAAATAGTACTTTCCTACCTCTCAGGGCTGTTGTGAGGCTAAATATAGTAGGGATTGAGTAAGGTGCTAAGATGCAATGGTGGTGGGATCATATAAGTACCTTAGGCAGGTGTACTTGGTTGAATTAGGGCCCTTACTTGTAGTAAACCACACAGGTTGCATGCTCCCATTGAGATGCTCTGCTACTATGATGATGAGTGTGTATAAGAACCTATCTTGAAAAGGTGGGACAGTCAAATCCTACGTAGGGTATTCCTTTGGTTAGGAGGAAGAATTCTAATTTGCCTGAGCTTCCCTCCTTCTAATCAGCTTGTAGCAAGGAACTTTGGCCTTCCTCGAAGTCTGCCTGAAGACCCCTCCTGGACAGACCCAGGCATTGCAGGGCTCAGGCCCCAGAAGTGGAGGGGCAGGGCCAGGACAGGAAGGGGAAGTATAAAAGTCCCAGCTTGCCAGGCCCTAGCTACTGTTAGGGGATACCGGGAACAATGGATTGGGGGAGATGCCCCATGGCCTGCTGGAACCCTGCTGGGCTACCCCTCACTGGGCTCACCCCAGAGCTCGGAGAAGCTGAGGACATGGAGGAACCACTAGGTCCCTGCAACTTGGAGGACCTTCCATCCGCTGAGGACCCCTGCACCCAGGAAGAACAGCCAGCTGCCATGGAACCCTACAACCTGGAGGAGTCGCCCTCTGCAAAGAGACCAGAGAAGTTCCCAGATCTGCCCACCCATGGACAGTGAGGACCTAGTTGGGATCCCATGGGCTGTCGACCTGGAAGACTCTGAGGAACCTCCTTTGGAAACAGGAACCTGGGTTCAGGGTGGGAGGAAGTAGCACAGCGGCAGCAGACCACTGTTCAGCTGTCAGTGGAGCAAACCAGCATCAGCGCGTTGCGGCTGGAGCCCTGCTGACCCAGTGGCAGACCTCTCTGCCCCAGACAGGGCCCTGGGCTGGGATGCAGTGGAGTTGGGTGGGCCTGCGTCCCTCTCCCTCCTTTTCCTAACTACCCGAGTGCTTGACCCCTCCTACCATAGCCGCTCAGGGGTTCAAACAGTGTTCCTGCCCCATCTGAGCCTGCTACTCTTCCCAGACCTGGGGCTCCTGACTCTTGAGCCTACCCTGCCCTGCCCTGCCTAGGGGCTCCTGACTCTTGATACCTGTCCTATCTCATCTAGCAGTCAGATTGACCACTGATGTGACTGTGAACATAAATACCTGTCTACTGGTTGCAAGTGGGTTTTTTTTCCAGGGCTGAACTGGTTGGAACTTTGGCCTTCCTCGGAGCCTGGGCCCAAGAAAGGGCCTGAACACCCCAGAGCACCCTTGACCACAGCCTACACAGCTGTACAACTGCCTCCTTGCATTTTCTCCCTTTTGGCAATGTGTCATATAACAGCCTTAGCTCTGAATAGATCATCCCACTGTCCAACAATTGTCTATGGCCTTTTGGAACTAGCCCAACACAGAAAGCCAGAAATATTTTCTTCTGGACCAAATCCCACTTAGTAACCGCTAGCATGGCAACTTTCACCCCAAGAGGTGTGCGCAGTGTAAGAATGTACGATTATACAGTGCTCCTTTCTGTAAGTAATGATTCTTCCTGGCGTATTCTATACATTACCTAGCTAATGGGCATGCATTCCAAGCGAGTCTGAATGTCAGAACAACTACATCTAAAGGACCACATTAAAGTGGTCCAGTTGTTTCATATAAAAAGCCGTAAAAGCTCGCCAACGTAACCTAATAAATTATTTTTATATAAACAGTTTTATATAATGTGCAGAGGTCTAAGAAAAACTGTTTTAATGATTATAGGAAATATTTGCAAATCTGTGAAAATAAGTTAACATGATGTATTTTTTTAAGTTAAAAAGTGTATGGGAGGGTTAAAATTGCCAAGGTAAAATGCAAAGTAATGCAGTTTGAGATTCTTTTTTAATGAGCCTAACTAACTAAAATACAAAAAGACTATTTTAAGAAATCATTTAAAAATGGATTATTAAAACATTACAAATCAGCTACTAGGAATCAAATGTTTTCTGGCACTTTCCAGGACCAACTAAAGAAGACTGGAATGAACAATAACTGACCAGTACTGTGTGGGTGAAATTCTGGTCCCAATGAAGTCAATAGCAAAAGTCCCATGGACTACAACTGCGGTTGTGTGTAGTTGTCAGAATCTATATTTGATCAACTATGTGCACCTGAAGATATTTTGAATTCAGCACACTGCTGAATGATGCAAAAGAACTTCTCTAGAAATCAGAGGCATGATGAATATAATATGGCAGATAATCAACAGTAAAATTATGAAATAATAATGTCCAAAATTATTAAGTTTGTTACCTAAGCCTGAAAATGCAATGAAATTCAGAGCTAAGAGAGAGTGCCCCTTGCTAGCTTTTCCCATTGTGTCTAGTCACTGAAGCAGTTACATTTTGTACATCACTGCCATACCTTGGCACAAGGAATTGAGGTAAGCATGGAGTCGCACCTTTAATTAAAAGGATCCTCAAATCCAGTCTCCATCCTGTGTGCCAATCATTTGCGGAGGCATACTGTTTGGGTGCTATTACTGTTACACAGAGATGACAGAACACACACACAAAACATATTTTCACCCAGCTTTATTCAAATGTAGTGCCAATATTTTACTTAGATGGTAGGCAAGTTGGGGTAGGGACTACTTTTTTAGTTGTACATGTGTGCACACATCTAGCACAATGGATCCTAGTACCTGGTTGGTACTTTTCAACCCTCCAGTAATACAAGTAATGAATACTAATAGTAGAAGGTTGGATTTAGCAGTTGCTGGGATTTAGTAGATATCTTTCCATAATGCAAACATTTTTAAAGTTCCTCGCTCTATTCAGTGCTAATTCCATTTTAAACACCAGGTACATATTTTCCTCTTCTATTTGAAATTGCACAGACAAGTCTTCATTTTCAATCGAACATGACCAGTTTAAAAAGAGGGTACAATTATCATCTTGTGTTTTCTTCTCCAGTGGGAATCAGCTTCGGTCTCTCACCTGTTTCATTAGCATGGCACCACTTCCAGAGCAATGATATTCTTTCTGCAAGGTAACCAAAACCCAGAGAGTATGCTAGAGAAGATGGAGCTAGCACCTCATACACTCACAATGCATTGTAACCAATTCTGATTTTTATTCTCATGTCTTCTCCTCTCTCTCCTTTCCACCTGTTTGTCTTTTCTACTGTAGTCATATAGTGAACTCGTTACTGAATCTCTCCCTCTCTCCAACCCTTGCATTTCTTTTCAAGTCAGTACACTGCATGATAGTGCCACTTAAATTCTGTTTTGATGTGTTGGCTCAAATTCAGCATTGAATCACCTGTTGTGATTCCACACTGAAATGCACCAGGAGGAAGTCAGTGCTGAATCTGGATATTTATTACTATGGTTTTTTTTCATTTCCACCATTATTTAACTGCACCAATTGCCTCTAAAACCTGCATAGCATTTAGATGGGCTTTATCAGCAAACTTTGAATGTTTCTATATTCTTATTTGTCTACGTAGATTTCTCACTAATTTCCCTGAGTACCAGAGGCTCAGGGTCTGAATCATCTTCAGTGACAATCAATACCTGAAGAATGGCATACTGAGGGTGTCTGGTGCCTGGGGACCAAGCCCACATTTGCACCCCCCAACCTCACGCTCCCCCCACAGGGCAGGAGGGGCCCAGCCCCACCCCCAGCTGCCCCAGGGGGGTGTATCTGCAGTGGTGGTGGTGGGGGGGTTAGGTTACAACAGCCTCGCAGCCTGGCCCTAGCTGGGACAGGCAGCCTGACCCCCTCAGCTGGGGAGGGATGGGGGCCAGGTTGGTCCTTTACCACACGTGGGGGGTGGAGGGCCATTAAGGGCATCCCTCAGCACCTCCTGCATCCCGCCACCCCCCCAGTACTTACCTTCCGCTGCTCTAGCCTGGCCCCGGCTCAGACAGGGCAGCCTCAATGTCTTCTCCTCCCCCCACCCTCTGGCCTGAGGAGGGGAAAGCACATCATGACATGTGGGGGGTGCTGAGGGGTGCCTAGCAGTGCCTCCTGCATCCCCCCCCCAGCCCTCCTGGCCTGGCACCTGCCCTCTCCCCAGCGGTTACCCATTACCTCCAACCCAGCATTTGCTCTGATGGGGGGCAGCATCCCCCGCAGCTTGGCGTGGGGTGCCAGGCTGGGCCTTCATAACATGGGAGGAGTGAAGAAGGCTCTGCCTCTGAGCCTCCTACACCCTTCCTCCTGCTCCTTGTGCTGGGCCAGCCTGCCCCTCATCCCTGCTCCCTGCATCCCAGTGCCCAGGGGTCTGGCCCCCATGTTCCTCCTCAGTACACCACTGTATCTAAAACCTGCTGGACACCACGACCTCATTCATCCTCTTTCCTTACTACTTAATGTGTTTACTTTCCTTTTTATAATCCAGCTACTCTAGTGTTGTGCTTCTTACATGTGCATCCTCTGCAGCACACCAACAGCTGGGAATCCTTCTCTCCCATGACTACTTCTGCCTCTCTAAAAATTATCTATGTGAACTCAAAGACCCTCTCATATTCACTGGTCATTCTGAAAAGTGAACATGTTAGTAACAGAACAGACAGCCCTTCATATCGTTCCATCTTTCCCACTCGGCTCCAACCACCAGAAACATTTTCTACCCCATGTGTTACATACTAGGCATTTTCAAATTAGTATTTATGTTACAATAGTGTCAAGCAAGTCCCAACCGAGACTGGAGTCTCATTATGTTAGGCGCTACTTAGATGCTTAAGACAGCTTTTATCCCAAAGAACAAACAATGTAAGTGGACAAGAAGGGGGAAGGGTGAGAAGACAAATAAAGGCATGCAGATAGAAAGGTGAAGGGCCCAAAGGTCAGTGGCAGAATGCCCCTCTCTCCCCCTCAAGAAGGATGTTGACAAATTGGAGAGTCCAGCAGAGGGCAATGAAAATGATTAGGGGGCTGGGGCACATGACTTATGAGGAGAGGCTGAGGGAACTAGGTTTGTTTAATCTGCAAAGGAGAAGACTGAGGGGCGATTTGATTGTGACCTTCAAATCTTTGAAGGGGGGCTTCACGGAGGATGGAGCTAAACTGTTTTCAGTGGTGGCAGATGACAGAACAAGGAGCAATGGTCTCTGTGTACAAAATCTTGGCCTCTTTATTCCAAGCGCAGTGGCCTATTTACAGAATCACACTGCCTGATGCTCGTTGGCGAACAGCCTGACCAACTCATGCTTCTGTCGTGTAAAAAACTCACAAGCTAAACTGGTTACTACTGGATTTAGACATGGATGGAAGACACTACACACTGACACAACGAGGTTGGTGTTGTTGTTAGATGAACATGGCCTTTATTGCATCTGTCATTTGCCAGTGGAGGGCTGCTACATGTGAGGTTTGCCACTGATTCCTCCCAGTGAAAAACTCTCTGCAGTATTCTCCTGAGCAGCAGCTGCAACAGGATCACTTAAACTAGCATAAAGTATTAATTTGAATTTGGAGACAAGTTTGGTACCACACACTTGGAAATCAGCCAAAGCATTCCATATGGGGAAAGAGAGAGGAAGGAAAATAGAAAAGAAAGAAAGAAAACGAAAAGACAATCCTGTCTGTGGTTTTAAGCTGCCACATTTTTTTAATGGAAAAATTGTTACAAATGGGTTCTTCAACATATGTTATTAATTTCATTGTACTGGCTTCTTGTCAGCTAAGCATCAGCCCTGGTTACTTTGCTTTCAGTTTTAACTAGCAAAACTCATGAGGTCATTAACGAAAATGGACATGAGCTGTTCTCTCTCTTTTTTAAAAAAAAACATAACTGTTATGGAGCCACTAACTATTCTGAGGGCTTTTATTTAATACAATATCAGCTTCTTTTTAATACAGAGATGGGCTTTTCAGCAAAATCTGGTGCTTCAACTATAAACAAAGCAACCTGTGAAAGACTTAGAACACATTTATTGGAGTTGGCAGGGGGAAAAAAATCAGAAAATTTAAAAAACACTCATATGTGTTACATAACATTTGTACTGCTTGTTAATTTGCTAAAATTTGTTTACTGCTTGTAAGAGGACAAAGAGGAAAATACCAAGTGATAGAAAATGTGGTTTGATAACATATGTAAAAACAGAAATGCTGGTTTAATTTTATTAACATTTTGTTTGGCTTGAATACAACAAGCAAATCCACTTCAAAACAGAATGAAGTTTCATAGATCTGCGTGTAATGCAGCTTTTCCCACAATCGGAGTGCCTCATTGAGCATGCACTTTCTATTGACATAAGTGAGCATCACAGATGTGGTTTGAGACCATATGAAATGGTACTGTTTGTGCTGAAGACATTTATTTTTGATGGGGTGATACAAACTGGTATTACTTACCTAAGAAAATGGATAGAGATAGACTGTAGTGTTAATCCCCTACGCTTCATTTGCAGCAGCCCTTAGGAGCCATTTAGTATGAAATGTCTTCAGGACTACTTTAACTACTGCTGGTTAGGTAAGAGGGAGCTATGGCTCTGCCTTTACTGTTCCCACTATTGGATTTCTAGTGCCACAATCCTTTCACAACACAACTGCAAGGACCAAAAGCAGACCTGAGATCATAGTATTCATGGACTGACTCCCAAACCTCCTCCAATCCCTGACCGCCAGCATACCATGTTCACTGGACTTAGTTCATTGTGAAGTCCACTGGTACAAGCACGCCTCAATCCATCTCCTCCAAGTCTGCTGTTCAGTGGAAGTAATCTTTCAGCACAGTAACAAGCGTTGCGAATCAGTGAAGGGCACATGGATTGGTATCTTCGAAAGGCCAGAATTTGTTCTTTTTAGTGCACCTTGTACATTACTTATACGTAGCAGATTTAGTTAAAAGGGAACATTGGTCAGTATAGAGTAGTGGTTTTCAAACCATGGGTTACAGGTACCTTCAGGTACTGGGTTCTGGTGACCCCTGCCCCGCTGCTGAAAGACTGGAATGCATTGCTCAAAGATGTAATTGTTGGGTCGGGAGCTTAAATGATTTTTTTCAATTGGGTCCTGAGGAAAAAAGGTTTAATAACCATTGGTAAAGAGCACTTTTCCTACACTAATTAAAGTCCCAAACTGTAGTTATCAGTCTTACATATTGTACTGATCTACTGTATTATAATCATCCAGAAAATATCTTCAACATTTTAAAAAATATATATTTTGGAATAGGAAACAAAGCTTACACAAAACTATAATGTGCAGTAAAATAAACATTTTAACAGAACTATCAATATGTGCACATAACACACTTGAAAAAATGCATGATCTTATTACTGTTACCCCGGTCATCTTTCTCCTTTTCCTTCTGTTGTTTGATACACTTTCTCCTTGCATCATGTCTAAAATTAGATTGCAGTATTTGGCTGTCTTGGGAGGTGTCTAATACCACCTCATTTAGGCCAGTACGGCAATTCTTCAAGAAAAGCTTGTCTAATGTATGTTTCTTTTTCTAAGGCCTGACCCAATTGCTGCTAAAGTAAAAGGAAGTCTTTCCCTTGGCTTTAATGGGCTTTGGACCAGACCCTTGACCCAGAGAGAATCAGGAAGGATGCAGATTTATTGAAAAAATGTTTGGGTTATGTGTAAGTTGGGTGGACTGATTCACCCACGGGGGAAAGTGAAATCATTCTCCAACCAATGGCAAATACCAATTCTCTTGCTCAGTGATTTCTACACTGATTTACAGAAATCCTGGCAGGAGTCTCCCTCTCAGTTCTGCCACCTTACATGTATGAAGATCACCTACACACACACACTTGAGGAAAGTGCTGAATAATACTCTGGCATAAAATTCTAATACAAGTCAATGATCAAAGGGCCACAAGTGCACATCAATATCACAGATCCACATTGTCTCCAGAAGACTATTCTCACAGAATATAAATAAGGATGCTCTACTTGGTGAGAAAAGATAATCTGATTGTTAAAGTGCTAACATAGCACTCAAGATAAACTAGTTCAAGTCCTGTCTCTGCTATAGAATTCCTATTTAATACTGTGTTTCAGTTCCGGCATCTCTAAAATGTGAGGAATAGCACCTTCCCACCTCACAGGTGTTTTGTTAGACAAAATACACTAAAAGATTATAAAGTACAAAGTACCTGGAATAGATAACCTGATATCCGCATTCCACCATATTGCAGCACAGTTAAGTCAATATGCCCGGCCATGTCAGTCCTTTACTTCCTTGGGAAAACAGTTGGGTCTTGAAGATCATCAATGGAATATCTGGCTGCCAGTCCCCTCTAGTTTATGCCAGGAAAAGCAGCTGGTCAACCACCTCAGCTACTGCAGTTTATCCAAACAGTTTATCCAAAGGTGGTGCTGTTCCAGTTCAGTTCTGATATGAAGGCTCAGGTTCATCTATCATGAGTAATGGTTCAGCTTGGTCCCAGGCCTATATTCTTTACTGAAGCAAGTGAGAGATTTTGTAGGTTTGGTGTAGGACCCAATTCCTAATTTATATGAACATCATGCCATCTTGGAGGATGAAATCTCTTCAACCTATTATGATTAAATACTGCGTCTTAAATTTTGGGAAGTAGTTTTATAATTTAATTTATGTTACAGGGAGTGGTGTCTTGTTTAAGTCTTTTAAATATTTTTTTCTGTAGCTCCAACAACTCACTGTAGCAGTTGCCAAATATGTAAATGTTGCAGCAATTACTTTTTCATTACCCATGAAAAATGATTTTGTAAGGGTTTGAAGGGATGCAATTCTCTGGTTTTGAACATTTTTTTTTTAATTCAGTAAAAGATTATATGCTAATGTAGCCAGAGATTAACATACAATCTAAATTAAGTCCTTAGATGAGATCCATGAACAAAATATTTATTGAACCTTTTCTGACCTTCAGATGAGGATTGAAATAAACCAGATATACACCAAAGATTTTGTCATATTTTATGGATTTATTAGCAAATATATTTCATGAAAAAATAGACTTGTCACACATGCTTGATTATCTGTAACATAGGCTTCACTTCATAGGGGCTTCACTCGGGTACAGGTATCTGCTCGCAGGGGGGGAAATGACAGATCAGGACCCTGGGGCCTTATTCTTGTAAGTTCAGGCAAAGTGTTATAAGCAGATAGAATCTGTATATCTTGTAGAAGGAGGCTCCAGTTACATAAGTATTATGGCCATAAAGCGGTGGGAAGTTTCAGATGGAATATTTTTCTGTTGGAAAATGCCATTTTCTTGCTTTCTACGTCAATTTTAACATATTAATTTTTCATATCAAAGCAACTTTGTTTCAAAATGTATTTTATATTATAAATTATAACAATACAAAATTTAAAAAGTCAAAATTGGAACAAAACATTGTCATTTTATCAAAATACAACATTTCAATTCACTTACAATTTTTTTTTTAAATTTCATTACGGTCATTACTATTATTATAGCCCACATGTATAATAACAGTCCTAGTAAACTGATTATACCATTAGATCAAGCATTGTACACTCTCCAGTGACAATATCTGACATGCTAGAGAACTAGATTCCTCTTATTAAACTTGTAGTTTGACCTCTTGCAATTTTTAACATTATTGAAATTTATATTACAATACATTACATTTAATGCTATTTAATTAAAGTGGCTTAATATGCTAACATTTCACCTTTGAAAAACTGGGATCAAATCTATATTATGTCAGAAGTGAAAAATAACTTGATCATCATACTCTAGTCCCAAATGAAGTCTGTCAATGTCACAAACCTACCACAATTATAGAGACACAAAGTGGGTGAGATAATATCTTTTACTGGACCAATTTCTGTTGGTGAGAAAGACAAGCTTTTGAGTTACCCAGAGCTCTTCTTCAGGTCTGAAGAAGATTATGATTATGTCATAGTTATGATAGTCATTGAATGGAGAGTCCCAAGATTGGAAAAGTTGGGACACCTTAAATGCATTAACAGAGCTGTCTGGAGAAACTTGTATAGTATTTGCTCCCATTAATTCTGATATTAAGTTCCTTATTCTTGGGAGAAGTAGAGTTGAAATATCTAAACAAAGTGAAAATACTCCAGATATTTTAAAAAAAATATACAATAACATATAAATTAATTATGACTATTTTGACAAGTTCCAAAGAGGTAATGTTAATCTAGTTCAGTGAAACAAACAAAGGGTTCTGTTGCACTTTTAAAGATTAACAAATGTATTTTACACATGAGCTTTTGTGGGTGAAGTCCCACTTTGTCAGATGCCAAAGTGGAGAAAACTTACATTGAAATAAAACTTACAGTATGGTAGGGGAAGATAAATCCTGTGATTACATTTTACTGCATCAGGTTAGATTACTTTAGCAAATCAAACAAGTTGTACAGATTCAAACAGAACATATCAGAGTGGCGAGGCTGAGAGAGGTGAAAATCACTAGCTATGTCTACACTAGAAAAGTTAAGTCAACTTTATTAAGTTGACTTAACAAAAGTCGACAACTTTTCTAGTGTAGACATAGCCCCTTTTCAACTTTATTAAGTTGACTTAACACTTTAAGTCAACTTAATAAGGTCAATTTAGGCGCTAATTCCCACCTATACTGGCTTAAGTCGACCTAATAAGGTCAATTTAAGCGTTAAGTCGACCTAAAACAAGGTGTTAAGTTGACTTAACTTTTCCTTAAGTCAATTTAAGGAAATGCTGAAGTCAACTTAAGGAAATCCCAGTGTGGACGCGGAGTAGTTTAGGTTGACTTAAGCCTCCTTAAGTCGACCTAACTTGTAAGTGTAGACGCACCCACTGTTAGTAATGAAAAACAAAGGAGGAGTCCTTTGGCACTTTTAAAATCTAATGTTTGTAGTGAGAAAACCAGTTCATGTCCTTATTCAGACCAAAGGTAATGATATCAAATTTGCATATGAATTCTAACTCTGAAGTCTCTCTTTAAAGCCCTGATCTAAAGTAAATGTATTTGAGAATACTTACAAATAAGTCCATTATTGAATGGCCTGGGAGATTAAAGTGATTTCCTATAGGTTTTTGAATGTTCTTATTTCTGATGTCAGATTTGTCTCCATTTATTCTTTTGTGCAGAAACAGTCCCGTTTGTCCAATGTATAAGGTAGCAGCGCATTGTTGGCACATGATGCCATATATCACATTGATTGATGAGTGGGTGAATGAGCCCTGATAGAGTAGCTGTTCTGATAAAGTCCTATGATGGTGTCTTTTGTTTAGATATATGGGCAGAGCTGGCCACGGGGTTTGTTGCAGGGATATGTGCCTGCCTTAGTGTTTCTGTTGTTCGGTCTGTAGTTTCTGGTGAGTATCAATTTAAGGTTAGGGGGCTGTCTGTAAGCGAGGAGAGGTCTGCCTCCCAAGACTTGGGAGATTGACTATTTTGGTTGTTTCATTTAGGTAAATATTGCTTCTCAAAATACAGGCCTACGAGGTTGTATTCAAAACTTTTGTCTTTGGCAGTAGAAGAGTCCATGGTCCTGACCACTTACCACAGAAATACATCTTTTTGTAGAGACAGTGGGAGGGAAAGACAGCCAGAAGGGCAAGACCAGAACAAGCTACACACATACCAGGCATTTTGATAGATTCCAAACTCACCTCTTTTACCATTTGGCAGGAAACACATTGCACCCTAACTAGCCTAGATTCCATCTGTCCCATTTTCATTTATGGAGTAGAGGTAAAAGTGCCTAAGTGAATTAGATGTCTAAGTCCCATTGACCTAGAATTTAGGCCCCTTAGAAATTTTTACCCTATGTAGTGGGGTAATGGCTGAGAAGCCCCTCAGTCCCTCCGCCATGCCAACCGAGCTGGGGCAAAGCAAGCCAGCAGAGCCACAAACTGTGAAGAAGAATACGCAACAGCTGAATGCTCTGATTAGAGCAAGCTGGTCCTGAACCTCGCCTAATAAGGCAAGAGAGAACAGCTGTCTTCCTAGCTGCAGAGGAGGTATAAGCCAGCTAGGAAGAAACCAGAGGGAAGGTGTGGCCAGGGAGGAGCCCTGCTATTCAGTTTGCCTCCTGGTCAGAGAGGGTGAATAGCCCAAAGCCTTGGAGCCAAACGGCCTGGTGTGAGAGTGGGGATTGTATACATGCACTGTAAATAAACAAGCATGGGTGACTGTAACTGATGACACCTGGAAGTCCTTTGTTCCGGAGAGAGAACAACTACCCAGGGAACCTAAAGGGGCAGGGACCTGTGGTGATCAGTCACACCCTACTTCTACAGTCTTTGATTCCGAATGCTGCAAGATGGATTAGGATAAGAATAAACAGAATATAAAGCTGTACATAGAACAGAAAAAGAGGCCTGTGGTTAAAGAGTGCACTGCAATGCACAATTTATTAAATGTTTTGCTCATCTGTAAAAGTTCCTTTCTCCTACTCTTCAGGATAAACAGATATTCAAACTAATCCCAGAAAATGCCAGGCAATAATTTTTAATGCCCACTCATAGCAGTGATGGTTTACAGGTGAAGTGAGCGCTACCTAGCTGCAGGCTTCCCTGCTACTCAGTCTAGCTAGCATCTTTATATGTTTATCCCTCCTCCAGGCTTCCCTGGTTTTTAAGCCATTCGGAAACTTTCACTGATGAGGACTGCTGTAAATGGCAGACAATTTCAAGGCTGGAAACTTATTGTCTGTCAGTGAGGAAAACACACTGACTCATCTTTCCTAGGGTTTGGACACCAGGCTTTTGGGCAGAAGCTGTAACAGATTAGAGCATTAATTTGTTTAACTGTCTAAGCGATGGGACTTGAAGCCTTAAGGCATTAACTTGGTTTATTGGGTACAGCATCTCTTAATAGTGCTCTTATTTCACTGCCATTTTATACTGGGGTATTGTCCTGTACAGTTTTCCTTATCTGCAGTTTTGATGGGTGTTTATAGTTTGTGGCAAGCAAATAACACACCCTTACTGAATTAGAAAACTGAAACATGATACATATAAACCAATTGGGAGAATCCTAGAATCTGATCATGATTAGCCACAGACAGTGGCAGAAAAATGAAGATATTTATATGTATTGGGATACAAAACACAACAAAAATCCTAACCTCTCAACAAGCTTTTGTGTAGAGTTGTAAGCAAAACTATGCATATAGCATGTGTTAGATTTAGCTGATAATTTGGCAATTTGCAAACTTATTTCATTTGCATAAATTTTGAAGTGTTTTTATGTTAAGTGTACAGTGTATGCAAACACCTAGGGCCCCTTTATAAAACAAAACAGCTAGCTTCCTTTTTCAGCCTTGCATGGAATGTTGTGGTTTTACAGTCCAGATGCATATATATCTTTTGAATGACTATGACCCATGGAAAGCAAAATTAAGGGTGCGACTTTGCATATGAAAACAGTGACTGAAGGAGACTAAATTAATTAAGAAATAGAAAGAAATTCCCTAATCCAAGTAGCGTTAGCAGCAGGGCTATAGAAATTTTCAAATGGAACATTTTTCCATCATAAAATGCCATATAATTGAAAGTGGAACATTTTGCAAAAAACAGTCAATTTTACCAAAATTGTATTTTAAAAAAATGGAACAGAGCATTCTGATAAGGTCAGTGACATTTGTAAAATAATTAATTTCTTAGAGGAATGTTCCAAAGAAAGTAGTGGGAGATTACAACATTTAAAATGAGTGTAGATAAAACATTAAAATATGTAGGAAACAATCCTGAATTTTCAGGAAGAGAGTTTGAATGACATAAAAGACCTTTTATGCCACTAACCTTTGTAATTTTATGAGAAATGTGTTTGCATTTGTTGCTAGTTACCCCTCTGCTGAGTGGCAGCAGATATGCAGAGCCTGGCAGGTAGCCTTTCCAGTGGAGGAGAAATCAGCCACATGGAGTCTGCACATATTCTAAGTGTAACTTTTTAAATTTACACATACACCAGTCCTGGAACAAACCAATGAAAGACCAATTACCACACTCACCTTACCTCTCTCTTATACACTGGGTCCAGCACAGCTACAATTACACTGAATGCAAAAATAAACTCATCTCATTACCGGAAATGATAGTTTCTGTGGCTTTTACGAAAAAAATACTTTCAAAAGCATTTACAGAAAGCTATTTTATTTGTTAACTTGGTACAATGTATGGAAAGATCCATCTTTTGGGAATCTCAGCTCAACACTAATGCCCAGCTCCCATAGAGGAACTCTGCCTCAAAATTTGACTCTAATGAGAGACTAAGGCGGAAAGTAAACTCTTCTGATACTCACACAGCTCCTTCCCAAAACACAGAATGTCTTTCCAAGATGAATGTATTTGCTCACAAGCTAAGAAAAAGGACCTGAAAGATCATGTGTTACAGCGCCCCTCAGTAACTCCAGCACAACTGTTTCATATCACTTGGAACCCTTGATAACTGACTGAATTGGCAAGTAGTCTTTCACCACCACACACAGTCTTCCCCAAACATTTTAGACACATTTGTGTGATGTACACAATCTCCCTCCTGCATCTGTTCTGGGTTACTCCTATTCAGGCTAGGCTTTGAGGGCTGGATCTTACAAGGTGCTGAGCATTCTGGTGGCAGTCCCACAAAGCATTTAAGCAGGGAGACAATCCCATTGACCATTTAGCTACGTTAGAATATGTGCAACCTTTTGATGCATCAAGAAAGCATTTATAACCTTTTTTGCCTCTTATTTTTAATGTTTGTGGGCCTGTTTACTTTCTGGTTCTGATGGGGAGCACACATCGCAGTACAAAAATGTGCCCTTTTTCATCCTGGCATGTGTATATGTACCTCTCAACTGTAGTTTCCACTTCATGCATCTGACAAAGTGGGTTGGAGCCCAGCTTATGCCTGAAGAAATGTGTTAGTCTTTAAGGTACCACAGGACTCTTGTAGTTAGCACAAAAACAGTACAAGAGAGAGTTAGTTGTGACATTTGTGGACTTGTCAGAAGCAAAATGGTTTAAAAATCTCAAGTGAATGTATTCCGGCATGCTTTCCAGACCAGCTTTACTGATATAAGTAGTGTGGATAAGCAGCCATATATTTAATGCCTTTCTGCCCTGAACCTCTGACCATTCTGAGGCTTACACATGATCACTACATTCCTGGCACAAATGAATGAGACGGCAGGAAAGGAGTGAATGAAACGAGAGGGCTCAGGGTCAAGTCAATGCTTTTGTGTACATTGTACCAAGTTAACAAATAAAATAGTTTCTCTGGATGTTTTTGGAAGTATTTTTCTTAAAATCTACAGCAACCTATTATTTCCGGTAATGATATGAGTTTATTTTTGTATGGAGTGTAATTGTAGTTGTGCTGGACCCAGTGTATAAGAGAGAGGCCAGGTGAGTGAGGTAATTGGTCTTTTATTGGACCAATTTCTGTTTGTGGGAGTGACAAGCTTTCGAGCCACACAGAGGTCTTCTTCAGGTCTGAGAAAGGAACTCCCAGAGTCACAGCTAAATGCAGAATGGAACAGGTTGTTTAGCATAAACAGCATAGTTAGCAGTGTAAGGGACCATTCAAGGTAGAGTGGTCCATCAACAGCTCTGCAGTCATAGGGAAAAAGAGGGGGCTAGTGGGTTACAGAGTGTTGTAATGAGCCATAAATTTAGTTTCTCTCTTCAGTCCATGATTTTTGGTATCTAACAGAGAAATGAATTAAGCTCCTGGGCTTATCTTCTGAAAGTGTTGTGCAGGATTCCTTTGAGAATGAGGATGGATAGGTCAGACAGAGAGTGATTGCTTTGTGAAAAGCGTTCACCCAGAGGTGATGGGATGTTTTTGTCTTTTATCATTTTCCTGTGTGAGCTCATTGGAGAGCATAGTGATTGTCTGGTTTCACCTACATAGCTGTAGTTGGGCAATTTAGTGCACTGGATGAGTATGCCACATGTTATGATAGGCATGTGCAGGATCTATGGATCTTGAACGATGTATTGACCATTGTAGCAGTGGAAATATATATCTGCAAGTTTTGCATCTGGTTTTGAATGGGTCTCATGCCATTTTGAGTTGGTGTGTCCTGATCAGAGGGATGCTTGCTTCTGATGATGAGATTAGAGAGGCTGGGGAATACTAAGGGCCAGAAGAGGGGGTTCAGGGAAGATTTCTTTTGGGATGGTGCCCCCATCTAGTACAGGTTATAGTTGTTTAATGATACCCCATATGGATTTCAAAGTGGCTTGATAGGTGACCAGAGGGGGGGTTTATTCCTGTGATGACGCAGGTTTGGGCGGGTATTTGTGTGGCCTGTTCCATGATGTGATCTATTTCTCTGGTGGAATGTCCTAGTTTGGTGAAGGTAGTTTTAAGTGTGTTAAGGTGCATATCCCATTTTTTTTTCATTGGAGCATATTCTGTGGTCTCTGAGTGCCAGGCTGTATATAACAGATTTCTTGATGTGTTTGGGGTGGTTACTAGATACACTGAGATAGGTGTGGCTGCGGGTCTCTTGTACATGGTTGTCTGTAGGGTACTGAAGCTGATTGTGGTGTCCAGGATGTTGATGCTAGTGTGAGAGTGTTCCAGAGAGAGTTTTATGGAAGGATGGTGGTTGCCAAAGTTGTGGTAGAAATGAATGAGGGTTTTTAAGCCATCTGTCCAGGTACATGATTGATGTGGTGCATTTGTCCAGAAATAATTCTTCAAAGGTGGCCCATGAAGAGGTTGACATATTGGGAGGCCATCCTTTTACCCATGGCTGTTCCCATCATTTGCAATCTTTTCAAAACTGAATTTGTATATCTGCTTTTTATAAAGGCAAAATAAAAAAAAGTGCACCTGCCTATATCCTTCCAGAGGGCACATTCTCCCACTCCTACTTTTAATGCTAGCACAGTCCCTCCGGTCACCATTGTATCTAATTTGGTTTACCAAGGTCAGCATTAGCAATGATTAAACCATGTTCAGCATGACTGTTCCTTTGTCCTCCGTAGATTTATTTTTTAAAGGGAGAGTACAATATGGTCCTAATGATTTAAGAACCTGAAGCTAGCTCTGTCCAAATCCATAAAAAGTATACTGATCCGTACAAATGCTGTTTAGATTTTGGTCAGTAAATGATGGTTTTTACGAGGAATAACATTCATCCAAATGAACATCTCAAAATATAAATCCAAAATCAAGTCATTAGGTGCAGAAAATGTTGTAAAGGGGATGTGGTCTGAGTGAAAGGCAGGGAAAATGGCAGCTGAACAAGGTGTTCTTTTTGAGGGAAGGGGTAGACTGTCTCTTGTGCAGAGGAAGGCATGGCTGAGAGGTTGCATTAGAGTTTGTTGGCTGTTTGTTCTGACAGCATCATCTCACCACATGTTTTCAGATGAAGCTGATATGTATATGTATTCATTGCCTTAAAGCAATGAATCCTTCCAAGACAAGGCACTTTTCAATGGCCCTGAACTCTCTCTTTTTATTCAGGATTTACATGCTTCCTGTCATTGTAATATCTGAGCATTTCACATTCTTTTAATGTGTTTATCCTCACAACACCCCTGTGGGGTAGGAAAGTGCTGTTATCCCCATGTGTCGGTGAAAGCTCAAGCACAGAGAAACTACATGACTTGCCTACCATCACAAAGGAAGGCTGTCTCGGGAGAGAGAACTGAATCTCAGGCTTCTGAGTGGCAGGTTAGCACCCTAACCATTCAATCATCCTTCCTCGCTAGCATGTATTCCTTGCATTGGTTTCATGGAAGTATGGGACTTGCAAGGAAAGCAAGATGATTTTACCCATTCCCAGATGCCCAATTACCATTCAGGTGAGGAGCATGTTTGAGGAAAGCACACCATCCAATATTTGTGAGGGGAGCGTTGCCTCAAATGCTCACTGTTGTTGGGCTATTGCTAGTCTCAGGACAATAGTCTGAATCCTGAAATTTCTATTCAGTTTATACTCAGTCAAACTCTCAGTCAAGAAAATACGTGAGCTAAGGACCTAGGAATTTAGCCCATTAATGATAATCTATATAATCTAATGCAAACACTGATGTCAGAAGATGCAGATGCGAAAGTAAAATCAGAATATTTACTAAAAGCTAAAGAGCTTTACTAAAAGCTAAATCTGTCAGTGTTATGCTATCCACCATAATGTGCAACTTCCTGACTATCTGACAAGACTGTTCAGTGCTAACGAAGGGCTTTTACAATTGCTTAGCTAAGGCTGGAACAATAGTTACAAGAAAACATCTCTCCCCCCCTTGCTTTTAGGGGTTCATTGCTACAGTTGCAGCTGTTGTTTCAGTCTCCTGTAGTAACAGATTATTTTTAAAAATGTAATGGACACTTCCTTACATATTGTTGTTCATGGCCTCTGGAATGGTAGGGTGGGTACATTACAGTAAATCAAATTTTTAAAGAAATGTTGTGAAAACAGAGAAAGCCACATAAGAAAACATTTACAAAACCATACAAATATGTGGCTTGTCTATTTTGTCTATTTGCTTTCTTTATGTTTTGGAGGCTTTCACAGAATGCATGTGGTTCTAGTTTCCAGGCATACTGTATGTACTTTCAGGATTCTCTAGACTGAAGGAGTATTCTGAAAAACTGTGAATATAATTAGATATGGGATACTTTTAACAGCTGGAGGGATTTCACACTTAGGGCCCAATTTACAAAACTTTGGAGTTGGCACTCTTTCAATCCTAGCACTGGAAGTAATAATTTCCCTGGCGTTTTTTTTGGCATGTGAAATTATTTATGTATGTACATATTGCTTTTTTTTCGCTTTTAAAATGAATTTTAGTTGTACCTTGCTTGTGATAAATGAATAACTTTAGAAGTAATGTCAGGAAAAAAAATGATCCCTCACATGTCCATGTTTAAAACTTATGGCTAATTACTCTCCTTGTTTATAAAAGTCTCTTGCAAGTTTTCTCCATTACTGAAAATGCTTAAGACACTTTTCTGATACTTTAATGGAGTCAATTTGTGTGAAATTTATAAGAAAAATATATTAGTAAGTAGCCAGCATTTCAAGTGTAGCAATTTTGAAAGCAAATCTATCAACTATGTGATATAAACTTCATTTTTGAGACCAGGTCTTACAAGAAATTAGACCAAAATAAATCTCCCTCACATCCTCAGCCATGAAGACTGGTGTAAAGAATTCATTTAGTTTCTCCACAATTACCATCATTCTTCCTTGTGTTAATCCTATGGTGTCACAGATGTGGTTGAAATGCCAGAATAAATACCCCAACTCCCAATACACTAACAAATTGTAATCTAACACATTGTTGTTGCCTCTGGGTGTGATTTCCCACCACACTTTGATGGTTTCCAAAAGATAAGATGTCAAATAGGAGATTGGTGCTCTCTTGGGAAGTGCCCTCCATGCTGCTGAGAAGTAGTTTTGCAAGGGAGCTCTCCAAGTGAAGGAGGAGTGACTACATGACCCTTGGGATGAATTTGTTGTCTGTAGTGTGTGTTCGAAGTGTGCTTGCCACTTGACTAAAGTATATCATGTTGTCTGTTTGGGAGACCTTGGGCTGATCCTAGCAGCCTGGTAGGCAAGGCTGAGAGCTTCTTAATGAGGCATTGATCCCCAAACCCTTTAGCACCCATCAACTCTTAACGGGGGAGGTGGGGCTACTTCAGGGAGAACCAGGGTTTAAAAAGCCTACTCATAAGAACATAAGAACATAAGAAAGGCCGTACTGGGTCAGACCAGAGGTCCATCTAGCCCAGTATCTGTCTACCGACAGTGGCCAGTGCCCAGGTGCCCCAGAGGGAGTGAACCTAACAGGCAATGATCAAGTGATCACTCTCCTGCCATCCGTCTCCATCCTCTGATAAACAGAGGCTAGGGACACCATTCTTAACCCCTTTCTGGCTAATAGCCATTTATGGACTTAGCCACCATGAACTTATCCAGTTCCCTTTTAAATATTGTTATAGTCCCAGCCTTCACAACCTCCTCACTCCCAAGTGAACAGGGGCAGCTAAGATGGGAATTTTACAAGAGGGAGTGGAAAGGAGGATAGATACACTTCATTAACATTTTGTAAACTAAAGACAATAACCCCTGCCCCACTGATAAAAAAAAAAAACAATAAAAGAAAGAGCTGCAGGAGTAAAAAGAGAATGCAGGCAGAAGTCCAGCAACAGAGTGGGGGCTATACAGTTTATTGCACTGATTACAACATGTATTCCTATGGGCAGTTGGTGTACATGTGCATTCGGTGCAAAGCACTTCTGGCCCTCAGAGACCACATCCGAGCTTTGGAGACCAGGGTGTCTGAACTGGAGGAGCTGAGGGAGACAGAGATACGCAGATGAGACTTTATAATAGAATGGTCCAACCCCTGGTATGACAGCCTCTGTACTGTTGAGGAAGATGAAAATCTCAAGGAAGGAGAACAACAAACTGGAGTAGAGGGAAATGATCCCATAGTTGGGACTTTCCTTCCAGATGTTGTCATGGTATCCTCTTGCACTGAGGACACCTCTCCAGGGGTTAAAACACATAGTAAGAGGACAAAAAAAGTGCCACCGTGGCTTAACTATATCTAAACAACAAAGTAAAAGAAGTAGTTAGAGGCAGAATGAGAAGTTAAATCCAATGGAAGAAAATAGAAAGGAGCACAAACTCTGGCAATGAAGTATAAAAATATCATTAGAAAGGCCAAAAAAAGAACAGAACAATGAGAGTCTTGTGGCACCTTAAAGACTAACATATTTCTTCGGGCATAAGCTTTCATGGGCTGCAACTGATGAAGTGGGTTGCATCCCATGAAAGCTTAGGCTTGAAGAAATTTGTTAGTCTTTAAGGTGCCATCAGACTTTCATTGTTTTAGTGGTATACAGACTAATAGGGCTGCCCCCTCCCCCCCCCCCAAAAAAAAAAAAAGAAGGTGAAGAAAAGCTAGCTAAAGACTCAAAAATTAACAGCAAAAGAAATTTTAAATGCATTAGAAGCAAGAAACCTGCTGAACAACCAGTGGGGCCACTGGGTGATCATGATGCTAAATGAGCATTTAAGGAAGACAAGGGGATTGAAGTGAAACTAAATGAATTCTTTGCATTGGTCTGCATGGCTGAGAATGTGAGCTTGATTCCCAAACCTGAGCTATTATTTTTATATAACAAATCCGAGGAACTGTCCCAGACTGAGGTGTCATTAGATGAGGTTTTGGAACAAATTGATAAATTAAACAGTAATAAGGCATCAAGGCCAGATGGTATCCATCCAAGAGTTCTGAAGGAACTCAAAAGTGAAATTGTAGAACAACTTATTGTGGTATGTAACCTATCATTTAAATCAGTTTCTGTACCAGATGACTGGAGGATAGCTAACGTGCAACCAATTTTTTAAAAAGGCTCCAGAGGCAACCCCAGCAAATACAAGGCGGTAAGCCTAACTTCATTCAGTAGCAAGTAAATTTGTTAAAACTATAGTAAAGAACAGAATAATCAGACACAAATTAACGTGATTTGTTGGGGAACAGACAACATGGTTTTTAGGTGAGGCATGATTTTCCTTCATAATCTACTAGAATTCTATGAGGGGGTCAACAAGCAGGTGGACAAGATTCATCTAGTGGATATAGTGTACTTAGATTTTCAGAAAGACTTTGAACAAGGTTCCTCACCAAAGGCTCTTAAGTAAAGTAAAAGCCCATCTTACAACCCTTGGGCCAGGTCCTCAGCTGCTCGTCTCCTGATTAGGCCAAGGCTCTGACCCAGCCTAATGACCATGCAATTGCTGCCCGCTCTGCCCTAGCCCCTTAGGCCCAGGTGAAGGGTCTAAATGTTCCTGCCCTGTTACAGGTAAGAATAAATGGTAAGTTTTCAGAATGGGAAGATGTAAATAATGGTGTCCCCCAGGGGTCTATTCTGGGACAAGTACTGTTCAACATATTCATAAATGCTCTGGAAAAGGGGGTAAACAAGGTGGTGGCAAAATTTGAAGATGATTCAAAACTGTCCAAAGCAAGCTGTGAAGAACTCACAAAACTGGGTGACTGGTCAACAAAATGCCAGGTGAAATTCAGTGCCGATAAATGCAAAATAATGCACACTGGAAAACAGAATCCCAACTACATATATAAAATGATGGAGTCTAAATTTGCTATTACCACTCAAGAAAGAGATCTCGGAGTCATTGTGGATAGTTCTCTGACAACATCGAGTCAATATGCAGTATCAGTCAAAAAGCTAACAATGTTAGGAATCCTTAGAAAAGGTACAGATAATAAGACAGAAAATATCATATTACCTCTTTATAAATCCTTGGTATGCCCATATCTTGAATACTGTGTGCAGATCTGGTCACCCCATCTCTAAAAAAAGATACATTGGAACAAGAAAAGGTACAGAAAAGGGTAGCAAAAATGATTAGGGATATGGAAGAGGAGAATAAGAGGAGAGATTAATAAGACTTGAACTGTTCAGTTTAGAAAAGAGACGACAAAGGGAGGATATTATAGAGGTCTATAAAATCATGACTGGCATGACTGGTGTGGAGAAAGTAAATAAGGAAATATTATTTCTGCTTTCTCATAACACAAAAACTAGGAGGTTACCCAATGAAATTAAGACAGCAGGTTTAAAACAAACGAAGTAGTATTTCTTCACACACCGCACAGTCAACCTGTGGAATGCCTTGTCAGAGAATGTTGTGAAGGCCAAGACTATAACTGGGCTCAAAAGAGAACTAGATAAGCTCCTGAAGGATAGGTTCATCAATGGCTGTTAGCCAGGATAGGTAGGGATTTCTGTTTGCCAGAGGCTGGAAATGGCTGATGGGATAGAACCCTTCATGATTACCTGTTCTGTTCATTCCCTCTGAGGCACCTAGCATTGGCCACTGTTATAAGACAAGCTACTGGGCCAGATGGACCATTGGTCTTTCCCAGTATGGCTGTTCTTATATTCATATATTTTATAAATATTTGATTATATATGGTTGTACAATTGCAGAATGGCCCTAAGAAACAGGTGACATGATTAAGGTGCTAATACATTTGTATTACTTTCTTTCCTTAATTTTATACTAGCAACAAATTTGTAGTAACTTGGATTCTTTGTGGGTTGGTGAGAAGTTCCAGAGTGGCTGCCCAGAAGAGGAATCTCCTCCATTTATTCCCAGGATGGACAACAATGGTAGTGGTGATGCAAGACTCAACCAACCCTGGGGGACATGAGATGGCTTGCTATCCCAGTCATTTGGAACCTGGCTTAAAGTCTACTGAAGAGAATAGAACATTTCTTATTAACTTCAAAGGTTTGCGGGTCAGGCCTTCAGTTCTTGGCCTTTGCTAAGATTGTGCATATTTCCTGTGGATCTGATGAGACCCATAAATGGTCAGATGGAACTGGAGTGGCTTTAACTTGTTTAATGTTGCACACCAAATCATCATATAGTGACAACTTTCAGTTACCACAAGCCTGGACGAGATTTGAACTGGTAACATGGAGATGAGAGGTTCTTGAGCCCATTACAAATGCCCCAGGGGACTGCTTGTCCCCTGGGGTTTTTTTTAATTCTTTTAAAGAATGAGGACTTTTCCTTAGTCTTTCAACCATTAGTGAGTTTCCTTAGGTTTATGCATTATGAGTTAATCTATTTTTCCCCAAAGATAAAGCAGACTCATACTCTCCCTCCTTTCCTCCCTCCCACTTTAATGGAAATGATTCTTAAATTTTATAAAGCTATATTCAATAGAGAACAACATTAGTATTAGTGAATAACATTACCGTTCCAATAGATTCCTTTATACTGCCAAAACATTTATCTCAACCATTAATCACACTGAGGCCTTACCCTAAATTCCGATTAATTACAGAAACAAACGTGCTGTAGGCACCCTTCAGTCCCCTCTGTAGACAGGAAGGAACGCATGAACACAAATTCTTTGTTGTTCCATATGTTTAATATATTTTACGAATGTTAAGCATTACATCTTAACTTTGTAACTTAATTTCAAAAACAAAAAGGAATCTATTTGGAAAGAGTTCCTTTTGAACGTAAATCAGTTCTGTTTTTATTGCAAGAGAGTTACCCTAAAAGCTGATCTTTTAAGGGGCATCTAGATAGGAAACTAACAGATATGAGAGTGAGGGGAAGTGTAGCCTTTTGCCTGATTCCACGAAAAAAAATGCATGTATGTTTAACTTTATGAATGTGAATAGTGCCACTGAAGTTACTGGGACTATTAATGGGCCTAAGCTAAAGTCTACTGAAGTCAATCTTCTGATGAATTTCAGTGGGGTTAATATCATGTGTATAATCACCTGCATCAATCTTTGCAGGATTAGGGTGCTAATAACTTCATTTTCCCTCACCCCATTATCTAGTCTTCTTAGTCTCTCTCCCCAAGTCTGATATTTATTCCATATACACCACATTAAAAAGGCTCCACACCTCAGTTTCTATCAGTTCCCATACAGACATTCATGACAGCCTCTGAGGCCTTTAATCCTTTCTAAGATTTACCATAGCAGTTGGAAGTCACAGATTCCCTACCAATGTCCTGTTTAATTTCTCCTAGGCATAGGTATTGGATAGACACTACCATTGTATGCTGCAGAATGCATAAAACCATGGCTGAATTTTCACATAGCCCAAGATATGCTCTTTTATAAAAGGTTCTTTGCCATTTCTATTTTAGCACCTTTGGGGGGTGGGGTGGGATTCACGATTATTCCTGTGGCAAACACAGAGTGGATCAAGTGTCAGCTGACAATTGTCTCTGTTAAGGAGGTAATGTCAGGAGCTGGCAGGATCACACACTAGGAGGAAATATGGTCGTAATATTAATAAACACCTGTCTGGTATTACTGTACCTGCTGGAGTTCTCCCAGTAAGATAATTAATCACTTAAACCGGACAAAACAATCTTTTAAACCCCAATGCAGTATACATTACAAGATCAGTCTGAACCTGCTCCAAAAACTGTGTTAAAGATACTGGAAACCCCAGACATATGCTGTTATATAAAGTAGAGCTGGCAATTTCTACCAGTCCCCATGAGCTCATTCAAAATGGTACTGTGCTGAAGGACACAATATTTGTATGCACAGTTGAAGCAATCCCCTAAAAAATGTGCAAGAGAAGGCATATCAAGACATGAGAGCCATTTAACACCCATCTGGTGGAACTGCTTGCCTCATCATATATATATGCAGCATTTGGAGTTTTAAAATTCAGTGGAAAACTATAGACCAAATTCTGCTCTCAGCTGAATGGCTACACATGCTATAAGTTTCACACACAACTGTACTTATGTGACTGACAGCAAGATTTGTCTCCATCTCCTCTAATTATTATTAGTTGTATTTACAGTTGCGTATTGTTTGTTTTGATGTGCTGTAAAAACAGCAGAGCTCAAATACATAAATTATAGGCGTCCTTCATATTTAAAATCTTATTTAGATTCAGTATTTCAAAGAATGTCCATACTAAATCTCTGTATGTCCTGACAAGAATTAGAATTACAGGCATCCAGCAGCATAAATGCTTAAGTCAAAGATATTCACTCTGCCAGACAGCTGCCTTAAATGATCAAATGGCAAGAACCATTTTCCTCAGTCAGCTGATAGTAAAAATGGAAAAACGCCAGGCTTTCCCTCAAAAATCACCCACAGGGATATCCCCTCATCTTTCCTCCAAAACCTCTACAGAACGGTTGCATGACATCATGTCCTACAAAGTCCAGAGAGACCACTCAATACTACAAGTTCAGGCTGTGACGCCTCGGGTAGTGTACATATCCCACGGTAGTTCAATGAGAGCTGGAACAAATGTAAACGGTGGTGTATCCACAGTAGTATGGGTTGCAGAGGAGGAGAGAAGGCTCAGTCACACTGAATGAATACATACCCGCCCGCCCGCCCCCCCCTTCAGGTGGGTTTCTAATCAACACAACTCACCTGTGCCTCTACTATCACGACCCATGGTTCAGCAGCTACATTTCTATTTATGCTCATGCTAGCTCTCATTGAATTTAGGCTAGCACGTGTACACATGTAGCCAAATTACACCCTTAGCTTGTAATGTAGATATTTCCTAAGTGTACTGCAAATGTGTTTGTCTTCCCAGGAGAGTACATGCAAGCACCTTCTTAGCATATGCTACTAAAAATACTAACACTAGTTAAAAGCTGTGGGCCCTAATCTCTCAGGAGATTTACCCGGACATATGGGATTACTCATAGTGTATACAGTTGAGCAGATTCCTAAGTGTTTGCAGGATCTGGGTCTAACTTTGCTAACCACTTTTCTGAAATGTTGACTGCTGACACTATTAAATACATAACAGTCAATCAGAAACCATTAATCCTGATGTTTGAAGGCTTAAGCCAATTTCTAACTATTGGAGATGATGATGAAATCTAATGTAGGGGTAGAGGGCAGATTATCCTACATCTGCCTACTCTGGGAATCTCATACAGCGTTTCTGAAGCTTCTGGTGGAGAAAGGATACTGGAACAGATGGACCTTGGATCTGATCCAGTCTGGCACTTTCTATATTCCAATGCCTAATAAAATTCCAGTATGCTATTTAAATGTACACATTTATGATAACAGTCTCTAATTGGATAGAAAATACTATGGGGCTTTTTTCCAGGCCAGAATGAATATTGTACATAAATAAAACTACATCTGGATGCTGCAATTCTTTATGCAGTGCATTTTAGCACAAGTGTGGGAGGAGACTATGCATGGGCACAAGCACAATAACATAAGCACTATATACAACTCTGCACTGAGCAGGAAGTCTTAGGCCTGTTGTATACCCACTGCCTAATTCTCAAGAATACAGGATAAAAAAAAGCAAACAAGGAGTCCTGTGCCACTTTTAAAGACTAACAAATTTATTTACTGCATGAGCTTTCATGGGAGAAAATCCTGCTTTGTCAGAGCTGGAACATCTATCTTGATATTTTTAGGCTTGCCACTCAAACCCCGTGACCTAAGCCATTTGACCCAGGCTCTGAGATTCAGTGCCATGTATTTTTCATTGTCGTGTAGACATAACCTTAACTACTTATTCTTTTCTTTGTCCTTCTTCCTTCTACTACACAGAAGTTCCATAATAGCCACACAGCAGAGCTCTCATTAAAGCAGGATTGAGTTCTTCATCTGTCATCTTAGCATTTTGGTTTTACATTTAGTTTATATATGCAATGCTCTTCACTTGCTTGCTGTCCACAATAACTAACTCTTACTCATCTCCAGTATTGCAGTCTGCAGCCATTGTAATAGAGGAGTTTGTGATCTTCACGAACTGCAGTAGAACATTGTCTCAAGACCAATTTCCTTTAGCAACAAAGTCTTGACTTTGCCACAATATTTACGAAGTGGTAGGAGGCATTATCCATTGAAATTATCTCTTACATATACTATGCACTGTAATAATATTGCCCTCCATATATGTGGTGTTATAAAGACATTTGGCTGAGTGACTGACTTCAGCCACCCAAGAAGAGCAATAAATTCATAATCCTCAGAAACCCATAGCACAACTGTGTGCTTATATTATGTAACAGATTTTATTAAAAAAATGCTAAAAAAGAAAATTAGATTATGCATTTACTGTCTTTAATTGATATAAGCATGACATAAATCAGAGTTAGAAAGTTAAATTTGTGTCTAGAATGGAAATTCATTTTATAATAGCATAGACAGCAATGTATATTATTTTACTGAAGTATTTACTTATTGTACAAGTTCTAGGACAATCAAACTGCCAACTGGTGTTTAACAGTACTATTTATATACTGTGCATGTGAACTTGTAGGGGGTGCAAGATGAATTTAACAGGTATAAATTAGAAATAACTTGGTGCAGGTTTGTGGTGGTAGTTAAAGTGCTTAGTAATTGGGGATTGGAGTGGGAAAAGATTTTACATGGACAACCTGAATTTTGACATTTCCTAACTTTGGCTGCGTCTACACTTGTAAATTAAGTCAACTTAAGCTTACTTAAGTTGACTTAATTTACCCTGTGTCTACACTAGAGTTTTCTTAAGTCGACTTAAGCAGCTTGCTTAAGTTGACTTAAGGAAAATAAAGTCAACTTTATAACACCACCTTTAAATTTGACCTAAGGCTTAAGTCGACTCCCTAGAGTCGACTTAAGCCAGTGTAGACGTGGGGTAGCCCTAAGTCGACTTAGGGCTACCCCAGGGCTACACCAATGCCCTCCCTGCCGGGGAGGGGGACACAGGGGAAGCCTGGCATGCCCTCCCACAGGGCAGGGCAGAGCCCTGCCCACCTTGCCCTATGCCCTGCCAGGGTCCCTGACCCTATGTACAATGGTGCAAAGGCTGAGCCCCCTGGCATTGGACAAGGGGTGCCCCCCTGCCACCATGGACCTCTCCTAGGTCCCCCTAAACTCCTAGAAGTCGACCTAGGCGTCCAGTGTGGACACTCTAGGTCGACTTTCTAAGTTCCCCTTTAAGTCGACTTTAATTTTAAGTGTAGACGCACTAAGTCGACTTAGTTAAAGTCGACTTAAATTAACAAGTGTAGACATAGCCTTTGAGTGCTTGTATTCACAATCATGATGCCCTTTAAATATGCCTTTTGTGCATAATATAGCCTTCATTCTACCGTATTTGAAGCATGGTTTTCCTGACTAACTTTGCTAATTTACTGATGTTACCCCAAACCTTTCTAATATTTACCCTCTTCCCTTCCCTTAAAGAAATTAAGTTAAAGGTTCCTATGAGCAGGAATCATTACTATAAAGCACCTAGCAAACTTTTAGGTAAATAATCATTTTATTTTGTAAAATAATAATAATAATGCATACCATGAATAATAGTTCAAAGTCATTCACGTCATTGTTTTTTTTTTAAATGTTAAAATTTTGAAAAATAACTTTAAGAAAATGCAAATACGGATTTTAAATTCAAATCCGGGTCTTGCAACGTAAGTGGGCACAAATCCATGGAAGTGAATGGAATCACCTAAGGGTTGAACTAGGTCTCCAGTGTTTAATAAGCACCGCTACTGGCAAGTACATATCTAATTTAGCAATTTTTTTTTCAGAATAGAAGAGAGAAAATTGGAAAAAATAAGATAATGACAATGACAGGATTCCATATTGGAAGGAAGAAAGAACTGCTGTAGAAAACAGAATCTTCTTGATCTAAATAATCTAAGAAAAATGAGTTGCAAATATTGCACTGAAAAAATCAGAAACATGTTTGCATTAGATAAAGGATTTTTCTGATGGCTTGGCAAAAAGTCTCATCTGCATGACTACAGAGGACAAAAAACATACACATTTTTTCATTTCATTTGCAGGGAATTCATGCTCTTATTGACCATGGAACATACCTACTTGGTTTGTTCTTCCAGTAAATGGCACTCTACACAGAATTCTGCCCTGTGTGACTTGAATGTATTGAAGGTGGTGGAAAGAAGAACTCACTCCTTCCTTTTTGCAGCTTTTCAGAACCAGCACAAAGATATGGAGGCTTCCCTGAGAATTGGTTTGAGGCCTGCTAGGATTTCATGACTCCAAGAGTATGTGGTCAACCAATTCTGAGGTATAACCAGGCACCTGGTCACCATGTAGTGTTATCAGCAGCTGAGATGATGTTCATTTTTTAAGCAGCTCTTATCCTCTTTGTCCCTTTCAGGGGAAGGAGAGCTCTGAATTATTGCTAGCCCCCTTAGCCATTCTTATTCAAGAACCCTCCAATGAGCTTCTATTTGTCTGCTCCCCCTTTAGCAGACTGCTAAAGTCAGTATAATGCCTTTAGTTTGTTAAATTCCTGGCAGAAAATGTGTCTCCATTGAAGTTTCTGACCTAGCTGGAATGCAGAGAGAAGGCTTGTCTGAATCACCAATTAAATATAGTAACAACAACAAGCAGCAAAAAAATATAAACCTAGAGCTAGTAAATGCCTCCCAATTACTGCTTCCTTGAAGCCTTCATACCTAAAACAATATTAACACAAAGAGGAAACAATATCCAGAAAAGAAAAGTATGACTACAACTAAAAAAGAGAAGTAGACATCAGTTCGCAAAAGTAATAACATAATCCCTAATAATAATGCACTTTGTATAACACAGTCCAAACACTGTCAACTTAGGCTGTCAGGAAGGAAAAACTAAGCAAGAGCATTTGTGTGTCAATTTCAAAACTGCACTTTAAATAAACAAGATAGGTTCAAGATACAGTCAGAGAATCATAGAAGATTAGGGTTGGAAGGGACCTCAGAAAGTCATCTAGCCTTTTCCATACACTGTGCAATAAAAAAGGATCAGAGAGCATGTCTGAAAAATCATCCAGGGAGTATCTATAATTGCTTAATACAGATAAAAGATAAGATAACCATATCCAAATTCCAGAGGAGTAGCCATATTAATCTGTACACAGCAAAAACAACAAGAGTCCTGTGCATGGAGTCTTTGAGCATAAGCTTTCATGGGCTGCATCTGACGAAGTGGGTTGCAGCCCACGAAAGCTTATGACCGAATAAATTTGTTAATCTTTAAGGTTCCACAGGCCTCTTGTTTTTTCCATATCCAAATTATTATTAAATTCAAGGTCACCTGCGTGAACAATGCTCCACCAATATTTTTAGATGGAGCAAGAAGTCTGTTGGGAGTAATGAACTCAAAGAAAGGCATTCATTAAGCAAAGAAAGTGGATGTTTGAAATGTTCATCTCTCCCGTGCATATTAGCAGAACAAGATACCAGCCCATATTAGAACACAGGACTCTGTGTAACCCATATGCCTCTCTTTGAGACACCTACCGAGGGTGGGTTACTGTTGCTGGGCAGATTAGCTACCCACAACCAGAAATTTCTGGAAGCAGGGAGTGGTAGCATTTTGAGCATGCTCCACAGTGTATCCTGCTGGTATGATGTGATGTTGTCAGTCAGATGACATGACAGCAGCAGTCTGTGCGGACAGCAGGCTAGAGCTGCCTTGAAAGGAGACCATGTGCTCAGTTTTCTGGAGAGAAGCTGAGCCAGGAGTGAACAAGATGTTTTCTCCCTGTAATGGAGTCATCTGCAACAGACCTTGCAGACATGCATATGGGACTGAGGGCTGGTTGCAAAGGAGAAGAAAAAGCCTGCATGGAATGCTACAGAGGATTCCAGCAAAGGAAGAAGGAGACAGCTATTTCTTGCCACTCAAGCTTCTACACTGGAACAGAGACTGTAGCTGAGAGTTGGGTGAACTCCACCGGGACTTTGGGACTCTTGGGTATCTTTCCTGCGGGGTTTTCTGTAGGGATTGTTCTTGGTTAATTGTATTTTGTTTTCTTAGGATAAGGTTCATTTAGTTAGTAGTTAATAAAGTTCATTGTTATGTTTATTGTAGTAGTATTTAATTTGGGAGTGTAGCTCTGAGCAAGCTTCACTGTGAGTCCCATACAGACTGGATCCTGGGTCTCCAGCTGCTTTCTCCATAGGGATTGTGACTGATTTCTGTGAGGCACTGGAGAAGGGCAATTAAATTAATTTTAGCCCACCTGAAGGTTACACCTCCAGCTTGCTCATGGTATGGAATGCTGTCTCCAATTCAGACTGAACTGTAGCTTCCAATAATCATTCTGTTCTACTGTATTTAAAATCAGTCATAGGATAAGTTGCTCCTGCTTAGGAAAGCAACAGAAAAGTTGTCCATGACTAGGCTTTGTTAGGGAGGGACTATGTGAGATATGGGTTTGGCAGGGTTTCCCTTGTCGTGGACTTCAGCCAAAAAGGCGAGGATTATCACTCTTAATACAGCATAGGAATCTGGGATGGTCTATCAGCAGGGGCAGTAGAAAAAGTAATCCAAATTTTAAATGCTAACTGGCCATTAAAATGGCATGACAGCATCTGAAAAGCCTAGGCAGAAGTGCTACTTGATGTAGCTTTTTCAAGCATTCACTGAACTGTCTCTTCCCTACAGCTCATTCTTTGAAAGCACATTTGAATTTTTAGTTTGAAGCAGATGTATAGACCCCCCCACCCCCGCACACACACACAAACTGGAGCACTTGAGGGAAGAAGAAAGCTTTTGTCTATAATATCTATTCCTAAATGAAATATCTTTATATTTGTATACTACAAGGGCAGATCCTCTGTTGATGTAAATCAGCACAGCTCTCTTGAACCAATGTAGCCTAATCAATTTACACCCTCTGAGGATCTTGTCCATGGAGTATGTACATGTGGAAAAAGAGAATTATAATGTTAGCTGAGACAAAGAATTAGCAGATCCTGGGGAACACTGATATTAAGAAAAGCTAGAGTAACAGCAACCATGTGAAGTTTCTCAAATCTATGAAGGATTCCTAGCACACAAGGTCAAACTCATCTGAAGCCTTCCTAAATTCTTCTTCATCTGGATATATTCTTGGATACCCCGTTGGGGAAGGCTTTATTCCCCTAAACAGGTCTTAGAGTCCACAAGGAATGCCTTCAGATCACCATAGTTTTTTATTTGGAGACTCAGTTTAATTGCTTAGAGAGCTTGAAGAGATCGCTCTGCACACCAAATATGCATATGTACATCTACATCACTGTATCAACAAACAAGTTCCCATTCACTGACTCATACAAAACTCCAGTCAGTAAAATACTGCAGAGAGTTTTCTGAATTCCCCTGACAACTGCTGGTGTTCATATAAAAGAGAAATAAAAAAACGAATTCATGTGCTGAGGACATAACCTTTCATTAAGGGATGCTGGAGGGGACAAACATATGCTATTCACCTGCCAGAGGAAGAGTAAACTTGGAATGGACTTTTATTACATACAAGGCAACTGCTCTATTTTCTCTGTTTAATTCAAGTATACAAGGTCTGTCCATGTGACAAAATGCTACAACTAGCACCCTCCTAGCAGAGCTATTAAAGAACTCCCATTGTTTTGTTGGATGTTAGCTGTAGCAGGCACACTGAAAGGTGATTTTAAAAGCAGCAAGAAAGTTAATTGTAGTTAGGAAATTTTAGCTGACGCTGATTAGAGGAAACAACAAAATATAATGACTGCTAAACTTTTCTTGTTGTTTAATTTAGATCTATAATGTACTCCCTCAAATCATTACGTGGCTCCACTCAGGAGGCTGGGTATTTCATTTGAAATTCATTAAATGTTTTTGTGTCTGATTTTTTTTGCTTTTCTAAAGTTTTATGGTCACAGCTGCAATAGTTATGGCGAGGTTTATAGTGCGTTGCCCATCGATAGCCCCACATGTCCAGTACAGTTTGTTTGATACCATACTTTTTACAGACGTGGAACAGTTCTTGAGGTGTGCTTATAAAGCTGCCAGTAAATGTACCAGCTGTACTCATAAACTTACATTAGCAGCCTCATTCTGGCTGCCTTACAAAAAGTCAATAGCAATAAATCTGAGGTCAGTCCATATAGGTACTTTAAAGTATTTTTTTACACTTCTGAAAAGAAAATATAAAATTTTCTAAGCTTTTAATGTAGGTTATATGTGCTCTTGAGAAGAACTAGCATTAAGAAACAGCATTATTAGGAGCCCCATTTTCTTTGCATGTAATTCATTATGTTGCATAAATACAGCTGTTGTAATGGTTTACCCATTTGGAGAGATGGTGAATATTTATAGAAAAATTGTAAGAAAAAATATTATTTTTCCTTGTAATTATTGCAGCTGCAACAAAGATAAGGAACTTCTTGCAAAGAAATGCAGGACTGAGAATGCCTGACCTATTCCACCCTGGTATTCTCTGCACACAGTGAGTGTTTTATAACAGCTTATGTGTGGATGGTAAAGTGAGGAGGCACACACAGATGCACAGTACAATATAATGCACAGTTCTTGAACAGTTGTACAAGCAAATGTTTTACTGTTTATATCACAATTTAAATAAGTTCCAAAGGGGTAGCTGTGTTAATCTAGTTCAGCAAAACAAACAAGTGGGGCACTTTTAAAGACTAACAAATTTATTTATGACATGAGCTTTCACGGGAGAAAATCCCACTTCATCTGACTTTTCCCACTTCTAATTTTTTCCCATGAAAGCTCATGCGATAAATAAAGTTGTTACTCTTTACAAGTGCTACAGGACTCCTTGTTTGTTTCATTTAAATAAGCATGCAGATCCCACATGCTGGAACTATAACAAATTGTACACATGAAATAGATGATTTTCAATTATCAGGTTTTGCAAAATGCAGAATATAAAATAGCTTTCATTTTGTAGCCAACAAAATGGTCTGCTAGATCAGACTGGAATTGTCACTCATGCCCTAGGAATCTCTAGTTACGCTAAAATAATGACATTTACACTGAGAAGGAGACTTGGAATTCAACAGATTACTGGAGAAACTACCCTTAACACTGCTGTATACTAGAAATGCGAGTGCAGACTCTTGGATTTTTTCTTTTTAACTATGCTTAACATTTATTAGCCAATGAAAAAAGGGTTCCAAGGCTTGACAGAGATCAAAGCTGCCTATGAACCTGCTTTCAGACATCTCATGCTGTTCTATGTGCACACAGAAACGGTTCCAATATTATTTGCAGCAAGGTATCACTTTTATTCTGTTCCCAGGTGCTTTAGTCCCTTTGAGGGGATGCCTTAGATTAGGGAGTTCTGATTAAGTCATGTTAGGTCATTTCAGACCTAACTTTAGCTCTTATTACTTGACGTGCAAGCATTGTGCAGAGCAAATATTTAAAACTTCTGACCAATAACTGCCTAGTGGCTACACAGCTCACTGAGGGGACTCCTCTGTCTTTCCATTCTAGAGCTGAGCAAATAATGGATTTTGGGGGGTGAGGAACCGTACCAAAAGAGAAAATAAATAATTTTTTGTTCGATTTGAACCTAAACTGATTTTTTTCCAAATATTTTCATCAAACTAAAAAACCTGATTTTTTTTTGTTTCAGAACTAAAAGGAGACATTTTGCTCAACTATAAATATTTTTTCTGAGTGTTTTGATTCAGCCATTTGAGTGTTTTTCATGCTTTCTTTGTGTGTATGGTAGTAAAAAAACCCAGACAAATTGAACATGAAATGTCATTTGAAAATGAAAATGTAGTCTTGGATGAAACTGTTTGTCAAATTCATCCTGAATTTGTGAAGAGTTTCAGAGAAATTAATTTTTTCTTAAAAATTCTATTTGTCCTTTTTTAAATGAATTCTAGTGCATACCTCTTGATTGAGAATGAGAAGGGTAGTTTTGTGGGAGACTCTTTACCATTCATCATCTAGAGCTAATGGACATTCCTATGTGGGCAGGGGGACAGCTACATGAAATTGTACACTTTCCACAAATCTTAACAAAAAATACCTAAATTAAAAAAGAAAGAAAAAGGAAGGAAAAGAAAAACAATTTTCTTAATACCTCCAGATTTACCCTGCTCATAAGCTAACCCCAGAGATGAGAGTCTCAGCTTAGATACAGAAGAGCAGAAAATGACAGTCTTAAATCCTTTGAAATCACTCTGATCACACAGGCATACCTGAAAACATTGTGCTGCTGTCTCTAGAGATCAGCTCTCCTGTCTTTCCTGTCTTCAGGACTCACTTTTCAAGTCTCCTTCTGGGAGTCAGATTGAAAGTCTGTACATGGTGTCACTGGATTCCCATGTATTTCTCAGGGGTGAGGGTCTATTAATGGATCAGGGGAGGTTTCATTAGCATTTATACAAAGGAATCTGATCAGAAGCCCTCTATGGGAGGAAAACTACATGACTATTGTCTCCTGACTATAATGAGAGTTTCCCTTAGCCTCCTTATCTCCTAGGTTGGTTGGTATATAAAAATGCTCAGTGATTTTTCTTTCTTCAGAATAAATACAGTGTTGCACTACTGCTTTGTACCACTGTTCATTAAAGGAGCCAGTTTGTCACACCCTTCAGCCACATCTACCCAGTCTCCATCTCTGATGAAGACAGACTCTTTCCACTGGTGGGGGAGGGGGAGGAGGGAAGGATTTTTTTTGTTTGTTTTCTTAAAGAGCTAGATAGATAACTAAAGCACAAGGTAAGCAAGTGAGATCAAATCTGGGTGGAGATATAGTGTTGCTCTTTCCTACCTATATCATGGAAAAACCACCTGAGCCATGACTCCACTAAGATTTTATAGTGAGATAGTTAAATCACATTGGTTATCTCTTTGAAAAAAGGAACCCCTTTTGGCAGTGAAGACATAGCCAGAGATAGTTTGTAGGTAACACTTTTAAAATTTCTCTTACAATAAAATATAAATTATCATCAGCCCCTAGATCTTTTGGGCCAATCCTAAATCATCATTATCCTGACACAGGGCATCATGCCTTAGTCTTCTTCCTCCTCCCCATCCCAGAACTTCCTTTTCTAACTCACATTTGTTAAAAATAAAGTATGTTAACTATCTGGTGGTAGATACTGAAATGTATCAAAATAAAGATATTTTTAAAACATATGTGGAAAGAGCAGCCATCTCACATTTGGGGAGCCCCTTCCAGTATTTAATACCGCACAATAATCAACAGTTGAAGTGAACAGCTAAAATATATTTCAGGCAATCCATCATAACACTTTCCTTCCCCATAGCTTGTAAATCATAGAAATTCATTTTGCAGGATCTTGGGAGCCAAGCTGACCTGAGCACATGGAAACAAGCAGCTGTGTGGCCAGCCACATGATCTGAGTCAAGGGGAAGGTCTAAATCTATAGATTTGGAGTATTTTGTAGCACTGATTATGCTCAATTTACAGGATAAGGGTGCCTCACAGCTAATCCAGCCACCCCATGACCTACATTCATCTCCTGAATATCAGGGAGGGAAACCATTTTTCATGCATTTCAAATAAAATAGGAAAATGTTACAAATGACCTCTTTTGTAACATAATACTATACTATATTATACTATTAAGCCACTAGGTGGCACTGTGTGTAAAACACCTTATTTAAAGCTAACTGTAGCCATATCTGTTCTTATCAGTGTAACGGCTGATACTATCTCCACGGGAGAATGCTGTAGCCATATCTGGCAGAGTGTTAAAGGATCTTATGATGAACACAATGGGTTGTAGTAGACTCCATAGCTAGTCTGGTACAGAAGTACATGGTGTGGTGTCAGAAGTAGACTAAGAACAGAAAGGTTGCAGAATCTCATCAACATACCACTCTTCAATGCCTCAGAGAACTTCAGCGTTGACAAGCTTTCACAATGGACAGAGAAGTATTTTGTAAGATTTTGAGTTGCAAATAAACTCTCTAATGAAGCATAGCATCACACTCAACTACCTGTGAGTTCAAAGATAACAAAGACATAAGTGACTGCTGTGAATGAATACAGACTAGTACCAAAAGAGACTACACTAGCTATAAGAAACTACCTTGACAAACATGCGACATCAAAAAGGTCTAAGTTACATTAGGAATGGCTGGCCCAAGTATCTAAAATACACTAAGGAAGTGACAAGAGATCACTTTGCAGTGTATGGACAATTAATAAAACCAAAGTAACTCCTGATTAAAGGCAATTGCATCATAATTCCAAATGAAGTGAAAGGAGAAATCTTGAACCTCATCCATAAAGGACATCAAGGATTAGCTAAATACTGTGAATGGGTCAGCCAATCAGTGTGGTGGTTGGGCATCAGCAAGGATGTAAATAATAAAGTATCTACATATAAAGACTACAGAACTAACAAACCAACATAACATAACGAACAAGGAGTCCTGTGCCACGTTTAAAGACTAACAAATTTATTTATCGCATGAACTTTCGTGGGAGAAAATCCCACTTCATCAGACGCTTTGAAGATGCGGAATTTACAGAATGGGAGGAAAATATATGCCGGGAAGTTTAAGACCTAGTATCAGCTCAGTCTGTAACAGCAAATCAAAGCAGATGTTAAGATTCAAACACTGGGGAACAGCGTATAGAGGAAGGTGAGGTCAAATCACCCGTTGCAATGAGAAAAAAAATCCATAGTCCCTCTTTAACCCTGAGGCAACAGAGTCAAATTTACATATGAATTCCAATTCTGCAGTTTGTCTTTGACGCTGCTATTTGCTATTCATTTGTCTGAGCACAGCTATTAACAAGTCATCAATGGAGAAAGCAAGGAAATTGAAGTGTTCCTCTATTAGTTTTTGAATGCTGTAATTTCTGATGTCAGATTTGTGTCCATTTATTCTTTTGCACAGACTGTTCTGCTTGTCCAATATATAAGGCAGAGAGGCATTTCTGGCACATGATGGCATAATTCACATTGCCGGATGAACAGGTGAAAGAGCCCTTCATGGAGTAGCTTCTTGATTAGGTCCTGTGATGGTGTCTTTTTTGTAGATGGGGGTCAAAGTTGGCAATGTGGTTTGTTGTAGGGACATGTGCCTGCTTTAATGTTTCTGTTATGTTTGTAGTTGCTGGTGAATATCTGTTTGAAACTCCCTGAAGCAGCACAGGAACAAATCAAGACAGACACACCCGCAGAATACCCAACCAGGGATATTCTATCTACTCCCCAAAATCCATAAAAAAGGAAACCCCAGACACCCCATCATCTCAGGCATTGGCACGCTTACTGCAGGCTCACCTGGCCATGTGGACTCTCTCCTTAGACCCTATGCTACCAATATTCCTAGCTATCTTCAAGACACTACAGACTTCCTGAGAAAAATCCAATCCATAGGTGAACTTCCAGAAAACACCATCCTGGCCATGATGGATGTAGAGGCTCTTTACAGCAACATCCCACACAAAGACGGATTACAAGCTATTAGATGAACCATTCCAGATGATGCCACAGCATACCTCATGGCTGAACTTTGTGACTTTGTACTCACCCACAACCATTTCAGATTTGAAGATAATTTCTACCTTCAAGTCAGTGGCACTGCTATGGGTACCCGCATGGCCACACAATATGCCAACATTTTAATGGGTGACTTAGAACAACACTTCCTCATGTCGCATCCCAAAGCACCTCTCCTCTACTTACGCTACACTAATGACACCATCATCTGGACCCATGGTAAGGATGCCGTTGAAGATTTCCATAGAGATTTCAATAATTTCCACTCCACAATCAAACTTAACTTGGAACACTCCACACAGGAGATCCACTTCCTGGACACTACAGTGCAAATTAGTGATGGACACATAAACACCACTCTATACCAAAAAGCTGCTGATTGCTATAATTACCTACATCCCTCAAGCTTTCATCCAGGACACACTACACGATTGATTGTCTGCAGCCAAGCACTAAGATATAACTGCATTTGCTCTGATCCTTCAGACTAAGACAGACACTTTCAGGATTGCTATCAAGCATTCTTAAAACTATAGTACCCACCTGCAGAGATGAAGAAACAGACTGACAGAGCCAGACCGGTGCTCAGAAGTCAATTACTGCAGGAGAAGCCCAAGAAAGAAAACAACAGAACGCCACTAGTCATCACCTACAACCCCCAAGTTAGACCTCTACAGCACATCATCAAAGATCTTCAGCCTATTCTAAAAGGCAATCCCTCACTCTCTCAAGCCTTGGGTGACAGATCTCTCCTCACTTACAGACGGCCCCCCATCCTTAAACAGATACTCACCAGCAACTACAGGCCTAACAACAGAAACATTAAAGCAGGCACATATCCTTGGCCACAAACCACATTGCCACATATCCGCACAAAAGATACCCATCACAGGACCTAATCAGGCCAGCTACTTCATCAAGTGCTTTTTTGACTTCTCATCCACCAATGTGATTTATGGCATCATATGCCAGAAATGCCCCCCTGCCTGACAAACAGAACAGTCATTATTAATTAATTATATTAATTACATTATAATTATATTATTATTCAGCCAATAGGTGGCACTGTGTGTAGAAAATCTTATTTAAAGTAAATCTTAGCCATACCTAGCAGAGCATTAAAGGATCTTATGATGAACACAGCTAGTGTGTATAAACAAGCTCTGTAGCCAATGCATATCTGGTACAGAAGTACATGACACTCATCTTTTCCCTTACCTTTGCAAACTAAATGTTTTTCAAGCTTTAGAAAACACTGGTAAGTTTATGTTAGTTCAAATCATCACAAAAGATATATATGTTAATGGACTGCCTGCATTAACAGTGAATGAAAGATGGCAGATGTTTGTTGATTTTCTGGGTCAAATTTCTATTTCTTCTCAGTATTAAGAAGTGACATGACAATTGCTTTCATGAGGCAGAAATTCACAGCCTGGTTATTCAGAGCATCAAGCTGTGCTTTAATAATTCCCAACATTGCTTTCTCAGACCGACTATTACTACACAAAGAATCTGCACTGTTTCTTTCTTTTTTTGTTTACAATTTTAATGTTAACCTCCACTTACTTCTATTTTTCCTGGATTGAAGAGATTTAATTGAATTGTTGAGTTAGAAGTTTCCTATCTTTGTGATGGTGCATTGTTATTCTAATACCTGTTATAGTGTTTTAGGGAAATGCAATACATATTTAATACATGTGATGTAAGGGGGCAGCATCTAGATAGGGACTGTCCATCACTAGACTTGCATCTACAAGAGTTTAGTATAAAAATGAAATCGGTTAGTAAAGCTTTCATAAAAAACCACACAGCATTAGTAGCTTAATATACTGTGCTATTAGTTTAGCATAACTGTGACTTGATCTATTAAATTATAGTAAATGAATCAGGGTCTGATATGTGAGTCCTAAATGTAAACAAAACTTTTTTTCTTATAAAATAACAGGGTTTTTTTTATCCTCTTGTACCTCATAATAGAAAGGTCATCAGCATGCATGGTGCTGATGACTTGTACTCCTAGTTGAATTGTGGGTTTTCAAAATGCTTATGTGGTGTGCAAATTAGCTGCTGAAAAGCAGCCAGTGGTGCCTGGCCAAGAGAGCAAGGGATGTCAGAAGGGACTGAATGTTAGAAATAAGATTGCTGTCTTAAAATAGACCAACTACCCAAATCATAAAGTGACTTCAGGAGAACTCTTTAACTGATACTGCTGGGGACTGAGGTGCAAAGCTCTGAAAGGTCCTAATCTTAATCCAGAAAACAGCAATGTTGTGTGATGTTTTAATGTCGGTGGAGCTGACCATAATTGCTCTGCTATCTTTTCAAGGAACTGTTTTATCAGAGTACATGAATACTGTCTCATTAGGTTTACGTTGCTCATGTCTTGGGAGCTGAAAACCCCAACAAACAGTAGTAGGTTTGAACAGCTTTGTTTTGTGGGGAAGAAGAGAACATTGAAACAAAATAAATGTGAAGAATTTAAAAAATGGACTTAACAAATTTTTGTAATTCTGTCTGTCAAAACCACTAGAAAGACAGCCAATTAGCTGCCAGCCCAAAGTTTAGATCTTGTAAAAAGAAACAAAACAGGTTTACAAAGTCTAACAGGAACAAAAAGATTTTATTTGTACCCATTACAATCATTCGGATATTATTTTAAATAAGAGTAAACATTACTAAAATCGACTTCTTTTGAAATCTGGCATTGCTTATATGCACACACATATGCACAAATGCAGGAGAAACTAAGAGTATGCCTGTTCTGCATTAAAACACCCACAGCAGGCCCCTGTCAGCTGACACAGGCTTGTGAGGCTTGGGCTATAAAATTGCAGTGTAGACATCCAAGCCTGGTCTCTGGGAACATGAAAGAGGGAAGGCTCCCAACGCCCAGGCTATAGCCTGAGACCAGACATCTACACTGTGATTTTATAGACCTGCAGTCCAAGCCTTGTGAGTCTGAGTCAGCTGATATGGGCCAGCCACAGGTGTTTAACTTAGGTTTAGACATATTTTCAAAAGTGAGCACTAATTCTGGATGTTCACTTTGAGAAACTTCTTGGAGTCTTAACTTTGGCATCCAGTATCAGTAGCCATTTTGGAAAATCATGGCATTACTATCGTTTGAGAAGATTTACATTGACTTAAGCTTTGTCTTAGTCCAGTTCATGTTACTAATGACTTGTTAACTTTTCCTCATGTAACTTTTGTACAGTGGATCTATGATTTATAATTATGACATAATCAGGAAAACATTTTTTTTTTGTTCTGTTGGCAAGAAAATGCTCCCAGTCTAATAGGAAAAACTAACACAAACTAAATCAGACTTAGCTCATTATATTTGCTAATATAAAGCGAGACATGAATTTTGTACACTGAACTGTTTCTAAAAATGTGAGCTTTGTAGTGATGGTTTTTTGGTTTTCATTTTTTGGAACAGCACCTACAACCATTTTTCAGTCTCCTTCATAAAATGAATATTGAATTCTGATGTTTTTTGGCTTGGATACGTATAGATTTACATATCACTGTATCTTGTCCAATGCCACATTGTTAAAAATCAGAGGGATCACTATAGTGGCTCATTGGTAGTAAATAAATTATTTGGTTTTAAGTCTATGTAGAAGTTCAGATCAAAATACTGGGTTCTCAGGTGCTAGGAGTGAAAGAGGACATATAGAGGGGACCCTTGTCACTTCTAGCATATCAACACCGTATAGCAGAACATAGAACTAATTCATTTATTTTTTTTGGACAAGATGGAAGGTCCGACTACTGAGTCTGGTAACATAGTCAGGGGGGTTCAATTCAAGGCCAGTCATTGGCTCCTTGCTCACATGGTGCAGTTCAGCAGTGTATTATGGGCAGTGTATTGCCCTTAGACAAGATAGCACTGGAGCCCTCAGAAGAGTGGAGCTTTTCCCTTACCTGGTGGGAAAATTCCAAGGGGTAGCCATGTCAGTCTATTGTAGAAAGACAACAGAGTCTTGTGGCACTTTTAAAGACTAACAGATTTATTAATCGCATGAGCTTTCGTGGGAGAAAATCCCACTTCGTCAGACGCTTTGAAGATAGGAAAGTTACAGAGTGGGAGGAAATTAAATGCAGGGGAGTGTATGACATAGCACGCTCAAGCTTCCTTGGGATAAAAGACCCTCAGCATTGCTGGGATTGGATCAAATCAGCAGACTTGGGCTCACAGTGGTCAGGCTGCAGGGCTAGAAATTGCTATTTAGACAATCACGCTCAGGCTGGAGCCTGAGGTCTGGGACCCTATGATGGGAGATGGTCTAGGCTCCAGCCTGAACCTTACCTGCACAGCAATTTTATAGTCCCACAGCCCAAGCCCAACTCAGTGGTGACCTGCAGGTATTTAATTACTGTGTAGACATACCCTTGTATCTACACACATCACACTGACCCAGGGTTCAGACCCATCATCTCAGAACTCTGTGGAGTTGGATGGGCCAACCTTCAGTAAAGCTGGGGCCCAAGGTTCACAAATCCTATTGCTTTGCACTGTAGACACAGCCCCACTGGACTCGTGCTCTGAGAGTCTTCTAAAAGTACCCCAAAATCCTACTGGTCAACTTTCTTTTGATCTCTGTACAGTCAAGTTTTCCTATACTATACCATGAACAGAGAACTATAGCAGGCACATTTGGGAGGATGCCAAGAAGTCTGGGATACAGCTGATTGGACTCAGGCTTGTATAATGCAGTTGGAATCTCAGATCGGACCCAGGGATTCAACAATTTCTAACCTGGGGTTGCAAATGAGTATATATTTTAAACAGAAAGACTGAATAGAGAGAACAGGAAGAAATCCCCATGACTGTTTTACCCTTAATCTACCTATGAGTCTGATCTCTCCCTCCGCCTTTAAACAGGGCTGGATTAACACAAGGGATTTAGGGGGCTGCAGCCTTGGGCCCTGGCCTGAAGGGGGCCCTTGGATTACAAACATTAAAGCCTCTGCTGATCTGGCCCTGTGGGGCTGGAGCACTAGCACTTGGGGGGCAGGGCCCTGGGGGCAGAGACCACTGTAGGCAGTGGTGCTCCCACCCCTCCCCACCCCCAAGCCAGTTGGTCTGCCCCTGGGGGTGGGCCAAGCCAGCATGTGTCCCCTGCACTATGGAGGCAGACCATGGCAGTGTGCGGGGCGATCTCAGCACAGCCCTCCAGGGCCTGAAGAGCTGCCAGGCTGCTGCACCAGACCTCCTGTGGCTGAGGCTGCCCCCCCAGAGCCCCTGGCATGACAACCCAGGCCCTGGAGGGCCACTGCCAGAGGCTTCTCCACACACCAGCCAGCCCCTGACCCTGAGGCAGAACAGCCAACCTGGGGGCAGGGCAGGAACACTATGGGCAGCTGCAGCCTGTGGCCCCAGAGCCCCAGCCTATCCCATTCCCAGGCCACAAGGTGGGGGTGGGGACCCCAGGCTGGGAGGCACCCACAAAAGTGGGCATCCTGGGGCCCCAAGCCCCTTAATCATGCCCTGTCTTTAAATAGGGCCAGATTGGCAGCTTATATTGTCACTGAGCCAATTTTCAGCACAAGCCTGCAAATTTCTCTCTCACTGTACCTTCAAGTCATTCCAGAAGAATGTGCAGTGCACTTGACATCACTTTTTTCAGGGCTTTATCCTTAGCAGTCATGGTTGGTGATAAAACATTGGATGGCAAGTAGTGCCCTGACATCCACTGCTGTGTCATATCTACTCTCTTTCATTAAGGAAGCTTTGGGAGAAATAATTTACAGAAAAAAATTAATAGAAGTGCAGATTTGGCAAAAATAAATGTTATAACAGGCGCAGACTTTGCCAACCATAATGTTTTCTCAGGAGCAGAACTTGGCTAAATGAATGTTTTATCAGGAGGGGAGGGTTGGAAAAAGTAAAATTTTATCAGAAGCAGAGACATACAGAAAACCCTTTAAAAAAAATCAGTAATAAAGGACCATGGCAATTTAATCAGGGGAAAAGTTAGCTAAATATGAAACTGAAGTTTGATCAGGAATTTTGCTTGAGAAAAATGATGTTTCGTGATGAAGAGGGACTCTCCAAAAAAAAAAAAAAAAAACCTGTTTTATTAGGAGGAGGAGATTGGTGAAAATAGCATTGTATCAAAATGAAGGGGGTATCCAGTAAGGGAAGGATGAAATCAGTAACACTAGTGCATTAACAGCTCTATCTTCTGATGGTCAGTAACTTTGTTCCCAAGAACACATTACTTGCACACCAAACACTTGCCTCTAGCTAAAATGCTGATTTGGACGAGCTGTGCTGCTGACAAAATGTAATTTCTGGCAAGTTCAACTCCTAAAGAAACGTTTTTAGAAAGCTGGCTTCAAAGGAAAGATGTGCAAAGATGGCCATAATACCTGCAGCAGAGTCAGGTATCTCTTTGAACCAGATTTCTAGTTGTTCCCCATGCAGTGTTAGCCCTGGTCTACACCACAGCGTGATTTCAACAGCAATCAGAGGGAGATATGCTAAGTACTTAAAATACCTTGGGTATCTTTTGATTGCTTATTGCCTACTTACCACAGTGTCTTCAGTAGGCTGAATGGAAGGGGAAACCCTTCCTTCCGACTCAGCACTATGCTCCTTGCCACGTGGTCTTACTCTAACTTCCTGATCCATTGAGGAGGGAGCTATGAGTGCATGTAAATAGAAAACAGCCAGCCTTGCACAGATCCAAACCATGGTGTGTTAGGCCTCTAATCTCTAACCACCTTGTCTTTCGTTGTGTCTTTTACTTCATAATACAAACCATGAGTCCTGTGACACTTTTAAAGACTAACAAATTTATTTATTGCATGAACTTCCATGGGACAATCCCACTTCGTCAGACGCTTTGAAGACGAAGTGGAATTTCTCCCACGAAAGCTCATGCAGTAAATACACTTGTTAGTCTTTAAAAGTGTCACAGGACTCCTTGTTTGTTTTACTGAACTAGTCTAACTGCGGTACTCCTTGGAACTTGATTAGTTTGTAATGATGTTGTATGATGCTTTCAGTTCTGAAATGCAAATCATAGGGCTGGAGAAAATACCTCCATCATTTTATTCCCTGCGTCTAATGCTAACTGACTTACAATGTCAGACATTTTAAAATGTGTACCGTGCACACTCTCTCTTCTCTGGAAGTTTGTTTATAGCTATGATTCTGCCTCATTGAGTCAGAAGTGGACATAGGAGCTCTTCCATCTCTCCCTTTTCCTGCAATCACAGGGTGCCTGCAGGATAGTGAATTGCATTTAAAATAGGTTAAAAAAATTATACAATAATGTTAATAGGGGAAGGAAAAAGACAGTTGATGACTCAGCACATCTCCATATGTAATCACATCTATGCCATCCCTAAATGCTGAAATGTTATGTAAATAGCTATGACAAGAATGTCACATATTATTTTATAAGTGCTAGCCCTATGGAAAGACCAGTACTGTATATAAATATAAGATAGGTGCTGATAACCAGTGATTCACTATTTCAATGAGGGCTAAATTGGCATGCAGTAAAGTGCAACAGAAGCATATAAATCACTGAGACCGGATGGATGAGATTCTCCATGACTGTCACAGGAATTAAGTAGGGAGTCATGGGAATCACTCACTGTTTATTTACAATGTCACTGAGCAGAAGCAGGATACCATGGAACTACAGAAAGGCTGATGTAGTGCCTATTTTTAATAAAGGTAACAGGTGTGAAATTGGTTACTGCAGAACAGTTCATTGGCCTTTATTCCAGGTACCGTAAGATACTTGCCTCTATTATTAGAGTTTAATTGGCTGGCTATTTTGAGAAGAATGAACTATTAAACAGAAGTGGTTCCGAAGAATAAATATTTTTAGACAGTTCTTTGAAAGCTGATTGGGAAGGGGAGGTGGTCAATTCCTTCACTGGCTGTGAGCCTGAAGGTGTTAGTGGTCTGCCCTAGAGACAGTGGTTGAAGCCAATCTTAGACACAACACCTGCCATCTGCATGAACCTGACATCAAGGACCTCCAGAAAAAGGTAGGACATGCTGCTGCCTTTGAGGAGGGATTATGGATCTCAGGGAGAGAAAGAAAGAAAAATGTATGTGTGAGGGAAGGATCTAGGGCTAGAGCAGAACCGTCATGACAAAGGAATCCAAGAAGCAACCAAGCCTAGGGAGATTGCCTGAGTTGAAGTTTTTATATTACTGTTAATTAAGCAAAACATCAGGGAAAGGGTGAGTTTTCACTCTAAATGCCATGTAGACTTTGTTTTAGGGTAGGTTGTGAAAGATTATCCTTCTCAGGGACCAAGAAATAGCTGATGAAAAGGTGGTGGACATATGGCAATCAATTTAAATTTGATCAAAGCCTTTGATAAAGTGCTGTATGAGAAACTGGTGAATGAAAGTAGATAGGCATAGGCAGTGCAATATATTAGCCATCTTGGCCAAGAATAGTGTATAATACAAGTGAAGTATACTTAAGATAGCACACAGCTGAGTGATGGAACCTACAATATTTAATGTCACTTGGAAAAATCAGTATGTGTTAATGTTTTAAAATTTAGAGAAAACCATAGGATCAATACTGCTGCTATTGAAGTCAATGGAAGTATTGCCACTATCTTTAGTAGAATCAAGATTGGACATTAAAATAAAAGAGAGGTTGTTAATACTAAAAATATGCAAATGAGCCAAATTCATCTTTGGTGAAAAACACTAGGGTTATACTGCAAATGAATTTGGACTATTAAGTCATGAGGGAACAGACAATCAATCATTTAAAAACATATTACTATAAATGAACATAATCCATATAGGGAAAACTATATAAGTGGCTAACTATGAAAGTCTAGAGGGAAAAAATGTAGAGGTTCAGCCATGGGAGTGAACATGGGCAACAGAAAGTACTTCAACATATGCCAAGAGTTGTTCCATAAACTGTTCACCCAGAATGCCAGAAATTCCATGAGGAAGGAGGTCTCTGCCACCAGGTATTTCTGTAGTGGGGAAAGTATGGCTACAGAGAAGTAATTTGCATAAGCTTTCTACCCAGCAATCCTCCAAGTTATACCTTGGGGAGTCACTAGAACTATACATGAACTACCAACAGCGTAACTGACCTGCAACAAAAAGAGGAGGAGGAGAAGGGAGCTCCTATCTTGTGACACAGAGTGCACCCTGGGTAACAAGGACTCTGCTCATAGGTCCTATATGCCATTGATCCCCTCTACTGAAGACTTTGTGGCAAGAGATGACACAGGATGATTCTGTGAGAAGAAACAATACGTAAGTGTTTTTCAGCAAGATGCACTGCCAAGCAACAGAGCTGAGTGAGGAAGAGCATCCCAGAAAGCATACCTCAAAGAGGCTAAAGACTGGCTACTTGAGTGCATCTCAAGACTCTGGGTCTGTGCTGCCCGTGACACTAAACTGTGCATGGGATGTAACGAAAGGGAAGGGAGGAAGCCATGAGTTAAGGGAACACTTGTGTATTGGATGTTCATGTCAGCAGGGGGGGAACTCAGTTAAAGGACTATTCTCAATGTTACTGTAGGGATGAGTTTTAGTTTTTATTCATATAAATGTATTGTTGATTTATTGTTGCTGCTTTTTCCTGCCATGATGCTGTGTCCCTTTATCCCTAATAAAGTCTTTCTTTGTTTCATACACAGACTTAGGACATGCTAGCTGGGAAGTGTTGCTTGTTAAGGGTGCCAAGGGGAGGCTTATATGGGGGTTTGTGCAAGTGCTATTTGTTAATCTTAAGGGGAACATCGTATATATGTGAACCTGGTCTTTATTGCTGCTGACTACAACTGACAGAAGAGGGAAGTTAATGGTTCATATTTTCAAGGTACTGTTTAGTCTAATAAGGATGGGATTGGATGAGGTGGCAGGTCATGCAAACTTTGGTTTTGTTCCAGTTGGGTTTGGTTCTCCAGAATTGCATTTCAAGTTTCATGTACAAATGAATTTCAAAGTAGATCACACCTGAAGCCACCAACCCTGCAGTTGAAAGGATGAGAAACCACTTTCACACAAATCTATTTTTATATGCTTTCCACTGGAAGCCATATAATGGTTCCAGTTCACTTAAGATTGCCCATGTTTATCAAAGGGTTTGGGAACCACAGCTAAGCTCCTGGTGAGCCTGCCCTAAATTTTGAGTTTCACTGTGAAATTTCTACGTATTTCTTTCAGTTATAAAAGGTTTGCTGGGCTCTGTTAAGCCCTACTTAGGGTCAAAGTCTTCCCTCGTGTGCACTTTGATTCTCATTGAAGCCAAGGGTTAAAGTAAGGGGGAATGCATTGGACCGCAGTTCCAGGGCCCACAAATGTGAGGGGCCAGAGTTCCGGGGCCCCTAAAAATAGAAAAATCCAGCGGAACACATGCTCCACCCTGCCATGAGTGCTGGCAGGTCCTACGCCCCAGTGTTGTTAATCACAATACTTATTCTGTTATGCTTTGTTTCTGACAATAATTGCTATAGACATAAACACTATATAAAATTATAAACATTTTTATGGAATGTTAACGGATGCATGTGAAGTGGTTGCAAATGACTATCTGGGCTGGGGCCTGCACATGCATGAAATAGGCCCAGACAATATGGGAAAGGGGCCCGGAGATTAAGAGGGTTCCGGGGCCCATCAAATTATACTTTAACCACTGATTGAAGCCAACAGTAGCCTCAACAGAGAAGAATTGCCCTATCCATTGGCTAAACGTCACACTTTTTCTAGTATAATTTGTTCTTGCAGTAATCCACTATGTCCACTCTAACCAACCTGGCTAGTGTAAACTGGTGTGTAGTGCATTTATACACGCAAACCCATCTTCTCAGATTTCTATACTTGTCCACAGAAGCACTTAGCCAGACTTTCTTGCACAGATCCCCAGAACAGGTGTATACTTGGCAGCAGTATAATTACATATATTTTGTTTTTTACTATCAGTTTTTATGGTATCAAAACTGACATTAATATCATAGTATTACTGCTGTTTTTGTATGTGGGTTCCAAATATTTCGTTTGTAATCTCCCAACAGTCTATTCCAATGATTGTTTACAATTGTTTTGTCGTGGCTAAGGGTCTGCCAGTACACTCTGAGTAGCTGTGCCTGCATACTATTCCAAACAGGACAACTGCAGGGGTGAGCAAGAATGCCTTTACACCTCCACTGCAGAACTGGCTCGAGCCCTGATGTCTGGATATCTGTTACGCCAAGTAATGTTACTAATGTCCTTGGGACCAGAATTTATCTTTTAGCCATTTAAATTATCACTGATCGCAGTCTAAATAGCTGCTGAATGCTATTATTCAGTAGGTTTTCAAGCCACTGAGCAATGGGTGAACTAATTCTCATATCTTCACTAACAATAATCCTTTTCATTTTAGTTTCTTCTTGCAAAAGATGGAATAAATTCTCCATTTGCTAAGTTTTACCATAACGCTACCTGATGCTGTCAAATTTCCTTATACTTAAATTAGGTAAAATACCCTCTCCTGTTAGACACTGCTCCATATGCCTGATGAATGTTAACTTTTAATAATGCCTGCTATACAGGAATGAGTGTTGTGCTGTTCTCAGCCCTCCGCCAAACAGGCCTGCCTCTCTCTCTCTCTCTCTCTCTCTCTCTGCTTTGCAGGGTTCAACATTGAAAACAGGGTAACTTTAATAGTTATTCTGTACTTGCAATTTCATCCCCCAAAGAAATTAGAACAATATATGATAGATTGCAATGGCTTCTTTTGAGATCTTACAATTGAGCATGTAGATTCATACTTCTCTTGATGAGTAATTTTTCTCATTTTTTGAAAATGCCACCTTTTTTTTTTTTAAAGGCAAGTTAATTTATCAGAAACTACTGTTAAATAGTTCTAAATGAGCAATTTGTGTGTCTATGGATTACTTAAACATGTTTTTAAATATTTCTGCAATTGCACTGTGTGTGCATAATGTTTGGAGGAAAATAAAATAAACAGAAACGTCAAGGAAGCCCAGAAGTACGGGTTGAAGTCCAACTTCTCGTCAGTCCACTGTGTGTAGGAGTGGAGCCTCCGAGCAGCGGGCTTTATCATCTTCAATATATCCAGCAACACCTAAGCACAATGGGGCAATTGGAGAAATGATGTATTTCCTCTTCCTTTCAATTAGCCTGGCTTTAGTGGTTTAAGTGAGACCCTCAATGTTATTTAAACTTAGTTTTGGGTGGTTTATATATGATAAAGGGGTTATTATACAGTGATTCTTGTATGTTTAGGTCAGCTGTGGAAATCAATCAATGGACACTTTGCCTTTGGCAGCACATGCTTCCAGAAAAAAAAAGTTCCCTGGCAGACCCCTGTTAGTTAGTAATGACAGAGTAACCTCTGTCAAGTAATGTATTTGATAAATTTTGCATGTGCTGTTGACTGACAGAAGCTCTAGCTTCCTGTCTAAGCAGCAAACACAAGCTTCAAAGAACACAAACTTCTTTCTTCTCCTCAAATGAAACCTCTGAAAGCAAGACTGGGAGAATCAAATCTTATCTCTAAGGGAAGCAGTAAAACAAAAGTTTCCAGGAGGAAGGGGGTTGTTACACTTTTAGAGAACCAAACTTTCTCTTTCTCTTCTTTTTGTTTTTCTTGCATTTGCCTGTCATTTGCAATCACTCTGTGACTTGCTTGCTGCTGTGGTGTGGCACTTAGCATGTGTAATTATATGAAACAACAGCCAGCCTGAGTCCTCTTGCAGCTAAATTGGTATAAATCTAATTCACACTCCTACTGGCCAGTGATCCCTATCTTTCAGGATCAGCAAGGATGGAGTGGTAGACCTTTGTTTAGTCTGTGGCGATGTGGTAATTGTCTGCAGCTGGGACTCCTGCTTTTGTTGTTCACTTAGGTTAATTTTTAAGGTACTGCACAATTCCAGTGATGCTGCAGATCCTTCAAATTCTTTCTGAGTTTGGAGCAAAATGATATCAGTACATAAACCACAGACTGTCACTATATTCTGGCTAATCTGAACAGGAAATCTTCCTCAGCAAATGAAGATTTAGCTGATTTATTTTATTCTGTATATAAGAGTGAACTAAAATCACTCAATCTGCCCTTTACATATGGCAATTATTTCTTTATATTCAGGGACCCCAGTAAAGTTAACAGGAGTTCCATACACACAAGAGTCCTTCTGAGTCAACATAAGCTTCCCTGCAGGGATTGAGGGCATAGTTTCATATGGCGTGGAAATTAACATGCAATTGGCAGCAGTATTTGGGCAAGCAGAGAGCATGGGAGTTCATTGTTATTGCTTTCTTTTGGGAGATATGCTGCCAGACAGCAAAGTCGGCTGCGAGTTTACTGCTTATTATCATTAAGAGTACAGCTCTGCTTTACTAAAGTGAAGGGAGTTTTGCCATTGTCTTCAGTATGAGCAGCACTAGATCCTAAAAATTGCCTCCACACAAACTATTACAAAATATCCCAAACTATCCTAATCCCCAGCTATAAATACAGCTCTTCTGGGAGCTGAGACAGAGCTAGTTGTATGGATCAAGATGGCAATTTTCTAATTTGCAGCAGCACAACACTGTTGAGAAAAAAAAAGGGGGGGGGGGCTGACCTGAAGCTTGGTCTACACCTAAAACTTAGATGGCTCACAGCTGTGAAAAATGTCGTACCCTGTGCAACGGAGTTAAGTCGACTTATAAACACAGTTAGGTTGATGAAAGAATTCTTCTGTTGACCTGGCTACCGTCCCTCGGAGAGGTGGATTAGCGGCAATGATGGAAAACCCTCTGTCACTGCAGTGAGCCTTTATGCTGCAGTGGTGTGACTGCAACTATGCTGCTGTAGCACTTGGTAGTGTAGACGTACCCTGAATTGATTTCAAAGGGAGTCAAAGCCACATTTAACAGATACCATTTGCTGCCGATCAGTCAAAGTGATCATGTTTAGGGGGAAAGGAATTTAAAGCCAATGTGTGTATTACAATGATAAAACAAAATAGCTTTCCACAGTTTCAACAGCTCTTGGTAAAAGCTGGGTAAAGTGGGAAAAGGCAAACTTCAAATTCAGCAACTGCATAATTGCCATCTTCAAACCATCTCACTGAGGAAAGATAGAATTAGTTATTTGAGAAACAACTCATTTTGAATTCATAAAACCATATCCAAATATGAGTACGAATTTCAGGTGGCCATCAGAGCCAAGTTTATACATTCTTTCAGTGGAAAGGTCTGGCAACCATTTTATTTGCCTGTTTATTTTTGTTTAAAATCTTTTAGCTTTCCGAGGACACTGCAAAATGATGGAGACTACTCAGCAGTAAACACTGTGAATCCATAAACCTACTAAGTAAATGATTACTAAATAATTTATATCACAATAAACCTAGAAAAATGTATTAATCCTTCTCCCTCTTGTATCGCCTTAGTTAAAATTAGGAATAGAGAGAATCAGAGACATTATATGGGGAAATTTTTTAATTACAATGAATAACCATAATGAAAATGGAAATCATAAACAATACAGTGAGTCAAACTAGCTTTAAGACTTCTCAGACGCAAAAGATCTAAATACCAATATTGCTTATTATAGACTCCAGAAATCTTGATATTTTATATGGCAAAGTTTGCAGTTGCATAATAAAACTAATGTAACTATTCACAAAAGGCAGCCATCATTTTTAATGGGATACTTTGAAATGATTGCATGAAAATATTTAGTGTCACAATCATTTCAAAGATAACATCTAATACAAACACACTGTGCAGTAGTCCAATTTAATGATAATTTCTATGTAAAAGGTTTAGCTTCTAGACAATGTATATAAATTCTACCTTTTTCATGACTGCTCATTAGGTAAATTCTTCTCAGCTATACATTTTGTACAACTCTAAAATACCACGAGGGATAATTACAAGTAAGCTAAATCTTTTCTTAAAACAGAGTCTTTAGGGAAGAAATTCCAGCTTTATTGAAATTAATGGCAAAACTACCACTGACTTTAGCGAGGCCAGGATTTTGCTGTATGTATATATCTTTTGCACAGCTGATTCTGTGCTGATTATATTGGAGCTGGACTTAATGTCTTATAAATTAAATTTAGACTTCAGGTATATTCTGATCAACAGAAGTCTTAAGCATCATTTTTAGAGCATATTATAAACTCTTCTTCCACATCTTTATACTATAAATGTGGTTAGAATACAGTTTTAAGCAAGATGAAAGATTAAACAAACAAAAAATAATGAAAAGTCAAAATATGCACACTGTGCAGAAACAGTCACATACATTTTGCCTTGTGTAAACTTCACCCAGTCTATGTGGTTTTTAACATATTTCCATGACTTTAAATAGCAAAACATCTTAAAACTCAGCCCATGGGAAACCCAAGCTTGATTAGTTTTCCCTTTTACTACAGCCTGCAGAGTGTAAAACACAGCACATCAGAATTGAATTTGTCATCTCCAGACCTCACAGGAATTTTAGGAACTAAATAGTTAGGAAGCCATCCTGGTACTTCTCTTTGCTTTAATCATAGTCGAAGTTTCAATTTAAACATTCAGGAAATCTCCCTTATTTAAAGCAATCAACTCATTGATGACAGGGTCTGGCTGTACTGTGTTTAATTTTTTGGCATCATGCAAAACTTGATTGGTTACAGCCAGTGCATGAAAGGTCCTCCCCTTCCCCCTCTCCCCCCCATTCCAGATCTTTGCTGTATCATACGCAATCCTACACATACTTCTGTATTTGCAAATCAGCAAGAGCTTAGCACTAAACGTCTACTGAAAAATGGTCATAGTGGCTAAAAATCTAGGGAAAACCTTATTGTCAAACCATTCTCACTTCTATGTCTTTCAGCCATAAAAGCTTAGCTAGACTGCAGATTCTTCCACCATCACTTTTCCCCTATTTTCTAGAGCATCTTCTGTTGTATGGTTAGATGCAGATTCACAACACATTTCCGAGATTCCAATATACTGTAGGTGAAATAAAAACCTCACAACTTTTTTCACCCCAGTAGGATGCGGCACTGTTATTTAGATAAAAACGTTGTTCTTTTAGTGAAAGAAACTGTACAGTGCACTGGGATTGACTTGCAGAGTATACATTTTAGGATGTCCACAGAATTCTTAATTACAACTAAAAAAAAAAAAAAAGAGAGATAATTCAGCCTCCAATGAAATACTGATATGTTATTTTATGCACAGATTCAAGTTGTCCAATTCCCTTTGTCAGGGCTTATATTTTAAGTGATGCCAGTTGTGAACCTAGGAATTAAGAGCATACAATCTGTAAGAAAATAGTCATATTCCAGCAAGCAGGAGCTGCTGGTGGTAGGGAGCCATTTGCACTGTTGTCTTTAAAACCTGTGCTTAGCTAAGTATGTGGTTAAAGAGGGCCCCATTCATCTAGGCTCCCCAAACAGGTGATTACTCATCTAATAGTAACACCTCTAGTTGCTGCTGTAAAACAGTAGACAACTTGAATCACTCCAGTGTGAGTCACACTTTGGATTGTACCTGCACAGTTCAGACTGTGGGTCACTACAGAATGTAAATTAGCCACTGGTGATGTGAGCACAAGATGGAGGGATTGCAAGTAATTGGCCCAGCTCACAAAGTGGGCAGGATCAGTCACAGATGCACTAACACATATATGTCCTGGGGAGTAACTATCAGCAAAATAAGATAGATTATCTGCCTGGCAAACTCCACCCCAAAATGGGAAGTATTAAGCATCACAGCCACCATGGACACACAGATGCTCCTATCAGTGCAGGATTAGGTGGAATTTCCACATCATCTCTGCTCCCATAGTGAATCTGGCCCATAGACTTTGATAGGCTGTCTATTGTCTCATTGCCTTGCAGAGCCTCTTCATTGCTCAGCTTCTCTATTCTCCCCTCATCCAACCACAGTCTGGCCACAGCACCTCATCCTCCCAAATTACAATGAAAGGGAATTTATTCTGCTGGTTTTGCTCCACATTTGGCTTGCTGCATTCACATGGCATCATGCTGGCTAGGCTTGTTTGTGCCCCATCAGCCTTTGTGCTCACTAGCAGCTGGGTGAAGGGAGGAAGCTCAAAGACAGGGGCAGGAAGTACTGGGCTGTGGTCCACCACCTTGTGGTGTCAAATTATAAGAAGAGGACAAAAAAAAATCACTTTACTTATTTTACCACGACTCTACTCTTAGCAACTATGAGGATTCCCCCCTTCCAGTTTATATCTGACTATTTTTAGATTAGGCAGAGGAAGGCGATCTTAGTCCCATGGCAAGTAAGGAATATTAAGTATGCAAACATGTATTGAAGTTATCTATGTAAAACCTTCCATTCCAATTTTGTTTGATTTTTCTATTTTTTAATAGAGAACCCACTAGTAAGTTTTTATATAAAAAGATATTTTGTGTCAACTATGTGGTTTTGTTTTCTTGTCTTTTATTCATTTTGATCTAAGTGCTTTTGTGTGTGGGTTCCATGAGACTGTCTAGACAGTGGGTAAGATATCCAGGAGGCTGGGGAAATGTTCAGGAGAGTCCAGGGCTGGGAAGTGGTCTAGGAGCTGGAAATAGGCTGTTATCAGGAGGGAGCTAATTCATATATCAATGGTTGCCTCTGAATGGCAATGGCTATTTTCAGTGTGTATTACTTATATATACACATATCTCACGTGTGGGGGTTTTCTACATCCATGCAAGATATAAATAACATTCTTCATTTTAGGGCTTGTTTACTACAGAGCAATGAGTTTGTGTTTGATAAATGACCCTCATACACGTCATGCAAAGTATAGTTATAGAATAGTCTATACTGTGGTTTGAAACAGCAAGTTCACCACAAGTTGAGTTAGCACAGACTACTGTTTGTGCACACATCACTTGATTGCACTGTTTTGGCAATCTTTGAACTGCTATCCCATGCTGCTATGTGAGTTGCCATTGCTGATCTCTCTGTGTGCCTTTCAGGGTCAAGGTGAGTGGGCTGGTTGGTCCTGGATTTGAATATCTCTGCATTAGAGTGGTATTATTAGAGCAGCCTTACACCGGGTTTTGTGCATCTAATAGGTGACACCATTTTGGCATTCGGATAACACTGGATCGTATAATATAATACATACTGGACAAGTAATTTTAATTCACCAGTTACCACTGTTAGGTGTCTCAGAGTTAGAACATAGATATTATTAAGCAACATCACATTTAAAGTCAAATAAACAAAATAAAACGGACTTACAAGAATGAGTATATCAAACCACAATCAATTAATACTTTATCATAACATATCCTGTACTGTCCTATGCTATTCTGGAAATAAAACTAATGCCGATTTGAAACTAAGGAACACAAAAGTCTTTATAAATTTACCAGAATCTAGATCAATTAGAAGATTTAGGCCTTGATCCAGGAAAGAATTTAAGTTTGTGATTAAATACATTCCAGAACATTCATACTTAAAGTAAGGCATGTCCTTAGACACTGTTCTGAACTGTAGCCCAGCGTCTGTCAGAAAGTTCAATAAGAGCATCAATATGAACCAACTGTAAACATTAGCTAAGCTTATTGTGAAGATCCGAGGTGATCTGATGGAGATACAAGTTGGGCTTTATGCACCACATTTCCTACTCCAGTGTCTTCTTTTGTGGTTTTATATTTTGGAACTTTGACAGTTACAGTGGATTTCATTCCTGAACCCAAAGTCCATACATTCTTACAGGCTAATGTCTTGGGACAGCCTAGTTCCATTGGCAGAATTTCAGCAGTTTAAACAAATATCAGCATCTGTTCGGAGCTGTTTCCTGCAGTCTTGAGCTTTCATATTCATAACTCTTTGCACCACTTTCATAAGGCTCCTCTGATCACTGATGTAATCTCCTAGGCAAAACTTACCATGAGTCCGTGGCCCTTGCAATGCTATAGTCTTTCTTCCTTGTGAAATTCCACTGTACAGAAATACAGTTCTTGGATCCTCTGTTATCCAGCAGACTGAGGGCATGTCTATATTACAGCCCCAAATTGATCTATGTTAGATCGACTTGCCTCCACCAGAGGTGTACATTCTCACCAGAAGCTCTTCCTTCAACTGAAGCGGGTAGTGTGTGGAGCTGAGAGCTCTCTGTGCACTTCCCCACTGGGACCCAGATGCCTGCTTCTGGGTCTTGGAAGTCTGCTCCCAGGCTTGGCACTCTCCTCCCTGCGGCAACTGGGGGAGGCAGCTGCCGATGCTTTTTGGTTCCCTTACCAGGAAGCTTCTGGGCAGTAGCACAGCTGGGGACAGAGAGCTGGGCTCTGGTTTTCTTGCCAATTTCACGATGCATGGGACCATGAAGTTGACAAGGCAGCCAACAGCCGATATAAGTAATGCAGACACTATCACCCTGATGTAGCAAAGTCAGGCCAGGCGGCTTTAGGAGAGTGATTGAGAGTAGATTTGTCAGCCATAGGATGCTGAAGGCACTGTTTCCAGCAGGCAGAGGAGAGACAGCTGCAAGGTAATTAGGGACACCTGGGCCCTATTAAGGGCTGTTCCTGGCCCAATAAAAGACCCACCTCCACCAGCTCACAGTGTGGGAGTTTAGAGGAAATTGGAGGAGTGGAGTGGAGTGGAGTGGAGTGGAGTGGAGTGGAGTGGAGTGGAGTGGAGTGGAGTGGAAAAGGAAAAAGGAAAAAGGAAAAAGGAAAAAGGAAAAAGGAAAAAGGAAAAAGGCGAGGCAAGGCCTGAGAGGCTTGCCTCAGCTGCTGCAGCAGGGGCAGCAGAGAATTCCCCTTCCACAAGGACTGCAACGCAAGACCTCCCCAGAGGGAGAGCCTGGCCCCAGCCACGCCAATACCCTGCCCAAGGCTGCCTGCCTAGGGGGAGGACTGAGTCAAGGTCAGTGGAGCTACGGCACTGGCAGAGAGAAGTGGGCTCGCCAGGGAGGCTGACTTACCACAGGCCCTATTACACCAGGGGATCAAACATTAGGTGACACGAGCTGGGGAGTACTCTGCCACACTGGCTACACCAACATAAGCCCTATGTCTCTCATGGAGGTGGAGTTCAACTCTGAGTGGTGTTCCAGCTAAAAGCTGCAGCAGGCCTATACCAATTGTTTTGACCATCTTGCAACTGGAGTTTTATAATTGCTGTTGAGAAAGAAGGTGGAGGGCACATGGCAACCCTTTACTTCTTTGTTTTGCCTAGGAGTACAGATTGAAGGTTTGTGCACTCAGTGAATGGCCACTCATCCTGGTGGGGAAGGATTCAGATGTTGACAGCAGCTTAGATGTTCAAGCAGCCCTATTTAGGGGAGGCCTGTATACCTCAATTTGGTGAAAGCTCTAGAAAGAGTGGGCTAAAAGGTCTGCTGCTCATGCACTGGGCTCTTCTCCCATATCACTGCCAAGCACCATTAACTTTGTCATGTTTCCTTTAATCTTTCAAGATGTTGGATGGCCATAACTTCTGGAGAACCACAGTCACAATTTTAATAAATAGATTGAAAGTGTTTCTTTTCTGATTGAAGAGACTGAAGCTTTCCACTGATTAAACTATGTTTTACTGTATTAACATTGTATTTATTTTATACTATATGATAAATTCTTTCAAAAACGTACCTCAGTTCTACAGTTTGGAGACTTTGTGTTGTAATCAAAAAATTCAGACTCTGGAGTATAGAAAACATGTTTGTTTACTGCCTCTGTGCTTTTAATCACTATTGATAGTCACGGTGTTGTAAAAATGCATATTTCAAACCTCTGAGGTACAGAGGAAGCTATCCCAGTGTACCTGAAAGATCAGAGACTGTGAATGTCCCTGCATCTTTTGCAAGACTTGCAGAACAGCGTCTCTGATTGCACCTTGTCCATCCCTTCCCTCTCATATACTGTACTGCATGAAGACCAGGATTGTCAGGCTCCTAATACATGATAATTCAGTACATGCTATCAATATTAGCTAGAGATTATACTTCATAATAAAACCTGCCTGAAGTGACCAATTCTGAGATAAAAAAGTTGAGTTTGTTCACACTGGAATATTAAAGAGGGGAAGTATGTCTCCTTGAATCAAAGATATATTTGTTCTGATCACCATATGATGAGTCTGCAAAGCTCCACTGAAGTTAATGAAGGTAGGCCGATCTACACGAATCTGAGAATTTAATCAATTATATTTTGGCTGTGCAACACCAAAGCTGAAACAATTCATATAGGCTATGTCTACACTTACTAAAATTAGTTCGAATTAGTTAGTTCGAACTAACTAATTAGAACTAATTTTAGTTAGTTCAAATTAGCTTAATTTGAACTAGCATGGCCACACTAGAACGTTAGTTCGAACTAAGCAAGCACTTGCTTAGTTCGAATTAGGGATCCCCATTCATTTCAATGGCCGGTTAATTCGAACTAAGAAATTAGTTCAAATTAACATGGCCACATTGGTTAATTCGAACTAGTTAGTTTGAATTAACCCCTTAGTTTGAATACCCTATTCGAACTTATTAGTTCGAATTAAGGAAGTCTGTAATTCGAACTAATTAAAGCCTAGTGTAGCCATGGCTTTAGTTAGTTCGAATGAAAGAGGCTTAATTCGAACTAACTTGCCAGTGTAGACATAGCCATATTGATCAATTTTTATTTCATTATTGGGATATATTGTATACATATTTTTTCTTGTAACAATCAGGAACAGGGGATGAGAAATGAGGAGAAATAATAGACAAATATTTTATTTCCTGTGCATACATATATTGTCTGAATTGTTTCATGGCTGTCATTCAAATTAATTATTTCTTATACATGGCCTGAACCAATGCACACTAATATCAGTGGGAGGCTTCCCACTGACTTCTGTGAGCTGCAATCAAACATGATGACCTTAAAATAGTTAGAATTACCATTCTGATCTAAATCCTGAAAAACATAGTAAAGGAGCCCATCCAGATTAGACAGACATGAGGCAGGTAGTAGAGAAAAAAAAAACATAACTAAAGTCTCATATATGACTGTATATGTAGATAAGACATTGAACATTTTTGCCAGAAGGGCATATATGGAAACCCTACTCTATAGTTAGATCCCCTTCTGTAAAACCCAAATTAGTGTTATATGGCATAAATTCTACTGCCTTTTTGGCACAAAGAGATACATCTGACAGATGTCTGCATATGAAGGGCAGAATCAAAACTGTACTCAGTTAGGGTTAAACTTTCAAATGAGCCTCTGTTTTGCCTCTATTTGTGCACACACATTTCCTGACTTACTGTTTCCTGTGTCTCTAATTTTCATTTTTGTCCTATACCATTTTTCATATTTAGGCCTTCTCAGAGTGAGAGGTGTGAATTTTGGGAGAGGGTTATAAACAGAATATATATATTTTAGGAATTAAACCACCATGGAATGTAGATTTACAGTATGGTATTTATACAAGGAAATATATCCATATTAAATAACCTGAGCTTTAGAAAAAGAAAACTGATTACCCTCAGCCTTAGCAATAGCTAAAATAACCTCATACGATATAATCTCTCAACACCTAGGATTACAGGCTCAAATTCCCATACTTTCAAATATACCAGCATAAATTTGGATTAACTCCACTAAAATTAATGGAGTTAGTCAAGATTTACACTGGCATAATGGAAAAAAAAATTGGCTCACAGATTGGCTCACAACAATTAGCAGCTATTAAGTTGGATGACAATTTTGTGACATTTGATGCAGGATTGTTTAATCATTTATATACATGAATAATAGCTACACGGCTAGATTTCAATCTCAAAATATTCCACGTGAAATCCTTATGGAAATCAATGGAGTTACTCCAGGTTTGTACTGATGTAAGTGACTAGAGATTGATCCATTAGATACACAATGGGTATGTCTACACTAGCAATTTAGGTTGACTTAAGGACCCATAAGTCAACCTAAAATTACTCCATGTCTACACCAGACTTTCATTAAGTCAACTTAAGAAATTCCTTACATTGACTTAATGAAAGCTTAAGTCAACCTAATAACGGCCCATTAGGTCAACTTAAGCCTTAAATCGACTTCTTAAGTCAATTTAAGGACGGTGTGGACAGGGAGTAATCCTTGAGTCAACTTGATTAAGTTGACTTAGGGCTGGTTAGGTTGACTTAAAGTGGACTAAATTGACTTAACTTTAAGTGGTTGAAATTGCAGATGAGCGAACATATCTTGATGAGTTTGGATGAGAACCAAACTTTCTGCCCCACTGCAAAAGTGTGTCCCTTCTGTAGTGGCAGTGAGGATAATGCTTGCACATAGCCTTGACCACTCAAGCTGTCACAGTAGCTACTCTTGGGTTTGCTGGAAGTGTCTCAAATCTGTTGATAGATCAAGTCTGTAGTTGTTGGAAGTATGTCAAGTCTGATGCTGCAGGAACAGCAGGTGCTGTGGGCAGTACAAGATGAAAACAGGGCTTGAAACATAGTAAAAAATGGGCTCACCCAGATTGAAGTGTGGGTCACAGTATTGTATGTAAATTCCAGAGATGGAATCAATGAGACCCAATCATCTTGGTGGAAATTGGTGATGCACCATAGGTACTGTTCCACTATCTAGTTCACCCTTTTGATTGACTGTTCATGGATAAGTGTTTGATGTACGAAGACACACCTCTAGCAAGTGGAACACTTCCCTCCAAAACCATGGTACAAACTCAGGTCCTCAGTCTGAAATACTATGCTCCTGGTGCCAAAGAGGTGGAAGACATGGGAGATAAGGAGGTAGGTGGGGTCTTCCACCATGGGGAATTGTGTGCAAGAAGTGAAATGCACCATCTTTGTAAGCTGATCTACTGCTGAAATCGATGGTAAAGCAACCCTTGGATTCAGGGAGTTTGACAATTAAATCCATGGTGATCCAAGACCAGGGCCTTACAGAGGTCTCAATGGCTATGTCTACACTTGTAATTGTAAGTCGACTTAAAGGGGAACTTACAAATTCGACCTAGAGCATCCACACTGGATGCCTAGGTTGACTTCTAGAGGCTAGGGGGATGTTGGGCAGGTCCATGGTGGCGGGGAGGGGGGGCACCCCTTGTGTATAATGGGGCAAATGGGGACAAGGACCCTGGCAGGGCATGTGGACAGGGTGTGACGCTATCCAGATTTAGGGAACCATTTATGATATTATTTCCTATTAATCTCTCATATATGCTATAATCCATAGGAGCTATGTCATGTTTGGTATCAATAGAAAGGTAGTAATTTGCTGGGAATGATTATATAGTTCATGTATAGGAATTGTATTTGTATTAAAAGTTAGGAATATGGTTGTTATATCTATACTTTAACTTGTGTGAGTCTGTGGACACACCTGAGACAGGCTGTCTACAACCATTGTGTCCTTAATGTTAAAGAAGCTGCCAGATACAATGGGCCCAGCGAGAAACCTGATGGGCCATTAAGGACACAATGGTTGTATTCCTTATGTCCTTAATGGCTCATCAGGTTTTCCCTGGGCCCATTGTTAAGGAAACTGTAGTGTAGATGCAGCGTAAATTAAGCAAGCTTAAGTCGACTTAATTTACAAGTGTAGACGCAGCCAATGGTATTAGCTTTCAAAGACCCAAAGTTCAAGGGACCTTTGTATTGGTGCAGGTGTTGCAGGATTTGGCATAAGCCTGAATATTAGATGGCCATTTTGGCCACCAAAATGATCAGAATGCCAAATTATATGGTTTTTGCCTAGCCTAACTGACCTGCCCAAGGGACATCATGGCATAGATATAAAGCTTCCAAACGACAGCTTCCCTTAGGGACATATACACCTGTAAACAGGAAAGAGTCCATCCCAGCATGTGATTTTTAAGTGAGGGCTTGGTATTAAAAGCTAGGAACTTCTGGGGCAAAGGGTCATCTCAAAGAGCAGACTGTACAGTTGCCATAAAACTCTGATAGCAATGACCATCCAAGGAAGTGATGTGGTTTCAGGATGCAAGACAGCTCTACAACAGATCATCAAGGATTGCTGACATATTCTTTCCTGGAGTTGGCGCCTGTCTTTCCATTTCTACAGCTGAGGCAGTACGTGTTGATAGAAATCAAATCTTGAGAAGAAGAGAGCCCAGTGTAGCTGCCACTGAAGCTTTAAAAAAAACTTAGTATCCAGATTTTTGTGGCTGGTCTATACCTGCTCAGGGCATATTGCTCCCTCTATGTAGTGCATCTATATTTCAAATGCTGCCTTGAGGGCTTCCTTATCTGAAATCTCACACTTATGTTCAGCAGTGGAGAACTTTCAAGAGAAATATATGCAGAGATGGAGCTTGACTGAATTTCTCCCTTTGGCACAACACTGCCCCATTAGCAACACTGGAGGCATTGGACTTTCCAGGATGAATGCCTGACTTGGGTCTGGGTACACAAGGATTGGCTTAGTGGCAAACATCTCCTTTAAATATTCAAAAGCATGTAGGGCTTCCGAAGTCCAGATGCATTTGGTGAGTTTGAGCAGCAAGGAAGTTATCAGAGCCAGAATTCAAGAGCAACCCATATAAAAGTAAAAGTTTGCAAACTTGATGAAGAGATGGATTTCCTGAATGCTTGTGGGCATTGCCCAGTTATTTCAGGATTCTACATTATGGGGTTCCATACAGACCTCTTTTGGAGACAGTATCTGAGTAACTCTACAATATGTTGCTCCTAGATATGTTTTTCCAGCTTTTCATAGAGTCAATATTGGCACTGCCTTCCCAATATGTTGCGCACATACTGCTCATGCATGGACAAGGCTGCTTCCCAGTATCCCAGTGGGCCTGGGTTCAAGACAAGGTCCTGACATCCAGTCTTTTACAGGGCATAACCATCCCAGAATAGTGTAAAGGCGTGCCAATAGCCCTGGTTCTGACTAGGGAAAGAGTCTCCTGGCACAAGCACTACAGAAGATTGCCAAAAGGTTGTCTGCTGAAGACCCCCTCACAAGCCATGGTGAGGAGGCTAGCTGCTATTCAGTAGTGTAGTGTACTGTACAGTAGTTCAGAGGCCAGCCTGGGGAAGCTCCTACAACTTAGGTCCTCAGGACAGGCTAAATTACAGCAGGGGCCTTGGAGTAGCCAAGAATCAAGAGGGCACAAAAGAAGGCTTAAACTCTCTAACCACATGGGGTTTTTAAGTTTGTGCTGCACCTCTCACCTTAGGTTTCTAGAAGTATGCACCAAAAACTAAGGCCCCCAAAAGCCAAGGACATTTTTGACATACGAGAGTCATAATGTCTAGCATAGCCTGCACCAGAAGAGGGGCACATATAAATAATACTCTGTGGCAAGACTATCTTTATTAAGTTCAAAATCACACTGGAAAAGAATATAAATCTGCCTTAAACTACAGAACAATATGAAATGAGGGATATATATAGCCTAGCACATAAATTACAACCACAATATATGTATAAAGTCAGCAATACAGTCTGATTTACAAGGTCCAGCCAGTAATCCCCATGACTCAGACTGTAGTAGGTCCAGCAACTGGTACTTACAATAACGCCAGCATTTTCATACTGTCTTATTTGGAAAGCATATTATTAGCGTGCTAAGCAGTGACAGTGGGTATAAATCAAACTATTTATTGTAGAGATTGACAAAAATTGTTCTGGATCTGGTCTCTACAGCACCAGAGCCCCAGCATTCCCACCGACATTGCTCATTGCTGCCTACTTTAAATACATCTGAGCAATTGACTAATCCACAGGATGATAACTCTGTGCCAGACCAACATTGAAATACTTCCCTAGATAGTTATTTCCTTTACCTGTCTATCAGTATGAACTACCGTATTTTTGGTCTGTATATTATTAACTTGTTTGCAATGTAGCCCTGTTGGTCCCCGGATATCAGAGTGATAAAGTGGTTGAAATAATATCCTTTTTGGATCAACTTCTGTTGGTGAGAGATGCAAGCTATTGAGCTAAACAGAGTTCTTCCCAAGGACTGGGAAAGATACAGTGTCACAGCTTGAAAAGAGGTGGAACTGACTTTATGTGTCCTGTTAAGATCTTCACAGGCATAGGACAGAACAAGTGGGGTTAGTGAGTTACAGATGGCTACGGTAACCCATAACTCTAGTGTCATTAAGACCATGATGTTTAGAGTATTTCAAAATTATGACTTGAAGCTCCCAGCCTTATCTTTTGAAAGTGTTGTGCAGGTTTCCTTTTAGAAAGGAGACCTAGAGGTCAGATCTGGAGCTATCATTTCATGAAAAGTGTTCATCCATAGGTGATATGGTGTTTTGTCTTTTATCATTTTTCTGTGTGACAACTATGTGGTAGAAACCAGACAATCCTACATTCTTGAACGAAGTCACAGGCAAATGATAAAAGACAAAAATCCTGGCCTTATTAATGACACAACCATTTATGGCTTATTACAAAAATCTGTAACCCAATACCCCCCTCCTTTTTTTGTCCTATGAATACTGTCACCTGGAATGATCCCTTAGAATACATGTTAATGACTTACATGCTAAACAATCCAGCCTACCTTGTATTTAGTTGTCACATTCTGGGAAGGTCTACACTTAAAACTGCACTGCTGTGGCATTTCAGTACTGTGCAAATGGAAGAGCTTTTCCTGTCAACACAGTTAATCCACCTCCAAGAAAGGTGGTAGCTTTATCTATGGGGAAAAAAATCCACCCATTGACATAGTGCTGACTATGCTGGGGGTTAGGTTGGTAAAAGTACATGGCTCAAGGGTATGGAAAATCCATATTCCCAAGTGACATTGTTGTACAGATGTATATTTAGTGTTCACCTGACTGTTGAGTTCCTTTTGCAAAGAAGAGCTCTATGTAGTTTGAAAACTTGTCTCTTTCATCAACAGAAATTACTCCAATAATAGATATTACCTCATCAACTTTGTCTCTCTATTGTAACTTGGTTTATTCTGTATGAGACAAAATTGTTACCAGGTTCAAAGGACATAGAGTCGTTTGTTATTGGCCTGGGAAGTTACAAAAATCTTTAGTCAACTTCAAAGCAATGAAACAAGTAACCCTGCTATTTTATTGCAGTGAAACCTTATGTTACATTCAGGAAAAGTCACAGGGAATAGTAGTGCCAACAGCTATCTCAGATAATGATGCAATTTATTCTTGGAAAGCTTCTTTTCCCAAAGCTTATCAACATCCTGGTGAACATCAGCAAGGACTGAAATTTAACCAGATCCAGTATTCAATACTTTGATTAACCAGGTGTAGTCTCCTCTGCTTGCCAGTCTTTTAACAGGGTTTGTTTGTTTTTGTACTGGCAGGTTCTGTGCAAATCTCTCCCCATGACTTCTTATCGTAAGCAGAATGTGCATAGAGCAGTAGCAATGTAATTAGAAAAAACTGAATATGCATACATTTGGGAATTCAGGCATATATGCACTTCAGTATCATGGGCTTGATTCTCATTTACATGAAAGTCCCTTTACGCTGCCCTGCTAGTGTAAAAAGGCCTTATAATTTCATTTACAGCTCACTTTAATTCTTCTTTACACTGCCACAAAGCAGGTCCTGTACCAATCACACAGCTACAGCATTCTGCCTAGAACTGACAACCCCTAAACTGAACATTTATTGCCACCAAACCAACTTCAACCCCCCTATTGTACTCCTGTCACTTGCCAAGGGATCAATGTGTCACTAACTAGGGGAGGGGAGGGTTCACATTTAACAGAAGACTGAGCAGGTATGCCATGCAATTTTTTAAAAAACTACTCAAAGAGTTCTGGATTGGCTCATGAATATTCATGAGTTCATTTGGAGACTATATGGTGGTGTGCCTCAAAATAATTAAAGGTATCAAGGTGTGCCATAGCAGAGAAAAGGTTGGAAACCACTGGTTTAGACGTTTGCTGCCAAGCATAGGAAGAATGCAGTGGTTAGCAGCTCCTCTCCACATTCTCCTAACCCTGTCTTCCAAACCCTGCAGAGAACCAAGAAAAAGAACTCTGCCTGTTCGAAGGAAGGTTAAGAGCAAGCAGGTATACCATGCCCTCCATTTATGCACCCGAAGCTGGAGCTTTATGTGCAGTCTCCTTTTTGCTTACTGGAATAGAGGAAAGTATTTGGGCCTATGCTGCTAACTTCCAATGAGGAACGGTAGAAAAAAAAAAATGGAAAAGACTAAATGAAAATGGCCAGCCAATATCGCCTTATTGTTCCCTAGTCTCTGTAGTTACGTTTCCATTCTAGTTATGCATTATGGCACAGGCAAACATACCTAGTAAAGACAACAGAGTCTTGCGGCACTTTTAAAGACTAACAGATTTATTAATCGCATGAGCTTTCGTGGGAGAAAATCCCACTTCGTCAGACACTTTGAAGATAGGAAAGTTACAGAGTGGGAGGAAATTAAATGCAGGGGAGTGTATGACATAGCATCAGGTCAGGCTGTAACAGCAAATCAAAGTAGGTGTTAGGATTCAAAACACTGGGGAACAGCACATAGAGGAGGGGGGAGGTCAATTCACTTGATGTAATGCGAGAAAAATCCATAGTCCCTGTTCAACCCCAAGGCAACTGAGTCAAATTTGCATATAAGTTCGAGCTCTGCAGACTCTCTTTGAAGCTGTGATTTGTTATTCATCTGTGTCAACACAGCTATTAACAAGTCGTTAAGGGAGTGAGCAGGGAGGTTGAAGTGTTCCCCTACAGGTTTTGCAGTATTGCAATTTCTGATGTCAGATTTGTGTCCATTGATTCTTTGGCGCAGAGACTGTCCTGTCTGTCCAATATATAAGGCAGAGGGGCATTTCCGGCACATGATGGCATAAATCACATTGGTGGATGAGCAGGTGAACGAACCCTTGATGGAGTAGGTGGCATGATTAGGCCCTGTGATGGTGTCATCAGTGTAGATATGAGGGCAAAGTTGGCAGCGTGGTCTGCTGCAGGGCTGTGTTCCTGCTTTAGTGTTTCTGTTCTGTGATCTGTAGTTGCTGGTAAGTATCCTTTTAAGATTAGGGGGCTGTCTGAAAGCAAGGAGAGGTCTGTCTCCCAAGGCTTGAGAGAGTGAGGGATCATCTTGTAAAATAGGCTGTAGATTTTTGATGATGTGTTGAAGAGGTCTGGCTTGGGGGTTGTAGGTGACGACCAGTGGCGTTCTGTTGTTGTTTTTCATGGGCTTCTCCTGCAGTAGTTGACTTCTGGGTACCCGTCTGGCTCTGTCAATTTGTTTCTTCACTTCTGCGGGTGGGTACTGTAGTTTTAAGAATGCCTGGTAGAGATCCTGAAGGTGTCTGTCTCTGTCTAAAGGGTCAGAGCAAATGCGGTTATATCTTAGGGCTTGACTGTACACAATGGATCGTGTGGTGTGTCGAGGATGGAAGCTCGAGGGATGTAGGTAACTATACCGATCAGTAGGTTTGCGGTATAGGGAGGTCTTTATGTGCCCATACTTACCAGCAACTACAGATCACAGAACAGAAACACTAAAGCAGGAACACAGCCCTGCAGCAGACCACGCTGCCAACTTTGCCCTCATATCTACACTGATGACACCATCACAGGGCCTAATCATGCCACCTACTCCATCAAGGGTTCGTTCACCTGCTCATCCACCAATGTGATTTATGCCATCATGTGCCGGAAATGCCCCTCTGCCTTATATATTGGACAGACAGGACAGTCTCTGCGCCAAAGAATCAATGGACACAAATCTGACATCAGAAACTGCAATACTGAAAAACCTGTAGGGGAACACTTCAACCTCCCTGCTCACTCCCTTAACGACTTGTTAATAGCTGTGTTGACACAGATGAATAACAAATCACAGCTTCAAAGAGAGTCTGCAGAGCTCGAACTTATATGCAAATTTGACTCAGTTGCCTTGGGGTTGAACAGGGACTATGGATTTTTCTCGCATTACATCAAGTGAATTGACCTCCCCCCTCCTCTATGTGCTGTTCCCCAGTGTTTTGAATCCTAACACCTACTTTGATTTGCTGTTACAGCCTGACCTGATGCTATGTCATACACTCCCCTGCATTTAATTTCCTCCCACTCTGTAACTTTCCTATCTTCAAAGTGTCTGACGAAGTGGGATTTTCTCCCACGAAAGCTCATGCGATTAATAAATCTGTTAGTCTTTAAAAGTGCCGCAAGACTCTGTTGTCTTTCTACAATAGACTAACACGGCTACCCCTTTGAAATACCTAGTAAACACAGCTTGTGTCATGCTATAAGTGAGTGCTTCCAAAGGAGCCCAATTTAATTAGGACAAAACCGTAAAAGGACACAATGCACCTCTAACTCAGAACAGTTATGAATGTAGTTAGCAAATTCTATAACGGTTACAATTCTTTGTTTTCATTTTGCACCTCTGGACAATGTCCAAAGCCAAAAAGTAAAGACTCCCCCCCCCCCCCCAGTTCAGATACACACTCATCTCAACTTCCAGTTGCACATCAGAAGATCCCATGATTTCCCCTTCAAAAACCACAAACAAAAAACCTCCCTTTAGAAGAAGGAAATGCTTCCTTTCTTTTCTACAACAATCAGAAATTCTCTCCTTGCTTTTCCCATTACTGGTTTCACTTCCCCCCCCCCCCCCCCCCCGCAGCACAGTGGAATCATCCATTTAGAGTTGTGCAAAACTCAGCACTGTGACTTTGCTGGGAATTTCTTGAACTTTAGTTTCAATCTGCATGGATTTGCATCTGTTAAATATTGCTCTGAGTTTAAGGTTTGAATAGATACAAAAATAGACAACTTAGCTCCATTAAAATGGCTGGCTTTCCTGTAATTTCTACCTGAAACTCATTAATGGCATACCAGTAGGTTTCAAAACCCTCTGATTTGATACAAAATTCAGACTAAGTTTGTCAAACTTGCAAAACCCATTATCAAATGCAGGCTGAGTTTTAACTCCAGTAAGATGGCCACATAAAGCTCAATCCAATGCCCATTGTCTTCAGTGGGAATATGAAGATGTCCCTAGTTTTAAGCACAATCATGGAATTATGGAAATGTAGGACTTGAAGGGATTTCAAGAGGTCTCTGATAAAACCCTCAACACAATTTATTCCAAATTTGTTTCTGCTTGATCTAAATCAAAAGGCATGCACTTTTTCCAATAACATTTTGTAAGTGAATTCATCTTAAAAATACAGCTGCTTCTCATGCGCCGAAGTTAAAGATTGGACTTTAACAGTTTACTACGGAAAATGAAATGTAAAGTGTGGATTTTTCACCACATTGACAAGTGTTTTATATGCTGTGACTTTGGTGGATGGATTTTATTTTATTTTTTTAAACAGTTCATAAAGTGGTTAAGAAATAGTATGTTGTGACAGGAAATTATTTCTTGAAGGCAGCTAGCTACTCTTTCTTCCTGTCTCATGTACTTTTACCTATAGGTTTAGCACAATAATTACATCCTTTTTAAAATACTGTAATTTCTTGATGGCTGTATTGTGACTAATAAGAAAAATTAATTGAAGATTAGTAAACAAGCCTAGCTTCTCTGTATTATTCTTTTCCATCTTTGTTATATTATTACAAATGTTTTCCTTCACAACTTTCTTTAAAAGGCAGGAGATCCAATGCAAAATGACTCAGTGTAAAAAATCCTTGAATTATCCATGAAAAATACATCTTGTCATTTTTTCTACTACTTTTCCATACTAATTTGCCTATTCTGTAGGTCAAAACTACATGTGCGGCTACCAGTCAGTCATAGGCTTTGAACCAGGCATCACTTATATCTTCAGTGCTCTCCCACACTAATGTGATTGTGATCCCTAGAATCCCTTTGGGGTTACAATATTTACACCTTTGCCTATGACTCCTGATTACTTCACTGTTGTTCCAATGTATATAGCATTTGATGAATTATTCTGGAATTTATCCCTCTTTGTTACATGGAGTGTGCAAACATATCAATTCCACTTTGAAGTAAGTTGTTCAGTAGTGAAGAGGCAAAGGGTTTACAATATAATACACCAAATGCTCAGAAAATGTCCATAAAACATTAGTAACTGGTGCCTCACTCTTTCACTTATCCCGTTTTTTTGTTTTTGTTTTTTTTTAAATCTCCTCCTTCTTTCTAGGCAAGCTAACAGAAGTAAGTAGTACAAGGAGAAAGACTATACCGTGATCTGAAGACAAACTAGTGTAATGTAACATCTTTAGTGTTCTGACACTCTGGCATTTAAAGGGATGATTATGACCAGTGGGAGGACAAAGATAAGCTCCACCGCTTTGCAGGGAAGAACAGAGTAGTGAAGGCAGAGGAAGTGGATAAATGCTGGATAAAATGGTTACAGGTGAAAAGGACAAGCACTTGCATAAACAAATACTCCACAAATTCTGGTTCAGTCAAAATATAATACAGTACTCCCGGAAGGAACTCAGATTTCCAGAGCATTTACTAGTGCTACAACATACATCTTTAAATGCCATATGAGCATAATCTTGATTTTCTTTATTTAGAGCAAAATAAACTAAGATATTTGCACACATTGTTACTAACATACACAGTTACGGGAACTTCAGGGGTGGAGGGTGGGCACGTGACAGTGATTTCTATTGTACATAGGGTTTACTGTTTGGTTCAATGGCCCTCAGCACTCCACTCTACAAAATTGTTCCAGTACCCCTGCTGTCATATAACTGGGCATAGGAACAATCACCAGTCTTAAATTAAGACTTCCAGACAATTTTCCCTGCCAAAAATGACAAAAAAAAAAAAAAAAAAAAAAAACCCACACTACAGAAAACAGAGCAGCTGGATGAGGAAATGAAAGGGAAGTAGAGGATCAGTGAGAGGAAGCTCTCAAGGGAATGCTTTGCCCTTCTGGAACCATTCGAGAGCAATAAAAATCACTTTGATTCAGTTGTTGGTCATTTCAACCTTCACTGTTTTGAGACAGGGAGAAATTTGTTAAATATCTGAAAGTAAAGGGAATGACGTGACCTGAAATTATGGCCTTTAAGTATTTTATCCAAGCATTAAGTTATCTAGACTTGGCATGAGAGGGCCCAACTCACAGTTCACTTTATGTCAGCGTAACTCCACTGATGTGAAGCTATTTCTCAGTTAGTCTCATATGAGAGGGGATCAAGGTCTGCTTAACATCATAAAAGAATTTAGTTGTGGCACAGGATGATATTCTGCTGTTTTGGGTACATCAAACAAGTCAGAGCTAGTGCAAAACACTGTCCCCAGTGAGAATTCTTTTCTCTAGAAGTGTTGTTCTTAACTTTATTAAACTGTGAATCCAAGAGTCATGCATGACCTGCCAAGGTCATAAGGTCAGTTGGGTTACATCACCATTGGTATGTGGACCAGCTGCCAAAAATTCAATAACAGCACACTCTGGGCAATTATGCAGCCAGAGAACTGACATATCCAAAACACACAGGCGTAATTTTTCAGAAGCGTGCATTGCTGTTAACATCAGCAAGTCAAGCAACTAATTTCTGCCACTGAATTTTAAAGCATACCTTGCAGTACAAGGACACATGCAACCTTGTTAACTCATGCTTTTTATTATAAAGATAAAACCCTGTGATCAGCTCTTGACAGTTTATGGCAATTTTAAACTTTGTAAATGAAGTAACCCTTTTCATGAGTTCTTAATCCTGGTCTTGTTACATTAGATCTGATGGCAATAGGTGTTATAGTACTACGCCTAGCACCATGAGCACTCCACCCACTACCATCGCGGATAGGTTTAATAATTCCTACCATTTAAAACTGACTTGAACAATGGTGCTAGAGAACAGATGGCTAAGAATGATTGGGCACTACCAGGGGAGTGGGCAAGATGGACTTTGTTTTACATGTCTCCTCCATCTTTAATTTATCCGATTTCTTTCAGATTTTTCCACAAACGGGGACAGTACGCCTCTAGGCTAGGAAGGCACTATATACTTTTACAAATAGTTTTATAAAAATATCTTTTGTCAAAGATTGTAAGTCAACTGCCTAACGTGCCTGCTGCCTTAACAGTTTGATCTGGCAAGAGGCTGAGCTCTCTGGCCCTGACTCAGCAGATCAGTTGGATTACACCTATGTTTAAATGCTTTGCTAGATGAGGAACAAATTGCTCACCACCTTTCTGGATTGAGTCCTGAATTAGCTCTCCAGAAGCAGAGCCTCCAGTCCCTTAACTCTGTTGATTCCTGCTGTCATGTCAACCTTAGGTCACCATATTAGACTAGACTTCAGGGTCATGCCAGACCAGCCTGGTGCACAGACACCCCAGGATCAAGGGAGTGCGAAACCACCTTTGCAATCCCCACCTTAGCTGAAGTGTGTTTATACAAAAAGAAAAAACGCCACGTGTTGACAAGACCTAAAAATTGGCTCGCTGACTTGCAACAGAATTGCATGAGATGAGGTTGCAAGGGTGGCTTTGCACTCAGTTGCCAGCTGTGCACTGGGAGGAGTCCCGTGGCATGATCCTAAAGGCTGCTCTAATGTACGCAGGCTTTCAGGAACTTCCAGAGGCTGATATAGCAGCTGTGGATCAGTGAGGCTTAGGCACTGGAGGCTTTGCTTCTGGAGAAGTGAAGTGGCTTAAACACAGAAGTCACATGTGACAGCAGATTTGGAATCCTGAACACTGGAATATTTTTTTCACAAATATGTGCACCTTCCTAGAAGTGGAAGGTGCTGCTCCCATATCACAGATTTTAGGCCCAGGAAGGCACCATTCAATCAGTCATTCTGACCTCCTGTATAACACAGGCCATTGAAATTCATTTTATTACTCCCATAGCAAACCCAATAACTTTCTCTTGGACTAAGGCAGATCTTCCAGGAAGGCATCCAGTCTTGATCTAAAGCCAACAAAAGATGAAGAATCCACCACTTGTTATTTACAATTTCAACCTGGGGTAAGTTGCACCCATGCAAACCTATTTGTACACTTAGTACAGCATCTATATTGTTGCAAAACCTCTATAGCTATACCAGTGCACAAAAACAGTGAAAGTGAGCTCATACAAAATGTGTGCGATTTTGTGATTTTCCCACCTGGTTTGACCAGCCCTACACATACTATGCAAATACACTGTATATGCAAATGCTTTCAGAGTACTTAGTAGTTACATTTCAAGTTTCAAAAGGTAATAATTATACACCACACAGTACGGTTTAGAAAAGAAAGTTAATCCATAGCTCTTTCTCTCCAAGCTTAGTTAGGCCACAAGTGGAGATGTGTTTGGTAGTCTCACATTTGTCATTGTTACAAACCATCATATAATTTAGGTTAATTAGTATTTGCTCAGAAGACAACCAAGATTAGAAAAAAGACTGAGATGAATTGTCAGAGCTATATGAAAATCCCTTTGCTCCTGCGTGCCTAACTAGTTGTTTAGTATTAATACAACTACTTATGTATTTAAAGTTACACAGTTTAAGTGACCTGCTAAACACGTCTTAGATTCCTTTTGCAATGAACACCAAAGACTTTTCTTTAAAAAGCTGACGTTTTCCTTGCAGCTATATTTTACTACACTTCCCTGCTCCTGAGTGATTCCTTCTTTGTAGTTAAATGATGCAGTTACCAAGCAAGTAAATGCTTGTGTTATACCTATATGTACTCTAACTTAAAATGTCACCCAAATTCTTCTGCAACCCTGACCTTATCTCATTAGTATGTTTCCTGTCTTTGCATACACATGTACCTCAGAGCAGCTGCTCACAAGAGATCAAATGCCCAATAATCTTGTTTTCAGATTTTTCCATTGGCTCCCTATGTCTTTTCCTACTGTCCTGTTGACAACCCTGTCATATACAGGGAGTCATCGACCACTAGATCATCCAGCCTGACTTCCTGTATGTCACAGACTATCAGCCTCATGAGCACCTGCACACTAAACACAGATTTTCCAAATTAATTTCTGATGACTTTGAAACATACCTTAAATCAAAGAAGCTGTTTCAAGAGATCAACTTGTTTCTTACACAAGCAGTGTATTAATTGGCTAGACAAGATTGAAAAGAAATCCATAAGTGCTTGAATTTTCAATGAATTATATAGATAGCTTTTACTGTACCATTAATGAAGGTATTAGGAAAAAAATCTGAGTGATGGGATGGATGTTAGTCCCTCTCTCCTTTTCTCTGGGAGAATTAACGTTTCTGGTATCAAGAAAAATATCCCCTGCTAGGATGATGCATTGTCATCAATGTACTTGTATTAAATACAGAAACAAGAACAAGATAAATAAGGGATCATTGGTTGCTCCCATCTTAATTGCTTTAAACTAGAAGTGCACTACATATACCATATTTCTGCGACAACTGAAAATTCCAAGTACCCAGTTGCTTATTATCAGTAATCACATAAAATGGAATTCTCTACATTCACTCTTTATAGCGGGTGCCAACTCCAGCTTTCTTTATGATCAAGCATCACAGCCCTCAGAAAAAATACATTACAGATTCCAGAATGGAATTAGTGGAATTTAGTAAGTATCATAGTAAACCCAGCCATTACCAACTCCTTACCAAGGGCTTGATCCTGGGGGGTGTTGATGCTACTTAGGACCTAGCAGGATTGAGCCCTATAATTCCATATGCTGGTCAATTATCCAAGCACTATTAGACATGCAGCTAATATACCTCTGTATACTAACTTCCAAGGTCTGAATCATGAAATTACTGTACTGGCTAGACTCTTAACTAAAAGCCTGAAAAAGGGGCTAGACTCAAAGAGCCCAGAGACAGGGCTGAAGACATTAATAAGGACGCACTGATAGACTCTTATTACCCCAGAAGGGGTTTATTCCTTTTTAACTGTGTGACTTGGCTGGAGGAATGAGCCACTGAAAACCTACCAAGTAAGGTCTACAACTTCCAGGAGGTGCCAGAAGCAGGATTTTCTGCACCCAGCCACTAGGAAGCAATCAAGAGGTGCACACCACTGACAGGCTACATCTACACTAACAGTGGCAAATTCGCCGCCGTCAGTTCAAACTTCTAGGTTCGATTGAGGCATCAGTCAAGATGCGCACAATTGATCTGGAGTTTGACTTAGTAACTCTAGCCCGGCAATGAGAGCAGCGCTAAGTTGAACTTATGCTATTTGCGTTCGACTTAGCGCTGTGTGTACGGTGGAGTTACTAAGTCGAATGGAGATATGGAAGATATTTTACGTACCTTGCGTACCTCCCTTTGACTGCCACCGAAAACCTGAGGCAGCATAGACAAGGCCACAGAGAGGAAGAGGTACTAGTCTGGAAGTTTCCTTTAGAACACGTACACGTAGTACCATTGAAAAGTCTTACCAGCAAAACTCACAATGACATTGAAAGGATGTTGCATAGTGAAGCTCGTCAAATAATACAAAAAAAGCAATTCATGAATATTTGGGGGGGTTATAAATACAAAATTTTATTCATAATGTTATTTGTGATCATTATCCTTCATCTGTGAGTATTCAGACAGCTACTGAGCTACTAAACAGGAAAGCCTTCATGAATTTCAGCACAATTAATTATTCATTATTGTCCAGTTCTAAAAGGTTGAGTTTTCTGTTCAAGGGAGCAAGAATACTACTATGTGACTTAGATGACCAACAACACACATCAAGTAAATAGTCAAAATGAACAGTTTGCAAACTTAGCACAAACTTTGTTCAGGTAAAATTATTTGGCAAATACCCGTGAATAAGAAATGCATCTGTAGAAATCAGGTTCAATTCTAAATGTAAAAAAGACTAAATTCACATTGTTCATAATGAATAATTCAGCCACCTGTATTGTGTGCATATTGTATATGAAAACAGATATAATGTTTATACACAAAGAAAAAAATAGCACAAAAGAACTAGTGCTTAAATTAAACCATTTCTGCCTTTCTCACATGGAATTATTTAAATTTGGCTGTGGGGGGGATGAATATTTGTAACTCACATTTCAAATCCACTTTTCCCTACCATTCAATTAAACATGATTAATCCATTTGAAGGACCAACTCTAGCAGTTGCAAGCTGTGATATATAAAATTAAGAATTTGTTTTTGTAGAGTTTTATAAGAAAAGCATTAGAATCTTTGAGAACATTGTTTACTATGTCCAAATCAACATAGAATCATGGAAATTAAACATAGAAAACCTGGTTTGCATCATCCCTTCTTCTGTAGAGGCAAGATTGTTTTCTACAGAGCATTTTCTAGTGTTCTGCAACATTTTACAAGGTCCCAAAAATGGCAGCTACACTGAATAGTTTTGGAAACAATTCTACAGCCCAATGTATTTCTTTTTTTCCTCCCTGATAAAAAAAAAAAAAAAAGTGTTCCTTTTCTTAATTGTATCCCATTATTCCTGATTATACCCACTTGTACAGTCGAAACACTTCCTCTTCCTGCCCTCTTATTGTTAACACCTTTCTAATATTTGTGAAGTGTTATCATATCCCCAACTAGTCACCATTTAGTCAAGATACACATATTTAACTCTTTTAAAAGAGTGACTAAAGTGTGTTACCTTTGGAACGCTCAGCTTCTGACTGTTGACGTAGGGGAAGATACATCCAGCAGTAACTCCCGGACTTGGCTTCCAAAATATTTGTCTTCTCCCATCTGCCAACAACAAAAGTTGCATATCCCAAATATAATAACTTGTTACGAGGATTAAATATATAGCCAAAATTAGCATTTTAAATTGATGACATTCATATCACAGTGAGCTCAATCCCGCAGGGTACTGAACGCTCCAGCCCTGATTTGTCTTAAGTATGGATACTCTCCATAGCATCCGAGTGCCTCAATCTTTAATATATTCATTCTGTTAACACCCGTGTGAGGTAAGGAAGGGCGGTTATCCCTGCAGTACAGAGAGACTAAGGATTTCCCCAAGGTCATCCAGGAAGTCTATGGCAGAAGAGGGATTTAGATTCACAGTTTCTCGAGGCCAAAAGGTAGTAGCTTAGCCACTGCACCATCCTTCTTGCAGGGGTGAATTAGGGCCTCCAGACCCAAAGGCATGAATCTCTGCAGCTACGGAGCACATCATACTAGCTAGCAACATACTTAAATTCATGCTTAGCTTTAATTACATGGGTAGGCCCAGAGACATCCTTACAGGATCGAGTTCACAGTTAGTAAATCAACAATATAACAATCAAGTTTTTAAGCAGAAGTTCTTCATTTATCTCTTCTGCCTTTTTATGGTACTAGAAGAATGAAATTAAAAAAACAGAACAAAGAACAATGGAACCAGCCATGGGAAACTTAATGGGAATAATCTGAAAGTAATTTAGTATATAATTTAATACAACTGCAACTGATTTTCTGTCATTTCTACCCCAATTCCCCCCCCCCTCTAAATATTGTCTTAATCAGAGGTGATGGGAAGGAAATTGAGGAGGAGGAGTAGAAAAGATAGAGGAAAAGTAGGAAAGATAGATATAAAGGCAAAGGTGGGGGAGTGGCATTGTATCTCAATGAGGAGATAGACTGTAGGGAAATTCAAAGTGATGGAATTAACAAAACAGAATCAATCTGGGTAAAAATCATGTTAGGGAAAAAAGCTACTAAAGTTCCTTCTGGAATGGTGCTTGGAGTGTGTTACAGACCGCCGGGATCTGATCTAGACATGGATAGGGAGTTCTTTAAGGCCTTTAAGGAAGTTAATACTACCGGGAACTGTGTGATTATGGGAGACTTTAACTTCCCAGATATACACTGGAGGACATGTGCTAGTAGTAATAAGAGAGCCCAGTTTTTCCTGGATGTGATAGCTGATGAATTCCTTCTCCAAATGGTTACCAAACCAACGAGAGGGGATGCCATCTTAGATTTAGTACTGGCGAGTAGTGAGGACCTCATAGATGAACTGGTTGTAAGGGACAACTTAGGTTCAAGTGACCATGAGCTAATTCAGTTCAAACTAATTGGAAGGATAAACAAAAATAAATCAGCAACCAGGATCTTTGACTTTAAAAAGGCTAACTTTAGAAAATTAAGGGAATTAGTTGGGGAAGTGGACTGGATAGAAGAACTCAGGAATGTAAATGTAGAAGAGGCTTGGAATCGCTTCAAATCAAAGTTGCATAAACTATCTGAAGCCTACATTCCGAGGAAAGGGAAAAAATTCATAGGCAAGAGCTGTGGACCAAGCTGGATGTGTAAGCATCTCAGAAAGGCGATTAGGAGGAAGCACAGAACCTACAAGGAGTGGAAAAGGGGAGAGATCAGCAAGGAAAGCTACCTTTTGGAGGTCAGAACATGTAGACAGAGTGAGAAATGCAAAAAGTTAAGCTGAGCTGGACCTTGCAAAGGGAATTAAAACCCGTAGTAAAAGGTTCTTTAGCCATAAGAGGAAAAAAACAAAGAAAGAAGAAGTGGGACCGTTAAAAACTGAGGATGGGGTGGAAGTCAAGGATAATCTAGGCATGGCTGAATGTCTAAATAAGTACTTTGCATCTGTTTTCAATGAGAGTGAAGTTGAGCTGGGGGATAGAGGTAGGGAAGCTAATGGGAATGAGATCATGAATGTGGAAATTACCATATCTGAGGTAGAAGCCAAACTTGAGCTGCTGGATGCGACTAAATCGGGGGGCCCGGACAATCTCCATCTGAGGATACTAAAGGAACTGACTCATGAAATTGCCAGCCCTTTAATGAGGATTTTTAATGAATCTGTAAACTCGGGGGTGGTACCGTATGACTGGAGAATCGCTAATATAGTTCCTATTTTCAAGAAAGGGAATAAAAATGATCTGGGTAACTACCGGCCTGTTAGTTTGACCTCGGTAGTATGCAAGGTCTTGGAGAAAATTTTGGAGGAGAAAGTATTTAAGGCTATAGAGGATAACGGTAACTGTGATAAAATACAACATGGCTTTACAAAAGGGAGATCATGCCAGAGCAACTTGATCTCCTTTTTTGAAAGGATAACAGATTTTTTTTAGATAAAAGGAATGCGGTGGACCTAATTTACTTAGATTTCAGCAAGGCGTTTGATACACTTCCACATACGGAGTTATTAGTTAAGTTGCAGAAGATGGGGATTAATATGAATATAGTAAGGTGGATAAGGAACTGGTTAAAAGGGAGACTGCAGTGGGTCATACTGAAGGGTGAACTGTCAAGCTGGAGGAAGCTTATCAGTGGAGTCCCTCAGGGATCTGTCTTGGGACCGATCTTGTTCAACCTTTTTGTTACTGACCTTGGCACAAAAAGTGGGAATGTGCTAATAAAGTTTGCAGATGACACCAAGTTGGGAGGTATTGCCGATACAGAGAAGGATCGGGATACCATATAGAAAGATCTGGATGACCTTGTAAACTGGAGTATCAGGAATAGGATGAAATTTAATAATGGGAAGTGCAAAGTCATGCATTTAGGAACAAACAACAAGCATTTTTCCTATAAGTTGGGGACGCATCAGTTGGAACGGACTGAGGAGGAGAAGGATCTGGGCGTAATGGTTGACCATAGAATGACTATGAGCCGCCAATGTGATGTGGCCATGAAAAAAGCTAATGCGGTTCTAGGATGTATCAGGAGAGGTATTTCAAGTAGAGACAGGGAGGTGTTAGTGCCGCTGTACAAGGCACTGGTGAGACCCCATCTGGAATAGTGTGTGCAGTTCTGGTCCCTGATATTTAAAAAGGATGAATTCAAATTGGAACAGGTGCAGAGAAGGGCTACAAGGATGGTCTGTGGAGCGGAAAACCTGCCTTATGAGTGGAGACTCAAGAAGCTTGGCTTGTTAAGCTTAACCAAAAGAGGGCTGAGAGGGGATATGATTGCTCTCTCTCAATACATCAGAGGGATTAATATCAGGGAGGGAGAGGAATTATTTGAGTACAGCATCAATGTGGACACCAGAACAAATGGTTATAAACTGTCCATCAAGAAATTTAGGCTTGAAATTGGACGCAGGTTTCTAACCATTAGAGGTGTAAAGTTCTGGAATAACCTTTCAATGGGAGTTGTGGGGGCAAAAACCATAACTGCTTTCAAATCTGAGCTTGATAAATTTATGGAGGGGATGGTATGATTAGCCTATTTTGGAAATTGACTGATATTTGGCTACGTGTGGTGGATTTACAAGTGGCTTAAGAGGGGAGAATACGTGGGGTGGGTTCTGAGTTATTACAGAGAATTGTTTCTTGGGTAACTGGCTGTTGAGACTTGCCCACGTGCTCAGGGTTTAACTGATCGCCATATTTGGGGTTGGGAAGGAATTTTCCCCCAGGGCTGATTGGCCTGGGCTCTGGGGTTTTTCACCTTCCTCTGTAGCATAGGGCATGGTTCACCTACCGGTGAATTCTCTGTATCTTAAAAAGTCCTTAAATCATGATTTAAGGAGGTAAATAACTCAGTCATAGGTTGGGGGCCTATTGCTGGAGTGGGTGGGTGAGGTCTTGAGGCCTGCATTTTGCAGGAGGTCAGACTAGATGATCGTACTGGTCCCTTCTGACCTTAGAGTCTACGAGTAGGGGGAAAAAATGGTTGGCAAGGGTATATTGACAGAATTGTTCAACATACTTATAGGTATTTATTTTACACCATGTTCCAATTACAATACTTTGTATTGTGGGAGGGTTACTAAATAATACAATAGTGTCTTGGTAATAACAGGGAGGTTTTCACCAAAAAGAGTTAACAGAGACTCTTGTGCCATACAAACATTTTTTGCTCTTTAGTTAAATAGTGCTTTCAAATCAGGTTAGGCCCATCTTGGGGCATTCATTAGAACCTAGATTCTGCTTTCATTTGTCCCAGTAAGCCACCCATTTTGCAATGAGATCCAGGATAAGTCAGTCAAAGTGCTGATATGAGCCACAATTTCCCTAGGTCCTGGAAGGACAGATAAGCTCTCCCACAATTCACTGGGAAAGAATCAGAGCAGCTCAGCTTACTGCAGTACAAAGAACTATGGGATATGCCCCCAAGGGTCCTAGCAACACACACGGAGGAGTGAAGCACTACTGAGGCCACTCAGGTAGGTCTTTGCAATGTGGCTGCTTGCATCTAGGCTAGGCTAAGCTAAGCCAAGTGCTCAGACCTAGGAGCTAAGCTCCCAGACCAACTCTGCAGTGAAGATATACATTTTCTGTGTAATAGTCCCATTGCGTAAGGAAAATTCACCACTGTTTAAACCTGATACATTCCTGTGAATTCAAGCAGGATACTTTTGAAAGTACATTCACCCAATATTAATAGCATCTGTCTTGCAGATTAACTATCACATTGTGTTTTTATTTAAACATCATCACTAAGCAATCACTCACTAAATTATTTAAAGGAAACAACAAAAATGGTTTCAAGGTCACAAGAAGGATGTTGGTGGACCAATATTACTAAGCACTATAAAACCTGGAAGATTTCATTTTGAGGAACTGTAATAACTCTGTTCTTTGGCATGTGTAATTCAATATTTTATATTTATGAAGATGGACATTTCTGAAGTGTTTTAATGAGCAGCAATATAGTTTCACAGTTGAAATATGGAGCCTTATACTATTTTTAATATCATACAGTAAGTCATACAGCACCATACGCTTCTGTAGCTTGCCTGCCAAGAATGTAGAAAGTTACTTTGAAACCTGCCCCAGAATTCTACACACAAGCCAAATCCACGTCTGTGGTACTGTTCTGTTGATCTCTTACCAACTTACAACATAAAAATTGTCTCAGAGAAGTTACTTAAAGGATCTGCTAATTCTGCCAAAAGGGATGTGGTTTGAAGAAATGTAAGAAGAGTAAAGGCAAAACAGAAGTACTAGCTATGCTATGCTAGAACAATAGAAGGGCCCCATTCTGCAAACAGCACATGCTTGCTTATTACTTTGACTTCAAAAGGCACTACTCCTGATTGTCAAATGATCTTCACTCTATGATGCATGAGCCACAGGTGAAACTTTAATGCCCCTTCTCAAGGTTTGTCAAATGTCTTGGCTGTTTGGAGTCTTCATTCCATTATGAAGAACTGCCCGCCATCCAATCAGTAGGTACATGACAGAGACCAGGAGATGCCATATGAAAGCAAAATTAAGGAGGAGAGACTAGGAGAGGAAGAGAAAGAACTGTAGAAGAATAGATGAAAGGTGAAAATGAAAAGAAATTAGAGAGACCCACTAAATGTGTGTATGGTTTCATAGCGTTGCACCATCTTGTTGGCTCTTAAAATAAATGGCTGTGCATTCTAAAGATAAAGATGTGTGCTAAATGATTAACTCAGTATGCTCTCCTGCTTTCTGCTACATCGCTTTGCGCTGAAGCAGTAGCTTAATAGTCTTTAGAAAAAACAAAACAAGAAACAAAAGTATAGCAGTTTCTATTAAGTACACTGTCCTTCCCTTCTTTTTGGGGTGGAAAGGAACTGCAGTGGAGAGTAGTGTCATTCTGCAATGCTTATATTAGTTTGAGATGCAGTATAATGAGAAAATATTTCATGGTTAAATCTAGAGGATAAAATTCTTCTGTCATCATACAAGTTGAAGGGTTTCAGCTTCAACACATTAGAAAATAAAACAATTAAAAAGGAAATTCACCTCGACTATGTACTACTCTTAACACGTATTGACATTTTCTATACAGTTTTAATATTTTTAGCCTAAAACCAATAATGGTTGAAAAAGGACATACATGGAAATGAAAGAAGTAGATTTAAAGCAGATGTTAGGAAGCACTCTCCACACAATAGCTGGTGTGCTGAAAAGCTACACAGAGGCTATGTCTACACTTACTAAAATTAGTTCAAATTAGTTAGTTCGAACTAATTTTAGTTAGTTTGAAGTAGCTTAATTCGCACTAGAAAAAATTAGTTCGAACTAAGCAAGTGCCATTCATGGCACTTGCTTAGTTCAAATTAGTGATCTCCATTGATTTCAATGGGCCGGTTAGTTCGAACTAAGAAATTAGTTCAAATTAACATGGCCACTTTGGTGAATTCAAAACTAGTTAGTTTGAATTAACCCTTACTTCCAATACCCTATTTGAAGTTATTAGTTCAAATTAATTTGAAATAATTAAAGCCTAGTGTAGCCATGGCTTTAGTTAGTTCGAATTAAGCTTCCTTAATTTGAACTAATTTTCCAGTGTGGACATAGCCAGAAAGCCTGAAATCAGAATCATTAAGGGGCAGGGATCAGAAGCCAGGTAAATGTCCCACAAACAAAAGAAGTTGTGGAAAGAACTGTGGAACAAACATTTGCTACATATATCCTCTCATCTCATACACCTCTCTCTTAGCTGAGCCTAGGTTAATTCTGTGTATCTTTCAAAAAGCAGGTGATTTTTCTTTCATGTTTATGCAAAACTATTTCAGAATCTGAATAAAAGTAAGGCAATAATTATGACTAAACCCAAGCTGAGAAGGTCAGCAAGGATTGGGTGGTAGAAATGTTCTGGTTCCATGTTACAGAGATGGGCCATCCTGGCTCTGCATTAGGACTTGTCCAAACACTGAAGGGATTTAGATTCAACATTCCACTTTGGGTCCATCTCTACTAGATACATCAACCCTTTATCCCATTTCACCGTGTTGGTGGTTATAAATAAAGGCAGTCCACAAGAAGTGTAAAACCCTAAAAAGTTAAAGAATCTTTAGAGACTTTGGAGAACCTTAGTATTGCCATGTGGCTTATTAGTAGCCACAGAGGATTGTGTCTCTAAAACACTAAAAACAAGGTATCATGGGCCACCTCTTATAAATAAAACCACCAATATATTTCATGGACTTTCCTGTCTATACTATATATCCTATTCAGTTACTTTTTGAATTAATTCTTAGAGCATTTGTAGAGTGCTTTAATACCACTAACTAGTCTGCTCGATATCCTTGGAAAGGAGATTTTAGCCACTTTAAAAAAAAAGAAAGAGAGGAAACCGAGTCAAAGTGGTTACTGGCATGGCCAACGTTTCAAAGAAAGAAAGACACAATAAGAGAATGAGAATCAAAGCTCTAAAGCCTATCTCCATACAACTATGATGTAAAGAAAAGGGCATCTGGGAAAATGCCATTTTTCACTCTTGCAAGAGATTAAAGGGAGCTGAACAGAGCAATCCATGATTTAGGGAAAGACTTTCAAAATCTTTCAATGGGATGTGTGATCCTAAACCCTGTGAAAATCTCTTCTTTAGTCTTTATAGACTGGAAATAGAGGAAGCTGTAAAAAAGTAACTATTGTTGTACTCCAGAGACAGTTGAAACAAGAGATTTTGAATTAGAGAATAAACACTTGACGTGATTATAAACAAGGAAATGCTTCCAGCCCTTTAAGGCCTAAGGAGAATTTTTCTTCAGCCACAGTCTAAAATAAGACAAATAAAATTCACTTTCACGGTACCTAAATGAGTGAGAAGAAGTCACCAATTCTTAGTTCTGTTGCACTTTCCCAATAGATTTATATATACACCTTACCCCTAGGGAGTCAACTGCCTACTGCCAATAAGGCTTATTAGCATTCTTGTGTGGATCAACTGCTAATCCATCCATCCGAGCTAGCAACATGCAAGGCTAGCTGTGTGTTTGGAGCAGTGTTTTAACCTCCTCCTGTCCAGAGACGACATGGGGTCTTTTCACTCTACGACAAGACATTCGGGGGGGGTCGGTGTAAGAAAGCCACTAAACAGTTTTCTTCATAGGTCTTTTTCGATGCGAGTGCCATCTGTTACTGAGGCTGGAAGATCTCAAGCGATTGAGAATTTTGGAGGAGGTGAGGATCTGAGGGACTTCAGTTGGTCTAGATTTTCTCTGGACCAGGTGGAGTCAGCAGAACTTGTTAGTGGTGGATACCATTTTAGATCAGATGAGGAATTGAGTATTACTCTTTTCTAGCATCTGGTGTTAAGAATGCAACACTGCACCTTGTCACTAAGGCAAAATGCCAAGTGTGTTGATTTTTGTCCTCTTTGTATGTGTAGGTGGGTGGCATCAGTAGCCCCTTAATTCCTCTTGGCTAGTGATGAGAAAGGTGGCAAGGAAACAGACTTTAGCATAAGGTAGAAAGGGCTATTAGGCTTTGGCACAAGGGGAGGTGGAACCAAAGAACTGGAAATCTAGTCTCCAACCTCAGAAAGTGTGGCCCCTTTTAAACTTCAGTTTAGAACATGAACTTTCTAATGATACAGAGCTGGATCATTAGAATAACTATTTGTATAGGTATTACCTGAATGTTGTAAGGTAAGTTAATTTACTTTTTAAGTAAGTAAGGAATCTAAATATACTTTTGGTATGGAATTATAATGCTCTCCTCCCCCTAGCTGTAGCAGGGAACACAGCAAAGCTCTATCTGGGTTCATAAGTGCTGGGGTCCTTGCTGGATCCAGAGGGAGGGGAGTACAGTTCTTCCATATGCCTGACTGCAGAAGGGACCCACTGGCTAAGGATCCAGGTGGAGCACACAGGCTATGGGAGACAGGCTGTTTCCCTGATGCAGCCAGAGGGACGAGATCACTGAGGAGACAGCCTCCTTGCTGAACTCCTTCCATCTGGCTGCAGTTGGGAGTGGCCTGCTGGTGGAAACTGGTGGCCCTTCAGGGTTGTAAAACTGATAGCTGTGGCCCTCAAGCCATAAAGGTCGAGTGCCACTGGTTTAGCTACAAACAAAAGATATTTTCAATATCACTAGACCATTTGTCAATGCAATCTAAACTTTTAAGAAAAATCTCACCCTAGAACAGGCCCCTCAAGTCTAATTCCAGTGCAGGTTGAGCAGTAGCCTAATTTCTAGTTTTTCCATGCTCAGGACCACACTACATATGGCAGTCATGATAAGGCTGTAAGGAATCAGGGAAACTGTAGTCTGGCTGGCATGTGTAGACATCCTTGAAGAGCCAAAGTATGTGGTTTGAGAGGGATTATTCCAACATCTTTGCATGCCTTCAGGACATTTTTCCTCACAGGTGCAGCAGATAAGCTTTTCTTATAGCCTTCCTTGCATACGAGGCCAATCCATCATCAGCCCTGGGCGCCAGACAAAGATTGCTTCGCCCATAGAGGGAGGACCGGTGACATTCATGGGAATGAACAATGATGGCATTCGGACCCAGATCTTTTATAGGAAGAAATACTGAAAGCTTTGATTTATTGTCTGGGACCCGCAGTGTTGTACACAGAAGTATTCTTTAATTAGACAGAGCAGGCCGCCCCTTTGCTTTTTATTTATAAATCTGAAAATCTAGCACTTTTGATGCATCTCTCTGCCATACCTATATGGTCCCTTATTATAGTACAGGATCTGTGCACCTCAGAATCTTTAATGCATTTATCATCACGACAACTCTGATGAGGCAATGAAGTGCTATTATCCCCATTGTACAGATGGGAAACTGAGCTAGAGTCACTAAACCCTGGGTTCACAAAAGGTATTTAGGCATTTAACTCTTCCCATTGAAATCAGTAGAAATTAGCAATCTAAGGCTATGTCTACACTTACTAAAGTTAGTTCGAATTACGAATTAGTTAATTTGAACTAACTAATTCTAGTTCAAATTAACTTAATTTGAACTAGAAAAATGTAGTTCAAATGAAGCAAGTGCCATTCATGGCACTTGCTTAGTTTGAATTAGCAAATTGCAATGAGTTCAATGGGCCGGTTAGTTCAAATTAAGCAATTAGTTCAAACTAACATGGCCACATTGGTTAATTTGAACTAACTGGTTTGAATTAACCCTTAGTTCTAATAGCCTATTCAAATTTATTAGTTCAAATTAAGGAAGCCCTTAATTTGAACTAATTAAAGCCTTGTGTAGCCATGGCTTTAGTTAGCTCGAATTAAGCCTCCTTAATTCGAACTAACTTGCCACTGTAGACATAGCCCAAGTGACTTGCCCAAAGAGACAGGAAATCTGTGGTGGAATTGGAGACACAGGCTGGTGACTGCTCTGGCTCCCTGCCCAAAGCAGGTAGAGGGTCCAAAGTTCCTCAGAGCAGTCTGAGCTCCCTGAGTGACTCTTACCTTTGCCTTGATCCAGCCTGCCAACTGACTAGAGGTTGGGGCGTCAGGCCCAAGGAAGGAGGAACAGGGAGTGGGGCCAAAGAGGTGTGGAGCTCCTGGAAGTGTCTTTCCCCCCCCCCCCTCTTCCTGTTTGAAAAGGTGGTCACCCCAAACACCACCCCCTGGGGGGGGGGGGGGGGTGCAGGGGAAGCAGGCCTCTCAAATTGAGGGCATGGAGCAAAGCAGCCCTTCCCCCCCTCTGGATAGTCTTGGTGGGGGTGCTTCTTGGGCACACACTGGGGGAGTGACATGGGGAGGACAATAACAGGTGACCCATTTAAATCATTCCTGTGACTCTGTAGTAGGTCAGGACTTAGTATTTACAAAACACTGCTCTAACCACTGGGCTACTGTCTTTTTTGCACCCTCTGGCTCAGTGAGGGAGTTCTAGTATTAAACATGAACAGAACACACTTTGCAAACAGACAAACTGACCGGGGATCATAAACAAAAAAAACCACAGCTTGTGTATTTACAATTTACAAGAATAAAGTTTGACTGTTTAAAAGGGATTAAACTAAAAGGAGAGCAGAGTAAACACTACTAGCCATCAATTCCCTTTCCTCTGTGGCTAGTTTAGTGAGTGCTCCCCCTCCTGTTTCAGTTAACTTTAACTGCTGGAGACATGTATTTTAAAAATAAAATATTTGACAACTGGTTGCATCCTGACTTACCTAATAAAGACCTTGAGTTTAGGGCTGTAAGTACAGCTGAATGGGAAATAGTTTCTTCTGTGCAGAAAATTTCAACTGAGGAAGTTTTCATGTTTTCAAAACAAAATAAAAAAATTGAACCCTCTGAATTTCTGACTTTCCAGTGAAAAAATCTGAAATGTTCTTTTTGGGGACTCAAACACCATATGTGAAAATGAGTTACCCAATGCATAGCTTGATCCATCTATTAAACCCATTTTTACATCAAAAGATAGTTGATGGAAAACTTTCAACCAACCCTGGTTCTAAGTGTCCCCTTTAAGAGCAGACAGTATTTCTGGCACCTAGAAGAGAGAGGAGAAAGAGTTCCCTACATTTTCTAGGTGGAGATGTTATCAACAATTACAGGAGAGAAGCAGAAACAGGAACTTGGGTCTTGGCAGATTAAAATAAACAGTCTTTTGCCTCACCTCTAGCAAGTATTGATGGCTTTATTGTTCGTGTAAATCCCAGTCAGCAATTTAAAGATTTATCTCAACAGGTTCAACTTCCCACCCACCCCTCAAAAAAACCTCTTAAATAAAACAATGACTTGTTATTTGGAAAGAGAACCATTCTTTGCTTTGGCTCTTGAATTAGTTATGACAATGAACAGCTGACAAACTAAAATTGCCCTGATGTACTTTTAAAAAACAAAAACACCAAAAAGACGCCTAGAACTCCAGGTTTAAGAATTGATTGTTTACACTGCACAGGAGGGAGGGTGGCCCTTCTCCCTTCCCTGACATATCGACCTTAATTCAATCTCCATTTGCCTTTTGGAATGTATCTGCATTTAAAAGCCAACCAAAAAGAGAGAGAGAGAGAGAGAGAACCCAGCAATATTGGGGGAACCAGTTATAAGTGTATTTCTTTCCTGTAATGATTAAAACATGATTCCATATTTTAATGTAGGCAGACCCTAACCATGTTGTAATTCTGACACTATGGCAGTAGTAAATATACAGCTAGGTTGTTTCATAAGTGAAGAATGAAGCTGACTACAGCTTAAGTTGAAGTAGTTTAACTTTATTAAACCTTGGGCACCTCTTTTTCCATGTTGCTGAGTTACTTCTAAACATTTGGTTGTTTTCCTCATGTCTTGTCGGTAACAGTCTTGCTAACTCCAGTTCCACTGATCATAATACATCTTCCCCATATTGACATTTTAATATAAACAAATATTAAAATAAGGAGTTGAGGCCCAGACCCCCCAGCCTGTGTTCCTTTGGACAGAGGTTGCTCACACATAGTGAGTTGAGTCTCATCTTTACTGCTGACTTTGCTGTTATTTGACATAATTTGCTCTCCACACTGCGAGTGACTGATCTGTTTATTTGTCACTCATTTCAGGTCTGGCAAATACTCTCCCTGTGGAGTCTCCTCTTCCTGTAAGGTTGGCTTCTGGATGATTCTCTTTCTCTCCATTCTGTGATGATCTGTTGGCTCACATGGGGTACTCCATCTGCTGACTCATAATCACCTCCTGTTCCTTCAGATCGCTTCTTCTTCTTGCATAGTCACCTTGTATGACCTTGTTGCCACTGTATCCCAATGACTTCTTTAATTCATTCCTTCTAGTGTCTCTCTAATAGCTGGATCCTCAGAGGAGTGCCTGTCTCTAGAGTTGGTAGGTTCTCAGCTGTCCTGTCATACTCTGTTTTCTCTAATTGTTGGTCATCTCCTCTCAACAGTATCCTCATCCCTCTGGCTACTATGGTGGCCCTTCATGGGTAGCAGGGTTTTGGTCACCAGCCTCATCAGGTCCTGTACTGGACTGTTTTGGGACCACTGTGATGAGGTATATTCCTGTGTGCCCAAAATACTAACAAAGGGTCTGAAACACAAGTAATAGTTTGTGTAGCAGTCTTAACAGGCTTCACAGATGATTCCACCTTACCATTACTCTGTGCATGCTGAGGAGGTGGGGGATGGTCAAACTCCAATTTGCATACAAGATCCTTGAATTTTTCTGAGGCAAACTGGGGTCTGTTGTCAGTATTTGAAATGCGATCTCTCACAAGCATGCCTTAAGTTTGCCAAACACTGACTTGCTTCTTACATCAGACAGCACATTGATCTCAAAAATTTGAAGAGTAGTCCACTTCAATGAAGCATTGCTTTTCATTGAAGGTAAATAAATTCACTCCCATCTTTCCCCATGGTTGGATGGGAAGCTCATGTGATAACTCATCAGAAAGAGATTTTGTTATCACACAACCAGCAGGTGTTACACCCTTCTATCAAGAGCAGAGCTGTGTATTCATTTCCAAGTAGAAATCACACTGTTAAGCCCATCTGAGACAGATGGATGTGCCTAGGTGTGAGGCACGTATCTCTTTGCATGACATCCTTACATAATGAGGAGAGGACAACAAAATAGGTCCCCATCCTGCATTCAGCTCATTAGCTTGAAAATGTGGTTCTGCTTCTACTGGTGCTTAGCTTGTGTCTTCTGGCCACTCTGCTTGTATTGCTCTCTTGACTGCATGTAGCCAGGTGTCCTTTTTCTAGAGCCTCTTTGCATTGCATCAGCTTTGCTATTGAAACTGGAAGATTGAATCCATTATCATGCTGCACTATGTCCTGATCCCTTCCCCCAACTTAATGATACTGAGCATATATGCCTGCTCAGGATGTCAGCTAACACCTGTAGTTGTCCTGGAAAACATCTTCTCTACCTGGAGGTACATCAATATGAGCTGTGATCTCTTTGGAGTACTAATATGGCTTTGCCATGACTATTACTGGACAGCTATACAGGTACTGTTGGAATTGATCCACTCCAGATATCACAGCCAGAAGCAAAATTTTTTCTATTTGTGTACTCTGACAGGTCTAGGCAGGCAGAAACAAGCTGATCCTGCAAAAGAGCTATCCTCTATCCCATGCAAGTGTCAGTGACTCTCTTGGATGGTAATACTTTCAGGACAGGATCATCCTTACCATTTGTTTCAGCGGGTCAAAGGTTTGATGTTGGGAACCTGTCCAATCCCACTCAACATTTTGCCTTGTGAGTGGACATACCGTACCTAGCTGTGGATGGAACTTGGAAAAAATGTATCATTCCTGTGGTGCAATGTGGCCCTCTCTCATTTGCTGGAGCAGACATGTCTGTGAATAGCTTGATCTTGCTGAGATCTGCTTTCAATCCCTCTACTGTAAGCATATGTCACATTACTCTGTCCATGTCGCTGCCTTGCTTCTAGCCCAACTCGTCCCATTCCCCGCCCCGCGGCCCCCCCCCCGGAGTCTTGTCAATAAAGTCCATCCTGGTAATATGGGACATGTGATTCCAGTTCCACTGATCATGATTCAACTGTGTTTTAACCACACTGGGTGGACTACTGTCAAGTTGGAGAGGTTAAATGGTCCCCTATTTAATAAATATTGGGGCAGTGCCTAGAGGCCAGCCAGGCTGAGGCCCCACCTTGCTAGTCTCTGTACAAACTTTTTGGTGATACCACCTTGCAGTATGGTAATATTACAGGAACTATTAGTAGTCCTGTCAATCACTTGAAGGAAGTAATAGGTTTTTGCCCATTGGTCTAGTTAGCATGAGCAAATTTTTAATAGGGCTGAAAGAAACGATAGCATGATACTGAATCCATGACCCTAAATAGACCAAGGACGACCTGATTCAAGCTCTTTCAAGACACCTTATTTTTCCCAGCAACAGTCCTGCAATTCTAGTCACTGGCTTGTCTTTAACAGCAACTAACAATTGTGCTAAAGAATATAGCATTCTGGTAATATGACACACATCACTTGCACCATAGGAATACCACTGAATTAGGTTTTGTTTATGTCAGAAGCCAAATCTGAGCCTAGCCTCTTGTAGCAAAAGGATGGTGCATTAATCTATTGCGCTGCTTATCTCCTAAAGCTAACATAGGGTTTAGTCTATATGCCTAAATTCAAGGCTATAGTCTGATTGATTTATCCACAACAGTAAAATATGATCGAACTTACAATTATTTTAAAAAATGTTGAAGAAATTTTTTAAAAAACTAAATTACAATAATCTTTGATTTAGCCAATGGCCCTTATTTCCAATGACTGGATTTAGTCCTTCTGCTATAGAATAAGATAGATGTTATGGTAAGGGGAGAAGAAAGAAAGAAAGATTTTCTGAGCTCACTGCAGTATTCCAAAAAGAGATTCCAACTCCAACTGGAAAGCTTCATAATCCATCCATGAACATCAGAAAGCTCAGGCTCATTCAGTGGAGTTTTGGTGAGTCACTTATCAGGATTGCCATGGAATCCTGATAAAATGATAATGATGATGTATGCTGGGAGGAATAGTGTAATCCATATGCCTAAAAAGGGCTCTCTCTTTAAGAGACCTACTTAGGGTGTGTTACTGTTGCTGGGTAGATTAGCTACCCACAACCAGAAACTTCTGGAAGCAGGGAGTGGTAGCATTTTGAGCATGCTCCACAGGATCCCCTGCTGGTGTGGTCAGTCAGACTACATGAGAACAGCAGTCTGTGCAGACAGCCACCAGGAGCTGCTTTGAGAAGAGCCCATGTGTTCAGTTTTCATAAGAGAAGCTGAGCCAGGAGTGAACAACAACATGTTCTCTCCCTCCTATAGATTCTTCTGCAGCAGACTTTGGGCACATGCATATGGGACTGAGGGCTGGTCAATCAGTGAGCTGACCAGATGGCGCTGGTTCCAAAGGAGAAGGAAAAGCATGCATGGAATTCTACAGAAGATTCCTGCAATGAGAGAAGAGGACAGCTATTTCTTGCCACTCAAGCCTCTAGACTTGAAAAAAGACTGTAGTTGAGAGTTGGATGAACTCCATCTGGACTTTGGGACTCTTGGGTATCTTTCCTGCGGGGTTTCTGTAGGGATTCTTCTGTTTAATTGTATTTTGTTTTCTTAGGATAAGGTTTATTAGTAGTTAAAGTTCATTGTTGTGTTTGTTTTTAGTAGTATTTTAATGTGGGGTGGTAACTCTGAGCAATCTTTGCTGCGAGTCCCATACAGACTGGATCCTGGGTCTCCAGCTGCTTTCTCCACAGGGATTGGGGTTTATTTCTGTGAGGCACTGGAGAAAGGCAATTGAATTAATTTTAGCCCACCCAAAGGTTACAATAGCACTTACATAAGCTACCAAATTCCACTTTTTAAAAAACTTGTACTTTTTACTCATGACACTCACCGTGCCTTCTTAATCAAAGAGCTTCTCCAAACTAGATTATATAATGCAAGAAAACCTGTATTTCTTATAATGCCTATTGGTTGTGTGTATAATATTTTCTTAGGAGTGTGTTTTGTACATAGGAAAACAATGTGGAGCTGATGCGCTGTACCACTTTCCTGGAAATAAGAGTAATCTCCCAGAGCTCATCTGGTATGAAAGCTTTTAATGAATAGGCGAATTTAAATTAAAAAAAAACCCCACAGATTTTAAAAAGGAGTAAACTGATAGATATCAACTGAAGAGCTGATGGCCAGACCACTGCTTTGCAAATGAGAATAATGTATAAATCAAGACATCAGGATACTTCCTCTCTCATTAGCTACAGCGCCACTGGCTGCCTTCAGCTCCAGCATGATTTCAAACTGTTCATCAGATGACATCACTAAAATAGCCATGTACCTATGACTGAGCAGATGACAGAGACTGGATATTTCTTGTGCATCTTTTTTCCCCTCCATTTTAAGTCAAAACTAAGGGATCCTCTATTATTTAGTTTACCAGCAGGAAGATATACATTAAGGCAAACAGCCCCCAAAACCAAGTAACCTGTGGAACAAAACAACATATGGGGGGGGGGGGGGGAGAAGAAGATAACCCCTACCACTCCCTCACATCTTTTTGCTGTTGCAACTCCCAGCCCTTGAGTCCCTCTGGCCGTTATCTGTATTTGTTTATTTAGATAAATGTTTGCCACAGGGCAGGTCCCTTGTTTTTGTACACTTTTAAAAAACACCAAGTACATTTGATATGTATTAGTTTTTATTTCCTTTTTTACCATATATTTGTGTGTATACACACTGCAGCATTATTCTTTTCTAACATGGGAACACTTGCCAACAATGACCATGTCATTAGGGGTGTCACACACTAGATAAACATCTACAGTCCTGTCACTCAAGATTGTCTACATCTGCCCCTTGGTTTCTATAGATGTTTGGTTATAATTCTGCTACAGACTTCAACCAGGGCTGAATTTAGCCCTTTGTTGCTGTATTTACATCTTTTCCTGTTTTCCATTTTCTCTTCCCCATTTTCCTCCATAAGGTGACATAATATTTGCTGGCTGGCAGGACAGTCCATCCGTGCAGTTCAATATCTCAGTTCTTGTAAGGGGGGGTGGCTGCATGCATGCCATAAGAGAACTGTGTGTTCCCATTAACACCAAATATGCTTATCTTGTTCTGGTGTATTTTTTTAAAAGGATAAAATAGTGAACAAACAAATCTGACTGCTAGGACTTTGTAAGTATCAACATCTCATTTGTCTTCCCCGCCAGAAAGGATCCAGTTCTGGTGTAAGGATTTATTGACGAAAGAATGCTGCAGGATTGGCACGTGCTGTGTAAAGGTGCTTTCATAATGAAACAAGAAGTATAGTTATGTTAATAACTGTAAAGATGGCACCTTGTTCAGCAGATCTGCCCTTTGTGCAGACTGTATCTTTACTTACAAAAGTCTTTACTGACTTTTAAAAAACGGCTTTTCACTCCTTTTATTGCTGTAGGAGCCAAACACATCTAAGAGAGTAAGCTGGATTTTTTTCCTCCTTCTGCATCTTTAAAACATGCACTTATTGTATTCTAATCAGTTGAGCTGTGTAGGTCCACAGAAGGCCTTGAAGTTGCACAGGTGGCACTGGACACCTAACCAAAGATGAAAGAATTTCATCCATGGAACTGAGAGCCTAATTTGACCTGCATAACCAGGAATGATGTGTAAAAAAAAAAATAAAAAGAGAGAGACCAGTTCCCCCACTCATTCCTGCCTCTTTGTCCCTCATCTCCTTGGCCAACTCATGCTAATTCCTCAACACCATGTCCTGGCTTCTCATCCAATTTGTGTATCTGTGTACACACAAGTTCCTCCCATCATTATCACCCATGTTCCCAACAACCCCTGGCTCCCAGTCCTAATTTCCCTCTGCAGAATCCTTGTCCATTTTCAGTGTCCATCCTGCCTCACCTCTAGCTCCTTATCTCAGGATTTGCTCAGCCAGTTCTACCCCTAAATCCTTAATACTCAGATTTGTCACTTCCTACCCCCACTCCCTTCACCCCAATGGTTGCCAATCCCAGTCTCCCCCACTGGCTCCTCATTGGTATGTCTCCCCTCTACTCCTAGCCCCTCATTTCCCTTTCCCATTGCCAGTTCCAGTTCCCTCTTCGCCCAGCCTACCCCAATGCTGGGTCTCCATTATTCCTGCCTGCCTCCAGTCTCATCCTCAACCCCAATAGCTCCTGTCCTGATCTTCTCTCTACCACAACCACCCTCTCCTGGTTTATCCTTTTCATTTGAATCAGGTGGGTTACTCCTGTACACTGCCTGGGCCCAGCAGCTTGAACATCGAAAAAACAAGGAGAGGCAGCCTCCCTGCTCTCACTTCAGGTGCCTAGAATAGAACAAGGCACAGCTTGCAGCAGTCCAGAGCTGCAGTTCCAAGGAAAGTCCTGCTATGCTCCAGGCTGGAGCATGCCCAGTATGGATAGAATCTTTGTGGAATTTAGTTACTAAAAATGAAAGAGGTCTCTACTGACCATGTACATATAGTTTTTCAAAGGCTTAGAACTTGGCCAAATTTGGGTGGACAGTTAGAGAAACAGTAAAGGGCAGAGGCGGCTTTTGGGGTAGGTGAAGCAGGTGCATGCCTAAGGCCCTGAGCAGTAAGGGCCCCTGCTTGCTTTGTCTTCCCCAAAAGTCACATCTGCCTTGGTCAGCAGCAGGGAATTGGGGACGGGGGGGTTGAAGCAGTGGGGAGCAGGACTAGAGCCACAGGGTGGGACAGAGCTAATGGTGGGGAGCTGGGGCCATAGAAAGGAGATCCATGGGGGCCTACAGAGGCCCCCCCATGGACTACAAGGGGCCCTGCAATGGGCCTTCACCTAGGGACCCCAATAGCCAAAGGCCATGTCTGGCAAAGGGTGCATCCTGACAAAAGATCTCTCCCTCACACCCCTTCCCCTCAACCAAGTTTCAAGTCTGTGCTCCAAAATAATGAGGGCACTAAAGCTTTTCAAAGGGGAAAAAAAAAAAAAAAAAAAGATTCTGGTGATGGCAAAACCCACATTTTTTCCATAGCCTTGTTCTCAGAAAGGACTAAAGTGCTTTGACTAAAATTTTCTAAAAACTTTCATCCTGAGGTAGACACCAGCAAAGAAAATTTCAGCACACACAGTTAAAATATGGCATGAAGTTATAAGCAACTGAAAACAGGGTCTTATAATGGAAGTGTCAGGCAATGCTACCGATGGCTGTGTCTACACTGGTAAAGCTTGGCTTAAGTCGACTTAATGTGCCCTGCGTCTACACTACACTTTGCTTAAGTCGACTTAAGCAGCTTGCTTAAGTCAACTTAAGCAAAATAAAGTCGACTTAATGAAAATTAAGTCGACTTTATTAAACCACCTTTTTACTCGACCTAAGGCTTAATTTGACTTTTTAAAGTCGAATTAAGCCAGTGTAGCCCCGCGGTAGCCCTAAGTCGACTTAGGGCTACCCCAGGACTACACCAATGCCCTCCCTGCTGGGGGGGGCACAGGAGGAGCCTGGCATGCCCCCCAAAGGGCAGGGCATGTGGGCACGGTGTGACACGGTCTGGATTTAGGGAAGCATTTATGATATTATTTTCTATGGCTATCTCATAAATGCTATAGTCCATAGGAACTGTCATGTTTGGTATCAATAGAAAGGTAGTAATTTGCTGGGAATGATTATATAGTTTATGTCTAGGAATTCTATTTTGATTAGAAGTTAAGAATTTGATGTTATATCCATACTTTAACTTGTGTCATTCTGGACAAATGCCTTAGACGGGAGGGTGTGAACATCCATTGTCTCCTTAATGTTTAGGAATTTTCCAGGTAGAATGGTCCCAAGGAGTATCCTGATGAGCCATTAAGGACATAAAGAATACAACCATTGTGTCCTTAATGGCTCATCAGTTTACTCCCTGGGATCATATCACCTGGCAGATAATGACCTTGGCAAATAAAGCCTTTTAAAAATCTTGGCCTACTAGGAAAGTTTCCCAGTCACAAATCTAGCATTCTGGAGCAAAGTCACTAAAACACAGTTCAAACAAACTAATGTTCTTTTAATGCGCCTCTCCCTTCTTCCAGTACCCCACTCACTGGCTATGTCTACACTGGGGAAATGTAGGTCGACTTAAATAAGTCGACCTTATTAAGTCAACCTAAAATCAACCTTATTAAGTCGACTTAAAGTGGGCCTTACTAACTCGACTTAGAGAGTCTATACTAGACTCTCTAAGTCGACTAGTTCATGCATGGGGCTGGCTCTCTCTGGGGCAGCAAGCTCCTGGGCGGTCTGGGGGAGAAGGGAGCGTGGAGCATTTAATCAGTGATTTCAGCTATAATGGTCACTTAAAAAAAAAAACAAAAACAAACCAAACAAACAAAAAAAGACACTGTAAGGAGTCTAAGAGCTACAAGCACTATTTGACCAGCCCAATCCTTGTTAAAAGACAGAGCTGCTTACTAATCAGATAGTGCTTGCAACTCAGGCATCCATCCCCGCCCCCCCCCCCCCCCCACCTTCTCCTCTCTCTCAACTGAGAATCCATCTGGCATGGCATCTGAACCCTCTTACTCCTTAGTGAGTTCTGGTCAGTCATTTCTGAGTTACAACCAATGCCTAAATTGGTATAACACTATGTTGCTAGCAGCTGACAATGGGAGGGGGCAGGGGGCCCCTCATAATCTGAGGCCCTAAACTGTAGTTTACTTAGATTGTGCCTAAATCCAGCGCTGCCTGAGAGATATAGCTATGCTGATCTAACCCCCAATGTAGATGGCAGAAGAAAACTATCTAGCTACCACTTCTCAGGGAGGAGGATAAATACAGCAATAGGAGAAATTTAGTAAGGCTGTAGTAAGGCCTGGTCTACACTAGAAAATTAGATTGGTTTAACTACTTCAGGCAGGTGTCTGAGAAGTCTTCATCTGAGCAACATAGTTAAGATGACTTTAGTCCCCATATAGACACTGCTAGGTTAACCTAGCTACCACCACCTCTTGGGGGGGTGGATTGCCTATGCACAAAGGAGGTTTCCTTGGCTCAGCAGAGGTAACATCTACACTGAAGTGCTACAATGGTGCAGCTGTGTCACTGTAAGAGTTTAAGTGTAGACAAGCCCTCAGCATAAGGCAAAAGAAAACAGATGAATACAGAGATAGGGTAGTACAAGGAAACAAGACAATGTTAGTCAGCCCAAGAAGCAGCTTACTTGCTATCACTTTTTTGTAGGCTTTGAAGCAAAGGAAAATTTGAAAGAGGATTCTGAAGGAAGATAATGAGGTATCTTTGCAGATGTTTACAAGGAGATCATTCTCAACACAGAAGAATCCACAAAGGTGCTTGTTTGAGAATTTCATAAGTGGGCAATAGAGGCTAGTGTCGTGGATTGATAGGAGGTGGGAGTCAATCTCTTGATAGTGAATTGGAGATAACAAAAAATAAAATAAAAAAATTCCTGAAGTGAAAGCACTAAACATAAAACACTAAAACAAAAAGGGTCCTTGGAGCCCTATCAGGTCTCTCTCCACTATTTGTGATGTACTCAATGGACCAGATCAGATGCTTGCTGCCTATATGGCTCCTTCTCCTCCATCACTACCTCCTTCTCCTCCCCAGTGAACTATTAGGCATTATGCTGGATGGTTTTCAGTATCGGGTGACTGTACCCTCCTACCATTTCAGCAGCATTTGCAAGGCCAATTGGCTACATAGGAGAGGGATTATAATGGTCTGTTTTGCAGACATAAAAATCAGAGTCCTGTGGCACCTTAAAGACTAACAAATTTCTTCAGGAATAAGCTTTCATGGGCTGCAACTTAAAGTAGGTTGCAACCCACAAAAGCTTATGTCCAAAGAAATGTGTTAGTCTTTAAGCTGCCACAGGACTCTCGTTTTTGGCTGTATACAGACCAACACAGCTACCCCTCTGGAATTTGCAGACACAGTGAACTCCAACCACTCCATCATGCTATACATCAAAGGAGAGCTCCTATTTTAGCAGTGAACTGAGCCAGGCTGAATTTTTTATATGCACAAGTTGCAGCATGTATATTTTCTTCCTGTCCAAGTTAACAAATAACTACCTGGTTTCCCCTTGTCATCCCAAATACACACCACAAAGTCTATTCATGCAGTAGTCAATTTTTATCTGACCATGACTGTGCAGATCTACAGAATTGGAACTGCTGAATAAGGTCTTTTAACTCTTATGTTCTTCATAAAAACACCCATGCAAAGTCATAAAATTATGGTGTTTTTAGACCTAACGATATGAAAAAAATAGCTCAGTTTAATTGAAATTTAAACCAGGGGGTCAAGTCCTCTCCTCCTCTACATCCCCTGCAGGAGGATTAATTCCCATTGACGCTGTTACTCTTTCTCTCTCATTTTAATTTCTTTGACTTCATCAGCAATACCTCTGGCACCCATCTAATGGGTTAAAAACACACAAAATAATTCAAAAGGACTCATTAATAAAACTCTCCCAAAACTCAGCCTGTGTTCCTGCAATAGCCTGAGAAAAGAGAGTGAAAGAGTAAGCCTTGCAACTTGTCCAGAAGTCTAGCAAACTGAGGCACTGATAGGTGAAAAAAAGAGTGGCACAAGTTTTAAAAGACTACCCTGAAACTAGCTCATCATTTAGACGAAGGTTACTCTATTGACCCATGTCTCTGCTTGGTTACTTGGCTATTCCCAGGTGAATTGATATTGTGATATAACTTGTTCTATGCACAAAAGCTGCATTAAGGTCATTAGTCAAGTATTTCACTGTGAGTAATCGGTAAATATCCATTCATTCTACTGTCCTTACAAAGTTTCAGTGCTTCAAAGACCTCAAAAGTACCAGAGCTCATGATCAAGGCATCGAAGACTTCTTAGGCCTAGATCATCAAATCGGATTTAAGCACCTAGATATCTTTGGGAAGCTGGGACTCAGTGACGTTAAGCCACTGTAATATCAAATACAGAGCTTTAACACTCTCCCAACACTAGCACGAGTCATTTTTAAGACATTTAAAACTCAATCCTTCCTGCCTTTTCTCTGGACAATGTGAACTGCACAATATTTTAAAAAACAAAACAAAAAAGCCACTGAACTATCAAGAGAAAACATGCAGACAGTATGGAGAGTCATCGCAAAATGCTGGACTTCCTACACCTAATTTTTGTCTACACTGAAGCCCCTTTACACTTCGCAGGTTGATATGTGAGGACATTGGGCTTTAACACCACTTCCCACAACCTGAACTGTATAAAAGATGCCTTAAATATGAATATTTGAGCCCATATTTTCCACTTAAAACATGGCTCAAATACAAATTTGATCACAAACATTCCTCTGGTTATCAGTATAGCTTCATGTGTTTGTTTTAATTTTAAGAAGTGCTTTCCTGAACCCCACTCCTGACATTCAGAAGCTGGTTCAGTAGAGTCAAGGAAAAAAATTGAATAAAAAGGAGCATTAGTTTTTCCTCACCACAACAAAACTTCCTATGACTGAACTCACATTATGAACAAGCAGCTGGACTATGAGCAGCAGAACCCTAAAAAGCTATGGTGAGAGAGAGAAAGAAAAACAGTATGCCATGTAGGAGAATATAGATGAATGATATTTCCAGTAGAAACTCCCATGTGAATTTGATTGAACTAATGGTATCAAAGAAATGGAAATGACCCACAACTCAACAATAATTAATTTAGTCCTATAATATAACGGCCTTGGACCACAAAAGAAACTAGGGACGATGCAGCATTCAGAAAGATGAAAGAAATGTGAAACAACAGCATTACAAACATTGAGCTATCGAAAAGTTTATGGTCTTTTAAGTTCACCTCTCTGAACGGTCTCAAAATCCCTGAGGATGTCTATAATATTCCTACTGTGCTTTGTATATCTAGTATCTGTAATACTGGTCAAATTTACCACTGGTGTATACAGCGTGCAGGCTGAAGTTTCAAATTACTGATGAGGTCTTTTGCGTCTTTAAACACGGTATTAAGAGTACCTTAACTTTATGAACAATATCATCCCTTTTTAGATCTGTCCATTCATCATAATATTATGCTGGAGTTTGTTAGGTAAACATGACTGACAGACGCCCATCTTTATCCTTTGCATGACTGGAGGTCAGCACTTGTGGAAGGTAATGCTTTTTTAATTAGCTGGCAGAGGATTGAATTTCCTTTGTGTGGACTGCTTGTTGTTTTCCTGTGAGTCAGTATCTGAAGAGGCTATGTCTTTGCATTCACTATTCAGTGTAACCCAGACAAATGAAGAACAGTCATAAAAGATTCATACTGAAGATGTTTATGAAAAGTTAGATCTGTCCAGAAAACAAAATCTTTCACCAGGTGACAGATGTTACAGAGAAGAAATACAGCAGTTAAAAGAATAATTGTGACCCTAGCCAGTTCAAAAGGAAATACTCTATACTATATTTCCTGTGGTTATTGGTGCACAGTAAACAATGGGTATAATTTTAGGGTATAGTCTTAAAAACCCCGTGAGGCAGTGGTTTTGCCAGCTAAGATTTAAACAATCACTCAAAAATATTTTTGTTTAGCTCACAGATAAAAACAGACAAATAATTTTAGAATTCCTATAAAGAATAAACTTGACTTGAGATCTTCAATTATCCAGAATTCCCAGTGTATAAATTGTTTGTGGCATTTGCTTTAAAAGCCCCTAACAGTTTGAGATACAACAGAGTCCTGTGGCACTTTTAAAGACTAACAGATTTATTTATCGTATGAGCTTTCGTGGGAGAAAATCCCACTTCGTCAGACGCTGAAGTGGGATTTTC
>ML685875.1:273119-353510 GCA_007922175.1 Pelusios castaneus | reverse complement strand
ATCGCATGAGCTTTCGTGGGAGAAAATCCCACTTCGGCGTCTGACGAAGTGGGATTTTCTCCCACGAAAGCTCATACGATAAATAAATCTGTTAGTCTTTAAAAGTGCCACAGGACTCTGTTGTCTTTCTACAATAGACTAACACGGCTACCCCTTTGGAGTTTGAGATACAGTATATTAGAAATTCAGAGAAACACAATCTTGATATCATATATAATCTCTACAGAGCCTGATACTGATATACTTGTAGTGGACTTACAAGCAAGTAGCATCACAGCAGAATTTGCATGGATCCACAGCTTTTGAACCACGGAGCATATGTAGATTGTTTGAGGGACAAAGATAAAAATCAGGGGGGAGGGGTGGTTAGGGAGGGAGAGACTCCAAACCCTAGAGGCCACAGAGAGACCCTCAGCCAATTTCTGGTCTAGGGAGGAATGGCTGGACCATTAATAGCAAATGAAAGGAGAATGCAGATGTTTCTTAAAACAAGGCTCAGGGAGGAAATGGAATGCACATTCGATATAGATGTGCAGGGGTGCATTATCAGAAAGATGGCCCTTTCCTTTTGTGTACAAGGGTACTTGCACCACCACCCAAAGTGCAAATCAGGTAGAGAGATTCAAAACTTTGATTTCCACAACTTATTTTCCAAGTGCAAACATGAGGACATATTGTCCAAGTACAATATATGACCACAAAAAAGGAGAAGGGACCTCAGTCTGATATCACATCCCATAGTATGTGTGTATGTGCACACTCGTGAATATAGTTTGTTTTCTCTTTAATAATATATGATTCCATAGGCATTTTTACTTGAACTATAGAATCTGTACTTTGGTATGTAAATGGTACTTTGTTTCTGCTTAAAGTGAAACTTAAATTTAGAGAGGGGATTTACGTTACGTTCCCACATACAAATTGGCTTATTCTAATGGAAAGGATTTTACAGACAAGACTGGAAACTAACTTAGATTCAACTCTGGGTGGTCTTAACTAACAAGAGCCAAGGTGCAGAAAACTAAACAAGCATTCATAAGGAAGTCCAATAGACTCAAATGAAGTTGAAAATGGCTTTGTTTAAATCAAATCCACCAACATTTCTGAAAAATTTGGGGATCTACCTGTTTATCTCCAAGGATTTTGCATTTCTAGGCATAAATAATGTAATGCAACATATATCATGTATGAAACATGGAATAGTTTTCAAGTAATTTGAATGTTTATCCTTCCAAGGCTGGGTGTGTGTGTGTGTGTGTGTGTGTGTGTGTGTGTGTGTGCGCGCGCTCTCTCTCTCTCTAATTTACTAGAAGGCCATTTAGGTGTAACTTGTGTATGAGAGAAAGACACATGTAAATATCTGTGCTTGTGTGTGTGTGTGTGTGTGTGTGTGTGTGTGTGTGTGTGAAGAGCTCTGTTGAAAATCCCTCTTGTTTAGTACATTGTTTTCAAAAAGAAGAGTTAATCACTCATTAAATAGTGGGAAAAATTAAGAACTGTTGTGCAACTGGATTTTTGCTTTTAATCGCAACTTTTAGATATCTGAGCATCTTTTAGATTAATAAACATTGTCTATATAGTTTGACAGTTCACCATACTATTTGAATGTTTGTTCATACATAATGACTCTGCTACTATATATCTAGACAGCAAGTATGTTGTATTATTGTGTATTGTTGTTATCTGGGCCATCAGTGATTCTCCTTTCAAACTGCACATTGGTCACAGGAAAGGATTTTTATCCTTGCTTTCACTGTTGTGATTGTAGTTTCACAGGGAGAAAAAGAAAAGTTGTTTTTAGCTTTCTATCACATTTAATTGGCCTGGGGAAAATACAGGCATTTCACTTAAGATTTATAAACAAATACACTATTATGTTCCTCATTACTTGGAAGAATACCTGTATAAGTGGTAGCTGTCAGATACAATAAGCACCCCCTCCCTTTTTCCTTATATAATAATCCCAGCATTCAAAAGACTAATCACTACACATTGATCTACAAAGCATCTTATTTCCTCATCAAATTTCCTTGCTGGATTTAGCCCATGCTTGTCAACTTCCCAGGTCCCCTTTTCAATAACTGGTTTATTCTTAGCATCTTGCCAAGAAACATTCCTAGGAGTAAACCACGGAAGAATGAAGTTCTAATTTCTTTATCTCACTCTGGGAGAGGTTTCTGCTCATGCTCATGGGAAAGGTCACAGGTAATTTTGGCTGCTGGTTCTCTTTAGAGAAGCAGCCACATACAGCACATAGACGTCCTTTGTCTAAAACTTCAGATGACCACCAAAGATGACAGAAAGAAACTAACTGGCAGCATAAGCAAGCAAGTTCTTTTAGCTCAGAGTAATTTGCCCTCATTCAGTTTCAGTTTGAAGTAAAAATGTATAGAGTCTTCTATTTTCTGGGTTATTTTTCTCTAGCACTAGGGGTTTAAATAAAAAACCCATTAGAGTAAATGGGAATTTTCCTATTGAATTCATTGGCCTTTAAGGATTAGGACCTATGATTTTTAAGTAGTAAATTTAATTCTCATGAAAGATGCGGACGTCTCCTCCTTAGGCACAGCAACAAGATCTTTTTTGTTGGCACTAATTGCAACATTTGAGGCAGTGTCAAAATAGAGTTCAAAGATGAAGACTGACCTGCTCTCTAATTACTAGATGTGGAACTAGAGTTCTCTTGAAATCGTGGAAAGAGAACTGGGATAAACATCCAACATCCCCAACTTGAACCCAACACGATATAAAAAGGAAGGCAATAGGCAGACATACCAACAAAGGCCCATGTTGTATATTCTCTGGATCAATAAGGATGGTGTTTTCCAGTGTAGCTAGTCAAGCACTATTCACTAGCACTACATGCTTTCATATATTTAAAAATACATTGAGTTGTACAAGTATATCACCCAAGATAAGGAGTGGAAAGAATTATTTATTTCCACTCTTACGAATGACTAAGTACATTACTTGGGAGATCCTTGTCAGTCTTATCTTGTGATGATAAAGAAATTAATTGGATTCCACAATATTATCTATAGATGTCTGGTGTTCACATGTATGTGAATATAAAGATGTAAATAAATAAGTCTGTGTCCATAAAAACAGAACACCAAACAGAAATTAATAGACCAAATAGAAATTGCTAGACTTTACCTATTAAAAGGACCATTACGATTTGAGTGTGTGACTCATTGCTTAATCCTGATTTTAGAGTCCATTCAGTAATCCTGCACTAACCCAGTAACTTGTGATTGAACCCCAGCAGCTCTTAGAAAGATATCCATTTTTTATTTCAAGTGACAGAGGGTGAAATCTGGACCCTCGAGGTCAATGGCAAAACTTCATTGGATTTCAAGGGAGCCAGGATTTCATCCAGAGAGTTTATTGAGTCCCCTGACTAAATTGGTTTAATGTCAGTTACCTATTGCTGAAAATATGCATCTTATTTCCAGCTGGAACTTTGCTTCATTCAAACTCTAGCCACTCCATTTTGTGGAGCCATTGTCTTCTAGATCAAAGAGCTCCCAATATCAGGTATCTTCCCCCACAATTCTCTCTCAAAAGGTTCTAATCCTGTGCCACAGCTAGAACCCATATTTCTCAAGTGAGTTTTACATTTGGCAAATTAATTCTCCCTTTTCCACATGGATCACTAGATTTCACTCAGACATTACAAAGCACTACGCAAAAGTTTTGTGCTTTTCATTCTCCCATCTTGTAGTTTACACAACCGGCTTTTCCCAAAAAGCTTTTAGCTGGTCCCACATAAGGAGGATGTTTACTACGTCAGAAGGTTGATGGCTGGCTGTGCCCTGCTATAACAAAATTTGCTGCTCTCTGTTGGTCTTTTCCAAAACCCTTTAAAGGCAATGAAAGACTTTCCACTGACTGCTGTGTGCCCTTGGATTAGACCTCATCTGCTTTACACAGGGGTTAAAGTAAGGGGGAACGCACTGGAACGCAGTTCCGGGGCCCACAAATTTGAGGGGCCAGAGTTCCGAGGCCCCTAAAAATAGAAAAATCCGGCGGAATGCATGTTCCACCCTGCCCTAGCTGCTGGCAGGTCCTACGTCCCACCGTTGTTAATCACAATACTTAGTGTTATGTAGTGTTTGCTAGTTTGTGACAATAATTGCTATAGACATAAATGCCATATAAAATTATAAATATTTTTATGGAGCGATAACCGATGCATGTGGTACTGAGAAGTGGTTGGAAATGCCTACCTGGGCTGGGGACCGCAAATGCATGAAGGGGGCCCAGACAATATGGGAAGGGGGCCCAGAGATTAGGAGGGTTCTGGGGCCCATCAAACTATACTTTAACCACTGGCTTTACACAGCATTAACCAAATACACATCCACTGCTGCCAGTGGCATGATTAGCAGCCAACAATCCCAGGCCAGTACATCCAGTGGTTAGCAAGTCCCTGTATAAAAATAACCCAGCTCTACAAAGATTCCCACATTTGTTTCTTCAGTAGGATAGACGTAAAGGTGAAGCAGTGATGCAAGTTCATTTACGGGGGAAAAGGGGACTACTCTGTATTTTTTCCAAGAGAGCTTGGATCTTGCCTCTAAAACATTTTGGCTATTGATCTGTTTAAATGGCAAAGATGATGCATGATTTAGTTTAGGTAGGATGGGGGGAAGGGGGGGAAGAGCAATGCAAAGACAGAACACCTACTGCACAGCTAAAGATCATTTTCACTGTTCTCTTGCTCTTCTTATCTCCTTCTCAAGTTACTGGATTTTCTGTCTCCCTTCATTCCACTGGAGCAATGCCGACGATGGGTGAGATAATACTTGGCCCTCATCCAGGCAATCATTTCTGAGTAATTAGTTTAGGTATTGCACACCCAACCTGTACTTTTTCAAGTAGGTATCAAGTGGTCAAGTTACCTGACTCCCTGCCTGTATTTAGATGGCTGTGCTGCATGTTTGGTGTAAGCTCATCTCCAGCTATGGAGAGAGAATCTAACAATGTCTAAGCTGATTTTGGGAACTCTGTTTTTGCTAAAACTAGCCATCTCTACCACCTATGCCAGAGAAGAGGTGCAATTTGTTCTTCCCTTCCTCAATGTCATCCCATGCTGCAAAGCAGGACTTTAACATACCCCAGGACCAAAATCTACAATCAGAATTTCCTTTAATTTGTTCTCTCACTACAGGTTGTTTTTCCAAACTTCACAAACAAACAGTTTTTTTAAACTGAGAACAATAAGCAGAAGTCATTTTGGAATATATATTTGCCACTCATTTTCAGAGGTATTCATGATTAGACACCTAGTTCACATTGATTGTCAATGAAAAATAGATGCCAACTTATTTTTGCTTTGGGAAATCTGCCCCTCTTGCAGAGAGCTTCTTAAACAAGCACTGCTATTCAAGTGCAATGCATAGTTATTACTAGGCTACACCATTCACAAGCAAAGACCTTGACATGGCAGCATTGCCTTTAAACTGATGTGCCCTCTCCCAACACTTGCTAACTCCCTTTTACCACTGCCCTGGTCTCAGTCTTTCCCTTTCATCCTTTTGGCATTATGAAATAAATTCCACTATTGACAGTACATGCATCAGTCTTGTAGGCTGTCCCACACTTTCCTGCCAAAGTATTTTATCCTTCACCCAAGGGTACCACCTTTAAGGGAGAGAGTTATAACTCAGTTAGGGTGACCAGATGTCTCAATTTTATAAGGACAATCCTGTGGCTGTGTCTTATATAGGTGCCTGTTACCTCCCACCCCATCCTGATTTTTCACACGTGTGATCTGTTCACCCCAATTCAGTCTCCATGTTGATTTTCTCCTTGGCCCCTCTGCTGTGCCTGTGAACAAGAGTTCTACTTAGTGCCAACTGTATAGATGAATATGCACCAGAAATTGGACTGAGACCACTAACCATTTCACAAAGAGCATGGAATAGCTGTCGATACGAAAGACTTCCAGTCAGTATTAACTTAGATGAGATTCAGATTGGCTTCAGTATCTCATTACCAATTCCCCAGAGTCACCCAGTCTCCCGTGGTGAAACTCAGGAGACATGCTTTAGGGCTGTGTTGTTCTTGGATTTTTTTTGTTTTTTTCATTTTTAGAAGTTAGTCTGTAAAGGCTTTTCCAGAAGTCCACTGACTTCAGGGGAATCTGAGCAAACATTCAAAGATTAGTTCAACTCAAACATGAGTGTTGGAGTCACTGTTTGTAGCGCTGGAAATTACAGAAATACCAGTTACTCATTCCTATTTCACCCGACTGATTAGCATTGCAATCAGTGCACGAAGGAATTTGAAAAAAACAGTAGTTACCCATGTCATAGAGCAGTACAACCCCAAGCTGTGGTTAGGTTTCAAAACAGTTGAAATGCAGTTATCTTTAAAATAATATTTCAAGGCAAAAAAGTGATACTTTTACAATTAGAGCATGATTCATATTCCAAATATGAGGTAAACATTACCACAAGAGTAAACTACATTAACACCATACTAATAATAGGAATGTTTATTATTTGACTGCTACTTGGTTTCTTTAAACTATTAACAGGGCTACATTCTGAACTAGCATTAAATTGGTGTACTTCCTTTGAAGTCCATGAAGTTATGGAGATTTAAAAACAGCTGAGAAACTGGTCCATGATCTTTTCTTGACAAGGATGCAGTCCTGATTCGTCATCACTGTATTATTCCAATTTAATACCTGTGTAACTAGATCAGTGTAGCTGCAGAATTATAAAACTGGAGTAGTGCAGTAGTGAATCATGGTCACGTTAAGCTCTATGTTTTAATTCAACTGCAAGTCAGATGTAATATGAAAGAGAGATAGATATGTTTAACTAGAAGCAAAGCCATTGGAACTATCTTTTGTCCACAAGCAGCACCATGTCTTTTGATTAGGTTCCAATAAATATTTTTGTCTGTACGCTCTGTACTGAACATTTATCAGGCTCCTGCCCAAAGACACTTAAAGGCATAAGTGAAAAGAGTGCAACATGAAAGAGTAGGGGCATATGGTGATTATAGTTGGATATTTCTCTTATTTGACAGCACCTCTTTACTTGTTTAACTTGACAGTACCCTTTTTATTGAAGATGGGCATGAGCCTCTGACCCAGATCTAGAGAGGGTGTAAGATCTTGTTTAAACTGAAACCTAAGACATATTTGAAGTTTAAATTGATACCTGTTGATTTGTTTCTTTTACTATTGCCAACCAGAATAGTTCAATAATCATGAGACAGATCCCCTAAAAATTATAAGATTGGCTTAAAAATCATGACCTTGGAGAGGGGAACAAACATTTTGGTTTCTCTGATTTGCCTTTTTTTTTTTGTGCCCAACTGCATCACATTTTTAAACCTTTTCTCCACAAGCATGCAGACTAGAAATTTCCTTTTCTTCCATAATGTCTGAGACTCCCATGTAATCACTTGATCCCAGGCATTGGGATTTTAACAAGAATCAACACATATTGTGAGCCTTGTGGTAATATTGCAAGAGTTGAAACACTGCAAGACTTTCCCAAGGTTCACAGCCTCCTAACAGAAGCTTTGGCATTTAATCTTTTTGAAGCCAGAGCAGAATTTGGCCCCAATGATATATACCTTGTGCAACCTTATTGAGGCCAAGAGAGAAAAGTTCGGGCAACAGTAGGCCCAGTTATCTGCACCATTTTCAATTTCAAAACTAAATGTTCCCTGATAAAAAATTGCAATTAGTTTGGACAAAGTGGGACACTTGCACCCTGGCAAAATGAGTAAAAAACCCCAAGATCATCCCCATTTTGGCTGAACTTTAGCCACCCTAATCCTTTGACAGACAGCCTCCATCCCTGTTATATCAGGAAGAAGCCACCATGCCCTACCATCAGGAAACTCATTTATTCTTGTGCCCCTTTAATTCCCCAACAATTACTGCAACCAACTGCTGTAGATGATAGGTAGCTGGAAGTTATACTGGCTGCCACCATAAATTAGAGAGGTTGGGGGTGTGAGGGGAACTAAGAGGTGAGCTCAGCCCTCTGTTCTGGTGGGAGGCTGAGGTTCTGTTGAAAATTTAGTCCTAAATAGAGCTACTGCAAAACTGATAAAAAAAAAAAAAAAAACTATGGAAGGAAAATGGCTTTTTAAATTGAATTTTTCTAGGAAGTTTTTTTGGTAGTTTAAGATTTTGAAATACCAGAAAATATATTTTTGCTGTCAGCTCTAGAAACAATTTTATCACCGCAACAGTTATTTAAAAGAGCTTCACTCTTCTACCTAGTGCAAATAGAAAAGACACCCCAAAATTATGGTTACCTGAGATATAATCATGGACCATTATGAACTAAATGCTAAATGAACGCCATTGCATTTAGTTAAGTTTTGGAAACTATAAATGCCACAAACAAAATGTATTTGAAGTAAACAAAACAAATTTTGATGGATGCTGTTTGCAGAATGTTAAAAAAATAATTAAAGTAGTTGGTAAATGGTGTAGTGTCTAAAGTGGAACCAAAAAAAAAAAAAAAGTTAGGCGGAGACTGCATAACAAATGAAAAAACTGGAAAAGTCCACTGAGATGTGAAGAAATGGATCACAAAGTTATCTCAACAGAAAGACAAGGTAAGGCACATCAAGCTGGACTGATAAATTATAGCTGGAAAACCAGGATTCATAGCCTAAGCAGAGAATCAACAGTGGACAACTCAAATCTCAGTGCAATTTAGAATACTAGGAATAGAATTTTTTGTTATAATTATTGAGCACCAACAATAGACTCGGACAACTGAGAACACAGTACTTAAAGAATTGGTAACAATTTAACAATGAACAGATTAATCCAGATGCCTAAGCCTGGCTCCAAAGCCCATTAAAGTCAATGGGAGTTTTCCATTGAATTTAACAGCCTTTGGATCACACCCCTAATGACCACTCAAGAAGTGTCAAGGATGATTATAAGTTTTCATCCTGCAGCCTCCCCACACAAGCAAATGGAAAAGAATCTCAGATATTACACTGAGACCTTAAAAAGTACACTAGTGTACTAGCCTGGTAATGAGGGATGAGGAATTTCCCCCAAAGGTGGAGAAGAAGCCATGTAACCTCAAGATTTGGAGGATCATGGACCCTAATCCCAAGAGGAAACAAAGGGTGGTGGTGGTAGGTGACTCACTTCTAAGAAAATGAAGCCATCCATCTGCCTGACGTGGCATCTCAGGAGTGTGCTGCTTGTCAGGGGGAGATATCAGAGACATTATGGAAGGAATGCCAAGGATCATCCAGCCCTCTGACTACTACCTCATGTTTTTCATCCACGTAGGCACTAATAATACTGCGAGCTGTGAGCAGATCAGAAGTGACTATAGAACTCTGGAAGTCAGGGAGAAAAGGCTTTGTGGGCACAGGCCGAGACTGACATCCTGAAGATGAACACATGGCTGTGCACATGGCGTCACGAGGTGGTCTTTGGTTTCCTCAGTCATGAGATGCTGCTCTAAGAAAGCCTGCTGAGCAGAGATGGGAGTCCACCTATCAAGGAAGGGGAAGAGCATCATCAGATACAGACCACCTAATCTAGTGAGGAAGACTTTAAACGAGGTTTCACAGGGAGATAAAAGCCCACAGGAAAGTCAAGAACATGGACACCTGAGTGAAAGGGTAGAATCTGGGGTGAACATGGCCAATCAGAGCAGGACCAAAAGTGAGACAAGCAGGAATGTAGAGAGGAAATCTAATGAACATCTTGGATGTCAGCATACTTGTGCAAGAAGTATTGGAAATAAAACAGGAAGAACTACAGATACTTGTGAATAATCACAATTATGACAATTGATATCAAAGAAACGGAGGTATAATTCACATGAATGGAATATGGGTATGGAAGGAAAAGTTGTTCAGGCAGGACAGATGGGGGGGGGGAAAAAAGGAAAAGGTGTTGCCTTCTATATCAAATAAGCATACACTTCATACTGAGGCCAAGAGAGAAGTGCAGATACGCCTGTTGAAAGTCTCAAGATAAAGATAAATGGGTTTTTGAAAACAAAACAAAAAAACAAGAACAGGATTATGTCATGATAGATTTTTACTGTTAACCACCTAACCAGGAAGACGACATGGGTGAGGGTTTTAAAATAAATAAAACCAAATCATCCAAAGCACAGAACTTGGTGCTGATGGGAGACTCCAGCTACCCAGACATCTGCTGAGACATGGCAGGACACAGAGGAGATGAGAACTGAAGAGGCGATGGGATACAAACAGGCTGCAAGTTAAAAATAATTTGGGAAACACTGATTTCCCATTATTCTTAAATGAATGAAATTGAAATTAAAAAAACCCACAAACAACTAGCTACCTTGAACAAGAGCTTTCATTTCCCCGTAAGACTGAAAATATTTGTTGGAAATGCTAGATTAGTTTATCAGGAATACAGAGGCTACCAGGAAAATGATTTTTTTCAGGCTGAGGTTCCAGTCTTTAAAAAGAGGACTTCAGTAAGTACAAAGCACAGACATTATAAATATCAGCTAAACCCCATCAAGAAATACATATTCTTGGACTATGAACTGATACTCAAAGATTTTCATAATCAATGCAATTTTTAGTTATTGGTATCATTTCTTACTATTCAAATAGGGCTAGATTGTAACACCATCATAAACGCTGTACAAAGAACTTGTGAAGCTGCACAGGGAAAGAGTTGTGAATTTGAGATACAAGATTCCCTTCTCTGTCCCCAGACCCACATAGCCTGTGCAGTAAAGGGGCAACATATTTTTGTCTATGTTCATGTAATACAGAGCTTCCAGTCATTTGTTGCTCTGATCATCTAGTCTACCTCCTTGCACAATACAGGCCATGGAACCTCATCCACCTACCCCTGCAACAAACCTCTAAACTTTCAAGCTATGACTGAGTTAAAGCCCTCAAATCATAATTTGAACAGTTCAGAACTCATATAGCCAACTAGCCAAGAGAAAGAAACAGGAATGCTTGAGGATTGACAGATGTCACTTTGACAACCACATACTTCTACAGTTTCCTATTCCTGCTGCCATCCTGTTTTGTCTAATGCCTTCTTCTCAAGCAAGTCTTTTCTTTCCTCAGCCCAATACAAATATCACACCTCTCTTTCTTGCTAGTTCAGAGAGAGCTAGTCTGACTAGAATAGTCAGGGAGCCAGCTGCAGCAGGATCAGTCTCTTAACACATTGATCACAGCTGATCTTGCCAGGGGCTGCCTGATTAATTACATTTCTTGATTCAGTAAGATGTGGAGTTAACTACAATTTGACTCAACAGAAGCTAGAGCTCACTTTGACTGCATTTGTGATTGGTTCTGCTTCCTGCTCTGTCACAGCCTGCGCTTGTTCCTGCCCTTTATAACCCTGGCTCTTACAGATTCTGCTTCCCAACCAAGTCCCCGGCTCACCCATTGGTTCTGGCATTCAGCTGCTGACTCCTGGGTCTGCTCTCTCAACCATGCCCCAGGCATTCCAGAGTCTAATTTTCTCTTTTAGTTCTTCCCTAACCTCAAAGTTTGGCCAGACACATAGCTCTGACCATTAAGCCCAACTGCCCACATCCCAGTGGCAATCCTGACAAGATCACACCAGCACCTTTTACTTTTCTCTTGACAAATGCAAATTTGACAGAACAGAGAAATGGAATAACTAAATAAATGGTTGATAGTTCTGGATAGTTACAATCACCAATTAGCAAAACACAGGCACAGAATTCAGAAAACTGGGGAACCAAACCATGCATATGTGTTTGCAGATGAGAAGCTTTACGCAGCTAAGTAACCTCACCAAGTTCAATGACAATACTCATGTCAGTAAAGTTGCCCGCTTGCTTAAGCATTTGCAGTCTCATAGTCTTGGCTTCATATCAATGTGACCAGACCAATTCCAAGGCTTTTCAACACTTGCATTTTTTTTTAAAAAAACCCACAATTCTAAGCATATGAAAGTTTTCATTATTCCAATTGTTAACCTGTTTTCACATGCATACATTAGCTAGGTCATGGTATTTTGCTCTGGACTTCTTTTTTAATTAGTTTTGCTGACCAGGGACCCACTGTTGTTGAAACAGATGTTGCAGCCCAATAACTCTCAGCTGCCAAAAGCAAAATATGGAACTCAGCCCTGACCATGCAGAACGAATGATTGTAATGAGGGGCAAACATAATCTAAACAACAGGGAAACTTGACATCCCATGTGTTTATCAGCTTTATCATATGCTGTATATTTTCTTAACCACATTCTCCTGTTTAATCTAAACTATATAGAATACAATAAATGAGCAAATCTCCCTTATAAATATATGCATATTAGTTTAATAAAAATATAACAGTATAATAGATCTATGATTATCATTTATCTACCTATTGGCATTTCTAAACTAAATGTTATTTAATTGAATCTCACTGTGTGTGCTGCTCAAAATAGAACCAAAAATTTTGCCTTTCATCTGCTAGCAGCAAGTTATTGACTTCCATATGAAGACTGCTAGGTTCTTCTTTTGAAGGGTTATGTCAGGGGCTCTCTGGACTACTCACCAAGACAGGGAGAAAGAGAGTTTGAGCAGATGCAGGTGGATGCTGTTGTAGGGCCAGCTGGCAAGAGCTGGCTAGAAGCCCTGACAGTTTATAACACCACCAGGCAGTGAGGAGTTCCCAGCCAAGTGGTAATGTTGCACAACTAGCTCTCTGCTCTTTCTGTGGGATTAAATAGCTGCCTCTGGAGGGGAGGGAGGGGGTGTCATCTGACCCAGTCCTGACTCATGGATTGGCTGCTGCAGCACACCTGAAGGATGAGTCATCACTGACTGAGGGACCACAAGTGCTGACTGAGGGATTCTCTCACAGACTAGAGTTCTGATCCAAAGCCCATTGGTATTTAATGGACGTGCCCACTAACTTCAAAGGCAGACCCTATGTGTGAGGGAGATTTGCACTGCATTGCAAACAAGACAGGACTTGGCTCTCCTCATCTTTGGAAGAGTTGCATAGCTTGGGACAGTGAAGGGTCCAGGACGTCCTTCACTGGTTCCCTTATTTTGACCCTGAAAGATCATCATTCTCAGATAGATGTCACCAAAGGGCAAGAAAAAGGATAGTTTCAGACACAAAGAAACTGTTGGAATGCTGGTGTGGCTGTGTACTGGAAAAAACAGATAGGCTTTTATGGCTGAGATACCGTCTTGAAATCATTGGAGCTACACTGATTTACACCATAGTTTTCTAGGTGAAGTCCCATTAGTGCTCTGTATAAGGACTATAACCACGCTGGTGTATGTCATATTACCTTTTGTATATGCAGTCTAAACTGACATTGACTTTTTTTTAAAACCCCTTATTATGATAGCAAGAAGATATCTAATTTGCTGTCCATTAGCACCCCTGTAAGTTTTATGGTTTCCAATTTATATCTATGCCATTGAATATCTGTATTATTATTATTATTAATAGACTGCATTGTTCTATTACATATATTGTTTTCTTACTTCCTGTCCATATTTCCAATTTCCTTATATTTCTCTGTCTTTACTGAAATTTGTAAAACCTGCACTTTAATATCAACAAATTTAATTAACATGCTATTTAAATTTTATTCCAGATCATTAATAAAATGATTAAATAAACTGTCTAAAAATAATCTTTTTACATTTCTTTGTAACACTTTGCTTATCAATGAGGCATCATTATACCAAGTTTACTTAATCTGCATGCAGGCTCATGGATATCAGAAATCATATGAGGATCTAGTGGTTTAATAGACAGTAGTGAGAGGCAGTTACACTGAATGACACAGACATTCAATGGCAGAGGCAAGAGGATACTTGGAAATCATAAATGTATAAAGTGGTGCTGATGGATAACAAATGACTTAATAGTTTGCAATGCAGCTGTCTGGAGGCTCAGCTCTTCTAGAGCCGCGCTGCCGTAGGGTTCTGCTGGTGCCATTTGCTGAGCTGGGGACTCCTGGTAATTGAGAGAGAGGAGAAAGAGCTCAGGAAAATGCTGGGAATGGGCAGGAAAATGACTGCACAAACCACTCCTCAGCCCCTTTCTGCTCCCCTGTGTCTGTAAAACAAACAAGAAGTCCTCTGGCACTTCTGACTCCCAGGGCTGCTGCCTTCTCCAGTACACACAGGCTCTCGCTCCCATTGGAGGAGTGATACAGCTACAGAAAAAAATGCCCCCCAGGAATGGGACATGGATTAAGTCCCCCAGCAAGGGGGAAAGAGGTTAAACAGGGAAAGAGGAGAGACAGTGAAAAAGCTGATCTGTAGGGGAAATAACTAGGAGAGAAAAAACAAGGAGTCCTGTGACACTTTTAAAGATTAACAGATTTATTTACCGCATGAGCTTTCGTGGGAGAAAATCCCACTTCGTCAGATGCTTTGAAGATGGGAAACTTACAGAATGGGAGGAAATTAAATGCAGAGAAATATATGACACAGGATCAGGTCAGGCTGTAAATGAAAATCAGAATAGGTGTGGGGATTCAAACACTGGGGAACAGCATATAGAGGAAGGTGAGGTCAAATCACCTGTTGCAATGAGAATAAAATCTGTAGACCCTGTTTAACCCTGAGGCAACAGGGTTGAATTTACATATAAGTTCCAATTCTGCAGTTTCTCCTTGAAGCTGTGATTCGTTATTCATTTGTTTGAGCACCGCTATTAACAAGTCGTCAATGGAGTGAGCAGGGAGATTGAAGTATTCTCCTATTGGTTTTTTAGTGTTGCAATTTCTGATGTCAGATTTGTGTCCATTTTTTGTTTTACCTAAAGACTGTCCTGTTTGTCCACTATATAAAGCAGGAGGGCATTTCTGACACATGATGGCATAAATCACATTGGTGGATGAGCAGGTGAATGAGCCCTTGATGGAGTAACTGGCTTAATTAGCTCCTGTCATGGTCTCTTTTGTGTAGATATGGGAGCAAAATTGGCAACATGGTCTGTTGCAGGGATATGTTACTGCTTTAATGTTTCTATTGTTTGGTTTGTAGTTGCTGGTGAGTATCTGTTTAAAGTTGGGGGGCTGTCTATAAGTGAGGAGAGGTCTGTCTCCCAAGGCTTGAGAGAGAGAGGGATCATCATGTAGTATAGGTTGTAGATCCTTGATGATGTGCTGTAGAGGTCTGATTTGGGGGGTTGTAGGTGATAACCAGTGGCATTCTGTTGTTTTCTTTCTTGGGCTTCTCCTGTAGTAGTCAACTTCTGGGCACCCGTCTGGCTCTGTCAACCTGTTTCTTCACTTCCGTGGGTGCATATTGTAGTTTTAAAAATGCTTGTTAGAGATCCTGAAGGTGTCTGTCTCTGCCTGAAGGATTGGAGCAAATGCAGTTATATCTTAGGGCTTGATTGTAGACAATGGATTGTGTGGTATTTCTTGGATGAAAGCTCGAGGGATGTAGGTAACTACAGCTATCAGTAGGTTTTTCGTATAGGGTGGTGTTTATGTGTCCATCTCTAATTTGCACTGTAGTGTCCAGAAAGTAGATCTCCTGTGTGGGGTGTTCCAGATTGTGGAGTGGAAATTGTTGAAATCTCTGTGGAAATCTTCAAGGGTATCCTTACCGTGGGTCCAGATAATGAAGATGTCATCAATATAGTGTAAGTAAAGAAGATGTGCTTTGGGATGAGATGTGGGGAAGAGGTGTTCTAAGTTAACTATAAAAATGTTGGCATGTTGTGGGGCCATGCAGATACCCATAGCAGTGCCGCTGACCTGAAGGTATAAACTACCTTCAGATCTGAAATGGTTGTGGGTGAATACAAAGTTACAAAGTTCAGCCTCAGGGTTTGCTGTGGTATCATCTGGGATGGTTCTTCTAATGGCTTGTAATCCGTCTTTGTGTGGGATGTTGGTGTAAAGAGCCTCTACATGATGATGTTTTCTGGAAGTTCATCAATGGATTGGATTTTTCTCAGGAAGTCAGTACTGTCTCAAAGGTAGCTCGGAGTGTCGATAGCATAGGGTCTGAGGAGAGAGTCCACATAGCCAGATAAGCCTGCTGTAAGCATGCCAATCCTGAGATGATGGGGCATCCAGGGTTTCCTTTTTTTATGGTAGTGGATAGAATATCCCTGGTCAAGGTTCTGGTGGTGTGTCTGCCTTGATTTGTTCCTGTGCTGTTTCAGGGAGTTTCTTGAGTAGGTGGTGTAGTTCCTTTTGGTATTCCTCAGTGGGGTCACAGAGGAGTGGTTTATAGAACGTTGTGTTGGAGAGTTGTTTGTAAGCCTCCTGATTGTAATCCGATTTATTCATGAAGACAACTGCGCCTCCTTTGTCAGCCTTCTTAATAATAATGTCAGAGTTGTTTCTGAGGCTCTGGATGGCATTGTGTTCTGCATGGCTGAGGTTATGGTGTAAGGGATGTTGTTTGTCCATGATTTCAGCCTTCGCACGGTGGCAGAAACAATCTATATAGAAGTCTAGTCTGTTGTTCCGACTGTCAGGAGGAGATCATGTCAAATATTTTTTTCTTGCAGTGTTGGGAGGAAGGTATCTGTAGGTCACTGTGTTCTTCCCAACTCTCAAATCTGCCCAGCTCCATTTACTTCATTAGCATTGGGCAGATTCCTCTAGTACTGTGAGGATGGATTTCCAGTCCTAAGCACATCACAGATCCCCCTCTCTTTCAACAGGACTTGCACAGGCATTTCCTTTATGCCATGCACCTGCCTCACTGAATAATTGCACACATTCATTGGTGCTTCTTTGAGAAGAACTCTTCAGTGATTATTTTCTCTTTTCTGGGGTCAAGGAGAGCATCATTTAGCTGAGTGGGGAGGTGGGAACCTCACACCCTCATGTGCACTGTTAAAATAAAAATTAACAATTCCATGATTACTACATATCCTCTTGATGCCAGTGTTTGCCCTGCTGCTGAGTGAGAGATGGCCTGGGTCTTGTAGGTCAGACTTCCCTGTAAAAGAGAAATCAGTGAACAATGTATAGATTAAATCTAAATGTGATTTGCTTTATGACACATATAGGCCAGCTCTGGAAGAGAGCAACCATGTCCACCAGAAATCTCTGCTCACACCAATGCCTGGTTCCCAGCAGGTTACTCCATGCCAAGAATTGCCTACCTATACAGAGAATAAAGCAGTGACAGCTCTACTGTCTGCCATAGCTTCTTTCCCAGGAAAACTGCATCACTGAACTCACAATGACATGCATGTCTTCCAATGACTGACCATTTGCTTGAATGCTAAGAAACACAACCTGTCAGCTTGTGTAGCAAGCAGGGCCACCTGGTGCCTCCCCATAATAACAACAAGTCTTGGCATAAAAGAGTCGGGAACTCTTGGGGGAGAGGGTAGTTCAGCCTCCAGCATCTCTTTAGCCTGGGGCTCTTCTGGTAAGGCTGTGGAGCATATTGTTAGTGAGGGGCAAGGAGGCAGAGTGGGGGGTGGTTCTTGTGACTTCTCATCTGTACAGCTCTCGGATGCTCCTAGTACCCCAGGTGGGAAAATATTCTTCCAAATTTCCTCAGTAACTGATGATTCAGATCTGGGGTCTGTCAGTTACCTGCCCTATCCTTGACAACAAAGAGTGACAGTGATTGTGAAATAAGGTGAATTAGGGAAGGGGTTCCTCTTCTTTTGAGGCCCTAACTTTTGAGGCAAAAACCTTCAGTGAGAGCAGCAGATGGAGAAGTTAATATTCCCATGATTGGTGTCAGGCATTCTGATTCCAAAGGGGTAGCTGTGCTTGTCTAATTCAGCAAAACAAACAAGGAGTCATGTGTCATTTTTAAAGACTAAGAAATTTATTTACCGCATGAATTTTCATGGGAGAGATCCCACTTCATCAGATGCTTGAAAATTAAAAATAAAAAAAATCAGTACAGAAAGGAGGGATAAATGCAGTAAAGTGTAATCACAGGATCAGGTCATATTACTTCAGCAAATCAAACGGGCTGTATTGATTCAAACTGAGTGGAATAACAGATAGGGAGGGTGAGAGAGGTGACATGACTGTTTATAACGAGAAAGCCAGGAAATATCCCTATTCAAAGCTGAGTTGATAGTATCAAATTTACATATAAAATCTAACTCTGAAGTCTCTATTTGAAGCCTTAAGCTAGAATAAACCTGTTTAAGGATTGCCACAGATAAATCATTCACAGAGTGTCCAGGAAGATTAAAATAATCGCCTGTTGGTTTTTGAATGTTGCCATTTATGATGTCAGATTTGTGTCCATTTATTCTTTTGCGCAGAGACTGTCCAGTTTGTCCAATGTATAAGGACTGAAGAGCATTGTTGGCACATGATGTCTGTCTGTAAGCAAGGAGACATCTGCCTCCCAAGGCTTGAGAGAGTGCAGGATCATTTTGAAGTATAGGTGGTAGATTCTTGATGATGTGTTGCAGAGGTTTGACTTGTGGGCTGTAAGTGGTGATCAGTGGTGTTCTGTTGTTTTCCTTCTTAGGCTTGTCCTATAGTAGTTGATTTCGAGATACCCATCTGGCTCTGTAAATCTGTTTCCTCACTTCACCAGGTGGGTATTGTAGTTTTAAGAATGCTTGATAGAGATCCTGAAGGTATCAGAGCAAATGCGGTTGTATCTTAGGGCTTGGTTGTAAAACAATGGATCGTGTGATGTGTCCTGGATGAAAGCTCAAGGGATATAGGTAACTGTAGCAGTCAGTAGGTTTATAGTATAGGGTGTTGTTTGTGTGTCCATCACTTATTTGTACAACAGTGTCCAGAAAGTGGATCTCCTGTGTGGACTGGTCTAGGCTGAGTTTGATCAGGGGGTGGAAATTGTTGAAATCTCAGTGGCATTCTTCAAGGGCCTCCTTTCTGTTGTGGGATCCTGGACTGCTTGCCAACAGTCCAACAATCTCATCTCCTGGCTCCGAAAGCAAAAATACTCACTCCCTACTTAGCTGTCCAAATCCCAGCCAATACCCAGTCCTCTTCTCCCTCTCTGATACTTGGTTCAATTGGGGCGGGTGAAGAAGAACATTTGGACAGAGTAGGGTGGGGCTCAGGCCAGCCCCGCCTATCCAATTTTCAGTTTAGGGAAATATATACACAGAGATCTGCATATGCCACCCACAGTGGTAAATAAATTGAGAGCCACTGTTCTAGGCTGATTCCCAACAGACAGCAGGACTGCTTAGTGGGCAAGCACAATGGACATCACAAATGCACAGATCTGAACTCTAAAGAATAACGCTGGCCCTTCATGTGGGCAATGAATTGTGAGCAAGCTTAATGCTGTACTCCTAGTCAACAGATAGTTCCACTAAAAGAAAAGTCTGACACAGCCTCCACATGGGCAGTGGCCTTCAGCGTAAAGAATGGAAATGGAAAATATTGGAGCATGATACAAGGGGGAAACGTTTAAAATATGTATATTCTTTCCTGCATTAACTTAGACCCCCCTTTACACCTCATGGTATTTTTTTATACCTATTAAATAACGAGAGTCCTGTGGCACCTTAAAGACTAACAAATTTCTTCAGGCATAAACTTTCGTGGGCTATAACCCACTTTGTCAGATGGAGTGGGTTGGAGCCCACGAAAGCTTATGCCCAAAGAAATTTGTTAGTCTTTAAGATGCCACAGGACTCTCATTTTTTTCTGTATACAGACTAACACGGCTACCGCTCTGGAACTTTTATACCTAGGTAATTTTAGCTGTATATTGGTGTTTGTGTTTGTATATTATATATGTATATGCACATAAATGCGTGTATGTGTATTCATATATACACATGCATGCACATATATGTACTGAATACATATTCAAATATGTGTGCATATATTTTTAAATTTTTTGGAAGTTAAATGAACCCTCATGCTTTGGGATATAAGCCAACATCTGACTGAGTGGGTTCTGAAGAAATCTCCACTATTGATAGGTTATTCCACAAGTGCCTATGTCAGATTTCCTTGTATATTCCTCTGAAGCATATGGTACAGGTTACTGTTGGAGCCAGGATTCTAGATTAGATGCACTATTGGTCTGGTCTAGTATGCCAGTTTTTATGTATCTAAGAGCCATCCATATTGTATAGTTTGGATTATATATTTCCATTCAAGAGCCTTTGTACGGCCAGGCATTTTTCATCTTACTTTAATGACACAGTCTTAGTTTTAGTGTAGCATCTTTCCATTTTCATGTTTTGAAATCTGCCCTGCTTCCATAATGCTGCTCCTTTTCCAGTTGCTGGAATCACTAAGTCTGCGAATACATGTGACAGATCCCCTGAAGTGTTTTCAAGGACATTTGGTTGTCTTCCATGAACTACACTCTCCCAATTACAGAAAACATTCCATTCCTCTCCTTATATTACAGGGCCTTCATTATTCAGAGGAAAAATATAGATATGAAAATGTGGTTTTGTTCCAGCAGTTTTTCTGCACTACACGTTGTGTTCTGCCAGCTCAGAAGCCTAATTGACGAGTTACTTCCACAGACCAAGTTCCAGGCTTATTCTCAGTTTCAAAGTTGCGGTGTGCAGGGGGTGGGGAGGTGGGGGTGAGAAGGGAACAAAGAAGGGGAAAATGTACCATTTTAATTTAAAGTGAAATCCCACAATTAGGCTAGAGAGGCACTTTCTCAAGGAGTTCTTTGGAAGGTTATCTTATAAGCAGTATAACTAGGAAATTAAATGGATCATCAAGAAAAAAATAGGCTTTTTTTCTATACCCATCAAGGAAATGTTTCCTTTAAATATCAACTCACTTTTTCTTACTAGAGTTGATTTGATCTATGAAAGAAAAAGGCCTGGGGCAATACAGAATTATGTGGAAATTGATATTAGAAAGTGAGGGTGGGGGAAGAGGGAATTTAAAGCAAGATTAGGGAGTAGATTGGATGCCAGTTGTTTATGGTAAATGTGTATTGTGCCCAATGGAAAGCAAACTGTCTCTCAAGACACATCTAATCTACATTTATGGAATTTTAGAATGAAATTAAACAGTTACACTCTGCAACTCATGTCCTTTGTTTAGGAAAGATAGACTCAACCCACACTCCCACACCTTTAAGATTGTCAAAGCCAAATTCAACAGAACTTAATAGGAAACACCATGAGAAATTATTGTCCTCTTTCACATAAAGGCACATTTACGTAATATAAACACATGCAAAATAAGTGATATAATAGAATATATATGTATAATCAAGTTGTAAATATGCTCTTTTCCACGTATTTCACACAAAGTACAGTCTAAATGTTGTACAATAGTCACCTTACATTTTTGTTATGAGGTTATGTCCATAAAAAGAACTGCAATCAGGTATCATATTGCATAAGCGCACAGTGCTATGTGGAGAATAATGACATGAATCAATAATGCTGTCTGGGAAATGGCTTAGAATGAAATATTACAAGAGGGTACAAACATCACCCGGGAGGAGGTTTCGATGCTGATTAAATATGGCTGCCTCAGCTATCCTCAGTGCAATGACAGATGAGGAGTGCTAGCTTTGGCTTTTGCTGCGTACTCTCAACTAGGGTTACTCAGGTTGCAGTGAAACACATGTTGATCTGCTCAGGCATGCAAAGGCAGTCTACTGCCTTGGGCTGCCCTCTGAAGGCTGAAGTTGTATAAACAGCAAAGGATAAAATAATTTTCTGACTCCTAAACAAGTAATTTCAAGGAGACCCCAGATCTACTGAAGGTACTTTGAGCTGCACACAAAAACATCATGAAACCTTTGCAAATCAGACATTGCCTTCTGTCTTTTCAAAGCAGCAAGGGCAGTTTGCAGACGACAAAGCAAAATAATACACAACAGGACAGCATGGAGGGGAATTTAATATATAGGAAACTATCTACTTAAAGACTTGTATTTACAAAGCTAGCAGGAGAATAAGAAATGATTTAAAACATACATTCATGCTGACTGCTTCAAGTAAGCTAAGCCATGCCACTCTATTTCTTCCAATGTAACTGGCTCAGTGTTTAAAACATATGGTGCCACTTGACGAAAGAAATATAACCTGTTTTGTCCTAATACTACTATGGTTTTACATATGGCTGCTGAGTAGAAAACCATATATTGGTCATCTTACTGCAAAGACATCTGACCTGCTCGCTATTACCCACAAAATGTGGGGTTTGGCATAAGACTGAATAAATACTGTTAGCCTAGCATGTTCCTAAACATAAAATATGTAAGTAGCAAATAATTTGCCCATCACTGGGAAGGGAAACAGACACACTTATGTGTCAGCAGTTACAACACTGATTTCTAAAGGATCTGAATTGCTGGCTGGCTATTCCATTCTATTATAAACTTGATTGAAACCATTAGCTAGATTTTAATGAACTCCATGTGCCCACTTCAAGTCTGCTCCTGGAAAACAATATCTATTATATGATTCTTGGCACACATAATTGAGATAAATCCCAAACTAGGTCATTTCTCATGTCTTTGGTTTAGTGGAATTCCTTTTAAATAGACATTTTTAAGAAACAAACATATTTACGTAGAGACTGCTGGCTATGCTTCCTGCTTTATCAAGGCACTATGAAATGTGAATGTATGCTTTTATAATATAGGTACACATATATACTTAAAAATATCATGTTTATAGTTTTGAAAGCAGGGAACTCTGAATCAGACTACTTGTTTTGTTTTGTTTTATTTTTAATTTGAATGTTTTACCATCCCTTTCATTGATGGCTTTAGAAGAGTCACTTAAATGTACTCTTCCTCCATTTCCCCATCTATAAAATGGGGTTAGTATGTCTTACTCACATCTTCTTTGCACAGAGTTTTGAGACCCTTAGATTAAAGGTGCAGTATAAGTCCAAAATATCATTGGGCCAGAACTTGCCCCAACAAGATAAATACCCACCTTATTGGACAACAGCATCTGGGAGGTTTCCCTGATAGAGTTTCTTCAGCATTCTTCTGTTGGAAAGGTGGAGCTTGCCTGTCCTGTAAAGGAATGAAAGGAATAGTCCCACAAACTTCACCATTGCTCACCTGGAATCCACACATAGCTTTGTGCCAGCTTTAGATACCCCAATAGCACTCTACCCCATTCTTCTTCCTGGCAGGAGTGTATGTTCCCCAGAGTAAAAGAGTTCCAGAGGGTAAGAGAGGGCATGCAGACAGCCCAAGCAACACTCACCTGTTCCTGTAGGGAGATGCCTAGACCTATATGGAGAACAATATACCTTTGCCTATGGTGAAATCCATGAGTAGATATTCCCTTTCATATGTGAATCCCAGCAGCATGATCAGCCCCATTCTTTTCCCCAGTAATTAATGAAAGACAGTCAGGTGGTTAAGGATTGGCAGTAGAATATCTTCTGGAATGTATTAACTTTCCCATTAAAAGGACTTCCCAGGCTTTTGTAGTTCAGTGGAGTGAATCTACATTTCTGCTATAACAATTCTGACTGCAAGTAAGAGATGATATATTAATCGAGGAGATTTTCCAATCCCAGAAAAAGTAACTAAAGGAGATACTGATCATTGTTTTACTATTATCAGAACTATGCTTTAGCAGCTTGATCCACAAAACAAACAAGGAGTCCTGTGGCACTTCTAAAGACTAACAAATTTATTTATCACTTGAGCTTTCGTGGGAGAAAATCCCACTTTGTCAGATGCTTTGAAGAGGGATTTTCTCCCATGAAAGCTCATGTGATAAATAAATTACTTAGTCTTTAAAAGTGTCACAGGACTCCTTGTTTGTTTGGCTGACCTAGACTAACATGGCTACCCCTTTGTAACTTGATCCATTAAAGATTCCATGAAACGGAAAATATTACCTACAACGTATATACCTTCTCTAACACTGATCTGCTATCTAGTCATTCATTTCATCTATACTGATTCAGGCAAGTTCTATAAAGATTTTGATACTGACTTGAAAAGATGCACATATAGAGATTCTGAGCCAAAGCCCACTAAAGTCAATAGAAAGACTTTGGATCTGGCTCTACGGGTCTAAAACCAGCAGGCCTGAATTCCTCTTGATGTCTAGTAGGAAATTCATAGAATCATAGAATAATAGGGATGGAAGGGACCTCACGAGGTCATCTATTCTCCTTCCCAAGCTTCTTACAGATTCTCTTTCAGGAAGAAGGAGCATTTAAAAGAAGACCAATAATGCCTTTTTCATCAGCAGAGCTGTGGAATAATTTCTTTGTTTCACTCGGTGGTTTAAGGCAATCTTTGTTGTGTGAGAGAAGATGATTCAACTGCGTATACCGATGAAAAGGTATCTTCCCCATTAATATATTTACTTTGTTGGTCTAGCACTACTCAATTTCTACCTATAAAATTATGTACTGGGCAGGTGCTGCTATGCTTATGTACAGCTAGAGATTCCTGAGTTAGAAGAGCTAAAAATATTTTTTTAAGTTTCAGGGACAAGACTGAAGGAGAGCTACAATTAAGTTTTTTAAGTTATTTTTATTATTACTGTTCTTTATTTTACAGTAGTACCAACTAAGATCAGGGTGCAAATGCCCCTATATAAACACATAGCATGAGACCATTCATGCCTTGGGAAGTTGACAATTCAAGGCCCTAATCCTGCAAATGTGCAAACACATTTGCTACTGTGAGAAGTCCCACTAATATTCATATTAGTAAAGTTAAGCACATACTTAAGTGTTTTCAGGATTGGGGTCTAAAGAGACATAATAAGATAAATAATGTTTAGAGATTAAGTGACTTGCCCATAGTCACGTAGAAAATCTTCAGCAGAATCAGCAATTGTCCCCAGATAGTCTGCAAGTCTAGCACATGGCCATCCTTCCTCTTAAAACAATCTTAAATCTTCCTCCCTAAAACTGTTTCTTGCATAAGGCCTGTTCAACAAGCTATATGGAAATTTTCTAACTGAAAGATCAAATGCATGGACAATTCTTTTTAAAGTTTGGCTATGTGTCCCAAGTGTCCCTGTCTCCCAATAGGGCATGAAAATGCTTAGTTCCTCCTAACTCTTAAGACACTCAGATTCTTGCACAAAGCCCTTACCGCTTATTCGATCGCTGTGAATAAACTTACAGCTAAAAGGACAGCAGGAAAGCAGGCTACAGAACAGGATCTCTCATTCTCCTGATACTGTTTGTGTACTAAAAGGCAATATTTTAAATAAATACAAATGAACAGAGAGGAGAGGTTTCTTTCTATTCCTAGGGTTTTCAACTGCCTCTTTCCCTAGAAACAACTCCAGTTTTGAGCCCTTTCCTCCCCCCTGCTCTCTTTTTAAAAATACAGTTTACTTTCAAGTCCTCTACAGTTACAGTGTTTCGGCCATCAAAGTCCCCTCCCAGCCATTTTCATTTACCTTGTGACTCTGACCCTTTGTAAGGCTGAGCATTTTCAGAGTAAACTGATCCTGAAGGTCCCCAAGGATGTTATTCTCATTTATTCAGTCAGCTCTTTGAATGAAACAGCCTACATTTGGCAGCGGCTCAGCAGACTCAGATTCAAAGAGCACACAATCCTTTTTCTTCCAGGGGCCTTTCAAAATAAGGCCCAAGGTTTGTCAAGGAGCTTTAATGGATGTCAGTCATTTAGCATGTTACATTTCATTCATGGTTGCCAGTGGACGTGATGAGTACAGAAGGAATAAAAGGAAAAAGCAGACAATAATGGTAAGGGATAATTTTCTGAGGCTTTTGTGGTGTGACATTTATGCAATGCGTTCCTAGCTACCATTACTTACTTTGGGGGAGTTAACAGTCTTCATGATTGAAGCTCCACCTAAAACTATTTGAGAATTTCATAACTTGGGCATGGAGACCCAGAACAACTTTGTCACACTGCACTGAGACAGCTGTTCAGTGGAAACTCATTTTTTTTTCAGGTGCGTGATGGATTGACTGAGTAGCTTTAGTACCATCTGCATGTCTACAGGCAGTCATTTCCTCTGACAGCTGGCCCACCTTTTCAGAACTTCAGAATGTTGGGGACAGTCCCCAGAGACTGATAAAACAGAGACACTTCTGTGAGTATCCCAAAGGGAGTGAGAATGGAGGCAAAAGGCTCCTGGTTATGTACCACTGTACCTGCCAACTGGTGTGTCACAAAAGGGCTAAAATTACCAGCTGGTCAATTATCTGATTAAATAGATCCTTTCATTTGAGCTAAAAAATAAATAAATAAAAATAAAAAAATCCTGACTTAAAGCAAAACCTCTAAGTAAGTTACTAATTTATTTTTATTTTAATTTTATTTTTGGCAGTGATCAACAGTAAAGTTAAAACAAAAAAGCCAAAAACATGGTGGTGAGAAACATTTTGTACTAGTCACAAACCATATAATTTCTATTTTGCTTTATTCTTTTGCATCAGATTTAATCTCATTCATCTTTTTCATTAAAACAATGAAAGTATGAGAGAAACAACTGAATGCCCAATTCTATTTTTCATCTTTGTTCAACGGATTAAATAAGGGCCATTCTCCAAAAAAGCAATTCAGATTTCATTAGTTTACATTTGTGTCATAATCCCTTTGAGTTACAGAGTGCATAAATTATCATTCTGTCAGCTAACATCAGTGATACCTCCTGGACCTGACAACGGCTGTTAAGATTTGAGACTAAATGTACAACGTGCTGGGGCTTCACCAGCCGGTTAATGACCTGCCACAGTAGTTATAGGGCCCAAGACGAAGCAGAGGAAGCTTTACTGATCTGGGCAGTCACTAGGTTGCTGGCTTGGAGCATGGAACAGCATGGAGTGCATGACTGTAAAGTTTATTGTCCAACCCATTCTGAATTAAGTTTTTTAAAGGTTTTATTAATAATGTTTCCAATGTTTATTCTTTCCTGCTTGAGTAACCAAGAAAGTGATTTCAAAACTGGAGGAGTCAGCAAAGTTGCATTTCATTTGAGAAGGCTGGATTCTCAAGGCACAAGTCAAACAAACAGGCTTCAGGCTGTGAATTACTCATTCGTCACAACAGGTAGTTTATTCACTCCATTCATATTCATTCCCACACTATTTATATCTAGAAATGAGCCCAAATCCAAGCCCCTGGATCTGAACACTCCCTGAACTGAGGGCAAGTTCAGATCTACAAATGAGGTCCAGAGCTAGATCCTATCTCTGTAATAGGTTGAACCAAAATCTTAAGTGGAAATACTCCCAAACTTTGGATAAGTTCCAAATGGTGCTGGTCAGGCCCATCTCTGTTCAAATATATTTGATGTCTAGGAAATACCAAAAGATTATCATAAAGAGATCTGCTTAAGTATTTTCATACAAGATTGGCAAATTCATGAAAAAGTTGTGTAAATTATTATAGTCTTGGTGCAGCTATAATGAGTTTCATTTGTACATTCTTTAATACATTAACTTTTATGCAACTGCTCCTCAAGGAAAAACCCATAAACACAGTATCTCTAAAGTAATGAATGTTTTTATAACAGAACACTCACTTTCTATGTTTCTATATATGCAAGGAAACTATGTCCAATATTAGACTTATTTTTGGTACTTAGTTTCTATTTTTGACAAGGGAAAAGAATTGGAAGAAAATGTTACCGTTTATTTTTTTCAAACTATTATAAAGTTTCTAACTATCCAATGGGAACACAGGAATTGCCAGAGAGGCTCTGGCCAGTGCTCCATCTAGTCTCATATCCTGACCACGGTTATGGGATAACCTGTACCCCACTGAAAACTTCCTTCCAACTCATACTAGTTAAAGGATGGTTTATGTGCCGAAGTTTGATGTGTTTATATTTCTTCCAAAGCTTTTCTTGTATATTTTAAAAATAGAGAAAGAACTGGATGTTCTTAGTATCTTTATAAGTGCTTAATCTTTTCTAAATCCTGCTAAAATCTTTGCCTAAATGTTATTTAGTGGCTATAAATTCCACAGTCTAATCAATCTACTTAGATATATTATTCAGAAATCATGGTGCTGTGAATGCTTCTCTGTAATTTGACATGGGGGGGGAGGTCACAGAGCACTGCATCCTGCACCCATCATACAAGTCAAGAAATAATCCATAGATTTAGTTATTTCATATGCCAGTATAAGATGCTGTTATTTAGCCACTGGTGAGAGAGTTCTTAACAAAGTGTCTCTAGCAATCCAATTGAGGCAGAATGGTTAATCCGGACTCAAGGGTGTCATCTTCCTGAAGTTTGCAAGTTCATGTATCTGCTCAGTGTCAGAATCTACAATTTTGTGATGTGCATCAAGATCTGTTGTCATAATATTTAGACTTCAAGTCCCGTGCAGCTTTGTTTCCATCACCTGGATCAAGTATTTGGCTCTCAGAACCAAATTTCTGAACCTTTTAAAGCACACAAATCACCAATAATCCCCATGCATGTATGTGACTCTGTTGTTAAGAAAAATATATAAAAGTTAAATGGATTCATGTTTAATTAGATATATTTGATATTCACCCTTACTCTCCAATTTAAAGTCTATCCCTAAAGCCTAACCTGAACCAGCCATAGTGAATTAAAGCAGCCTTAGGGATATCATAATATCTCCTCAGGGAAGTGTTGTAAGTCTTAATGGGTGCATCTACACTTGTGAATTAAGTCGATTTAAGCCTGCTTAAATTGACTTAATTTACTCTGCGTCTACACTACACTGTCCTTAAGTCGACTTAAGCAGCTGCTTAAGTCAACTTAAGGAAAAATTAAGTCAACTTTACTAAACCTCATTTTAAGTCGACTTTGCTGGCTAAGTCGATTTAGGGGGCTCCAGGGCTTCCCCACTGCTGTCCCTGCCAGGGTGACTGGCACAGCCACAGCCTGGAGTGCCCCCCACAGGGCAGGACAGAGCCCTGCTCACCCTGCCGCTATGCCCTGCCAGGGTCCCTGTCCCCCTTTGCCCCATTGTACCAAGGTACAATGGGTCAAAGGCTGAGCCTCCTGGCACTTGACAAGGGGTGCCCCCCCTGCCACTGTGGACCTGTCCCAGGTCCACCTAGCCCCTAGAAGTTGACCTACGCATCCAATGTGGACGCTCTAGATCGATTTGGTAGGGTCCCCTTTAAGTCGACTTAAATTTTGAGTGTGGACATGCTAAGTCGACTTAACAAAGTCGACTTAAAGTCACCTTTGTTAAGTCGACTTAGCTAAGTTGACTTAAATTCAAAATGTAGACATAGCCAATGGGAGTTACATATGCACAGATATAGATGTTGATATATATTTTTCTGAAAGAGAAGCCTTCCTGTGGCCAAAATCAGACTGCATATTTTCTGTGAGATATGATTTACAAATAGAAGCAATGTTTGAAAAGCATTTTCTTGCAAGTAAAGGCAGGTTTCCTTCCCTTCCACTGCAACAGCCCAGTAAGGAGAACATCAGTGTTCTCCATACAGATGCAGCATGTCAGGATTTATCAAAGTCTGCTTGTAAATCCATATAATATTTTTCAAAGTTTACTATTCTTTATAAAATATAATCTAACTTGCAATGAAATACGGTGTAAGTTCATACACCCATCGATACTGCGTACATTTGTCCTGACTAATACACATTATCCCCATTCTCAGTTCAGCATCTTGACATCATCTAAGAAGATCCAGAGCAATACAAAGGGGCTCTAAGAGCTCTGGATCCAGCAATTGGAGGGGATTTCCTTCTTGTCTCCACCCCCATCCACTGCAGACACTGTAGAGGAAAGCCATACAGTTGCCTTCTAAAGAGCCTTTGCAAGCCATAGTGTAAGGAATATGCCAGGGCTGGGAAAGGGAGATATATCAGGGAAAGAACCGCAGGTCTACAGAGATTCTGGGCAGTCCCAAGTCCTTCTGGGGTGGTGGGGTGGGGGCAGTCCAACAATAGAAATTCAATGACATTATATTGTAGAAAGTGGGTTTAGGAATGGGGAATTATATTATTGAATGTATATAGTTATAGCAGTAGTAGCTTGTTAGTATAGGCCCAAGCCTGAACCAGTTTTCAAAGGCCCTTAGCATAATAGCTCACATGAACCGATGCCAAGAACTCAGATGTCACATAGCGTGCACCTGCAACCTTGAACAGTTAACAATGTTGCATCTAGCCCCCCACATAAGCGTGGTAACGTTGCCAAGGTACAGAACGTATGGAAACTGATAGCAATGTTGCAGAGCGTATGGGAACTGATAGCAATGTTGCAGAGCCTATGGAAGATAGCAACGTTGCCAAGACTCCAGAGACGTATGGGAACCGAAGCCTATGTTGCAAAAGAAAAATGTATGGGAACCTTTGTAACAGGAGGGGCATGGAGGGCAAAAACCCTATAAATATCAGCCCCAGAGATAGTCATATCAGACGGGGTTGAACAGATTCAAGACGCCCCGTGGCCTTGGCTACAATAGCAAGTGGGGTCTGTTCAGAGAAGCCAGAGAAAGGTCAGGTCCCAGTCTTGAAGCTGACTGGGCTGGCACGTTGGCCCAAGCTCATCAAAGAAAGGTCAGCACCTGATCCCCGACGGTGGCAAACTGACACGTTGGTACAGAGTTCGGTGAGTATTAAGAAATCACCAATAGACCTCGGTGAACACTGGTTCAAAAGTAGCTAAAGGTATACAGGTATATAAGTAACAGATATATAAGTAAATGAAATAGTAACTGAAGTATTTAGCACCCCAAGTCCTGGTGTTAGGGCTAAAGTAGTTTAGCACCCTCACCCCCAAGAGTATGGGGAGGTAGGTATAAGGTTAGGGAACAAGCAGTTTAGCACCCCAGCCTGGGAGTACAGGTAGATAGCCTGCCATCCCCTTTGAAGTTAGGGGCACCCCGTTAAAGCTAGGGGCAAGTGCAGAGTAATAAGAATAGTTTTAGCAATTAAATAGTTAATAATGCACCTTTACTTTAATCTTTAAGCCCTGCTGCAGCACAATAACATTCTAGCAGTCTAGCAAATATAACAGTTAAAAAAGAGTGCACTAACAATTAGAAAAGAAGTATTCTTGTACTCATGATAATTTGCAATAAACATCTCATGCTTCTAACTTTCCTGATTCCCTTGTTATTTTCCCTGGTACTGATAATCCCTAGTTCCCCTCTACCCCCCTTGCTACTTCCTCTGTGGGAGCAGTATTTAGTTCTCTTGGTGATCACCTGGGTTATCGGCTGGATCGGTTCAACCCTCTATTATCTGGTTCTGGTTCCCCTGACTACTACTGATGTACCTGTCAGTGCCTCCTCCCTTCCATCAGACCAAGGCCGGGCTCTTAACCCGGTGGACAAAGAATCCATTGTCCGTCCGCAACCCTCAATGAATAACATCCCGAGGGGGGACATTAAACAGTGTAGCGGCATACATATATCAGATCTTCTGCTCCTGACTCTGGGCACCAAGCACCTTACAGGGCTTTCAAGGGCAGGGCCATCCTTAGTGGGGGGCAGGCAAACAGGGCGATCGCCCCAGGCCCCACAGTTATATGGGCCCGTTGCTGTCCCCCCCACCGACAGCCACACTTTGCCATGCTCCTCACTGCCTTCAGCAGCAAGCCAAAGGAAGTGGGCAGGGGCGAGAGTGCATTGCACGGGCCGGGCTAGGCAGCATGCGGCATGCCTGCTCTCGCTCTGGGCCAGCCTCCCCAGCCAGGGTGGGGCCAGAGTCCGCCGGCGGTGCGGCCTTGGCCAGGGCCAGCTCCCAGTGGTGGCCTTAGATCCTCGGCCATGGCTGGGGCACCAGCGGCCTCAGGTGGGGCTGGCTCCTGCCGATGGGCAGCCTTGAGATCCCAGCCAGGGCCAGGGCCAGCTCCCGCCAGCGAGTGGCCCCGTGCTCCTGGCAGGGGCTGGCTCCCAGCTGGCAGGTGGCCTTGGGTTCCTGGCAGGGGACGGGGCCAGCTCCCGCCATTGGGTGGCCTCGACTCCCCGAAGGCAGGCAGCTTTGGGTTCCTGGTCGGGGCCGGGGCTGGGGCTGGGGCTGGGGTTGGCGCCGGGGTTGGGGCCGGCTCCCTGTTGGCAGGTGGTCTTGGGTTCCCAGCCGGGGCTAGCTCCCAGTCCCCAGGGTTGACTGGGGTCCCTGGAGGGCGAAGCAGGCCAGCCCACCATGCTCCCCTCCAGCATGGGGGGGGGCAGGGGCCCCACCTAGGCCAATTGGCCCTGGGCCCTGCTCCCCCCAAGGGACAGCCCTGTTCAAGGATCCTTAACCCCTTATACCAAGTGGTTTCACACCACCTTTCCCAGTGGCTGGTAAGGCAACCCAGGCCTTCCTTCTCCTCCAGGTTCTACACCAGGAATCCTGTAGTGAGCAAACAAGGTCTATCTATTCCCCATGCAAGCTCCCTGGTTTTCTTCCTACTTCAGCTGGTCAGCAGCCCTTTCCCACAGCCTCTTCCTGGGCTTCTGCACTCATCCCCCTCTATCTTCCCAGGCTCCTCAGACTCTTTTAATTCTCCCTTCTTCCAAGCCTGTACTTGCGGGGTTGTCCCCTAGAATCCCCCAGCAAATTCCCACTGAAAATATAAACTTAAGCCAATTTCTGCTCTCCTTAGACTTGACTTTTCATCCTCTTAAGTTTCCTTAGCTCATTTTCTCAGCTGAACGCCTCTGAGGGCTCTATCCCTGGCCATGCAGACCTGCCCTTTTGTCACAGCTAACTGCCATGGATTGCTCCATACCTGTAACTTCTCTTTCTTTTTCCTGGTCCCTTACCAGAATTCTCCAGCCATAGAAAGGTCCCAACACCAACTTCCCCTTTGGGCTACCTCTTCCTTCCACTGCTTTGAAATCCTTCCCAAGCCCTGCAGGCCACTCTACTGCCGAGAGAAATTGCAGAGTTTTCTCTCTCCTTTCAGCTCTCTTCTACTGTGGACTTTCTCCTTTTCCACCCAGCTTCACCCTCAGCTGAGATTCAATTTTAATTGGGCCTGCTTCACCCTCCAGATCTACTAATTAAGCTCTCCAGTTCCACTCAACTCTTTCCAGGCCAGTGTAGGGTTTACACTTCATCACACTGCTGACCTTCTTTGTGCAGGGTCCTCACACCCATGTTCCCATAAGCACTTCTCATTGTTTTTCACATAGGATTTATTTGCAGATCCAAAGCCAAATTCTGTTCCTCAGCCTGTGCTTTTTCTTACAATACAGGCTAACATTTTACCCTCTGAAACTGCAAGAAGGGTTGCATAAAGTATAACTGAAGCAAAAATTTGGCCCCAAGTCAAAGTGATGTCTGATTAACTTGGCTGTATAAGCAGAAATAATTTCAGATTTCTTCTTCTGTTCTTTATTTTCACTTTTAGATTTACTAAAGCATAACTCCCAATAGCCCCAGCTTTGACAGGACTGTCCCACTTTGACCCACCAAGCCCTCTGCTCCAGTTGAAGGGCAGTATCCGCTGGGCATCCAATTTGAGATGTCCCCCAAACCAAGTGGTATGGTGAGTTGGAGCATGGGCCCAACAGGGAAGTTAGGCAGGGCAGCACCTACCTTTCTGTGGTTTGAGGTCTTAGGCAGGACTGGACCAATGCACAGGCTTTAGATGTGTTGATCTAGCCCCGCTGCCCTGATCAGCCTGGCACAGCACCGGCCGGGCCTCAGAGATGCTGGCAGGGGCCTTGCCAGTTCTAGGAGGGCAGGGCCCTGAGGCCAGAGGGTGCACTCTCTGGCATTCCTTGCTTGGTCCTTGGGCTGTCTGGTCTGCCTCTGGGGGGTGGGGCTGGGCTGGTGCATGTCTGCTGTGCTCTGGGGGCAGACCAGAGCTGGGGCAGGAATGCTGTGGAGCCCTGCCTTTAGTCCCAGGACCCCTCCCCGCCCCAGCGCCAGCCTGCCCCCAAGCTACCATGATGGAGGGCTGGGGCCCTAGACCCGAGGGGGCCCATGGTGATGGGGGTCTGAGGCTCCAGGCTGGAGGGTGTCTCTTAATCCAGCCCTGGTCTTAGGCATGAGATAGGCAACCTAATATCTCCCTGAGGCAGCAGTCTACATGCTCAGTGGCAGAAATTTAGGCATCTAGTGGACTTTTACAGTGAAAATTTAAAGTGAGTTTAGGTGCCTATGGGGCTAGGTGGCAGCCGAGTGGAGATTTTGTGAATTGCAATATTGTCTAAAACTGGGCTGTTAGATGTCTAAGTCCCTTTGTGAGCCTGCTACTAGGGTATTTTGCTGATTTTCCATAATACAGAAACAGGAACCTGTTTCTGAAATGAAATCTTCTCATGTGAATTCATGTGCCCATGCAGAGGTAGTAAAGTCACTTGAAATCAAAGGTGCTATATGCAAGCTCAGAGGTCTGTGCTAGTAAATTCTAATGCAGGATCAGGCTCCATGTCTCCCCCTCATTTTCACCCTTTCCATACTATTAGAGGATCTTTACTTTTTTTCTGCTATGATGTCTGAGGCTTTTTTCCCACCAATTCATAGCTTTAAGACCAGAAGGAAACATTAGAACATGTAGACTCATAGGCTATGTCTACACTAGAAAAGTTAAGACGACTTTGTTAAGTAGATTTAATAAGGTCGATTTTAAATTGACTTTAAGTTGATCTTATTAAGACAACAAAGTGGCTCCTTTTAAGTCGACTTAGCATTGGACATAGGCGTCCACACTGGCATTGAGTCGACTTAATAAAGTCAACTTAAGGGCTACTCCCCATCCACACCATCCTTAAGTTGACTGAAGAAGTTGACTTAAGGCTTAAGTCGACCTAAAGGGGGTAATTATTAAGTTGCCTTAAGCTTTCATTGAGTCGACTTAAGGAATTTCTTAAGTCAACTTAATGAAAACCCAGTGTGGACATGGAGTAATTTAGGGTTACTTAAGGGTCCTTAAGTCGACCTAAATTGCTACTGTAGACATACCTATAGACTCTAAGGTCAGAAGGGACCAGTACAATCATCTAGTCTGACCTGGTGCACAATGCAGGCTACAAAATCTCATCCACCCTCTCCTGCAATAAACTCTAAACTATGACTGAGTTATTAAAGTCCTCAAATCATGATTTAAAGACTTTAAGAGAATCCACCAGCAAGTGAGCCATTCCCCACTTTACGTATAGTCTGACCGCCATTACATTTTACTCAGTTACACCTGTATTCAGCCCAATAATTTGTGTTTGACTAAAATGATTCTTTCAGAAATGCATCATCTTAAAATGAAGACATCAAGAGATAGGAATCCACTATTTCCTTTTGCAATTTGTTCCAATGGTGCATTACCCTCACTATTAAAAAAATGTGTTCCTTCCTTCTAATTTTTATTTGGCTTTAACTTCTACTCGCTAAGATGATGCTAAATGAGAAAGGAAATTCTGCTTAAATGAAATTTAAGATTACTTTTTAGAACAAAGCAGTCTGTGTAGAGAAAGATTATAGTTAGCAAATAATGACAGGTGTTTTGAGAGGGAAAAGAAATGAATCTAGCTGACAATTAAAACAAAGATTTTCCCATGAATTCAGTTTCTTGTGTATTAGCTATGAGCTATGTCATGTTATTGCTAAAGCTTTTCATTAACTACCCTTCAGAGCAACTGAAGAGATAATCCTGACTGAGAATAGTTGAAATTTGATGTTTCGGCAGATTGTAATTTGTCATCACTGTACATGTATGTCTGTTTTGGATTATTTTACCTGCTGTTGTTCATATAGTCTTTTAATAACTATTTTACAAAATATTAACTGTGAAGTACGTGTGTGTGTGTGCAGGTGTGCACGCGTATGTTTTGCAAGCAGTAGTATCCAATGGCATTATATTTAAATAACAGGCAAAAATCCACTTTTAAAAGCTACCCTTCTGAACCACCACAGTTGCCAAGGAACAACAGAGCAGATTTTGGTCAATTAAGTTGTTTCACACACTTTCGAAAAACTAAAATCTATCAAAATTTTCCATTCTTCAGGAACATTCTTTTCTGTTATGATGTGTGGAGTGGTTTTGCATGGAACAATCCATTCTTTCCACAGCATCTGAGAGATGTCGAATGCACAATATTTTAAAAACTCCAGTGCACATAACTAAAATATGGTAGTTTTAATAACCTAAAAATGTCACAAGTCCCTAATTTGCAGTGTGATATAGTTATATAAGCATCTTCTGTCTTGGAATTAAAAAAAAAATAGAGAAAAAATAAAGTAGGAGAAGAATAGCAATATCTTACCAATGCCCACTAGGCTGCAATTCCAAAAAACCAGCCCTATTCCAAACAGCACTAAAGTCCACTCATTGATGTCACTAGAACGTAAACACGTGCTTAAATGCTTTCCTAAATCAAAGACCAAACAAGTACTCAAAACTGCAAAGCTATTTTTACTACAGTGCATTGGAATGGTACAATTACTCCACCACAAGGCTGCGTCTACACTGGTAAATTAGGTCGACTTAAGCTTGCTTAAATCAACTTAATTTACCCTGCATCTACACTACAGTTTCCTTAAGTCGGTTTAAGCAGCTTGCTTAAGTCGACTTAAGGAAAATAAAGTCGACTTAATGAAAATTAGGTTGACTTTATTAAACCCAGATTTAAGTAGATTTAAGGCTTAAGTCAACTCCCTAGAGTCGACTTAAGCCAGTTTAGCCATGGGGTAGCCCTAAGTCGACTTAGGGCTACCCCAGGGCTACACCAATGCCCTCCCTGCTGGGGGGGGGGGGCACAGGGGTAGTGTGGCATGCCCCCCACCTGGCAGGAGAGAGCCTTGCGCACCCTTCCCCTATGCCCTGCCAGGGTCCCTGACCCCCTTTGCCCCATTATACCTAGGTATAATGGGGCAAAGGCTGAGCCCTCTGGCATTGGGCAAGGGGTGGCCCCCCTGCCCCCGTGGACCTGCCCTATGTCCCCCTAGCCCCACAAAGTCGACCTAGAGCATCCAGTGTGGACGCTCTAGGTCGACTTTTTAAGTTCCCCTTTAAGTCGACTTTATTTTTAAGTGGAGACACACTAGGTCGACTTAACTAAGTCATTAAATTGAGTTAGTTAAAGTCGACTTAAATTCCCCAGTGTAGACATAGCCTAAGTGTCCCCAAACTAACTGCCTTCAAATGATTATTTCCTCCATACCATGGCATCCTGCTGCCTTTTGATAATCTGTCCACATATCCAGCTATTATTCAACTTCATTACAGTCATGCTGAGTCTTGGAAGAGCAATGCTGAATTTCAAGCAAAGTTGTTTTGCCCTTCCTGAGTGGTCATTTAGTACCCAAGGACCCAGTGACAGCTTATCCTCCCCACTGGATAACCCACATATTGTCGCGTACCTTGTGTGTACCATATTCCCAGTGCAATCCATAGGCATTTCACTGAAGTCAGTGGGGATTCTCACTGTGTAATGCCAGTAGCAAGTCAAAGTGTCAAATAATCGTAACCACACATGTGAGATGAATTCTACAGGTAAAAAAAAGTGTTCTGGATTGTAGGTCAAGTTCCCATTTCAGAATCTTCAATGAATTGCCATAGCCAAGTTTTAAAATGCTGAAAACGTGGCTCATAATGGAAATAAATCATCAGCTTCAACTAGACACTGTTGCAATGTCACATTACAAGTAGCTGTAGCATCACCTTTATTATTCGAACACCTGTTTCTTTACCATAAAATGGTTGGAAGGGCAAGAATAGTGAAAAGGAGATGATGAGAGGGGAAGCAGAGCCTCTGGATCACTAGATAGGAATTCAGGGTGGGATTTTCAAGTGTGCCTAAGCAAGCAAGGAACACAAATCCTACTAAATTTTGGTGGGATTTGTACTCCTATGATATTTAGGGTACATCTACACTGCAAAGAAAAATCTGCAGTGTTGAGTCTGACTTGAGCTCATAGCTGGGGTGTGTATAGTGGGAGGTAGGCATGGGGATGGGCCCCCACAATAATTGTCAGGGGCACAGAACTTCTCTGGCCAAGGGGTGCAATGGAAAAAGCAAGCTCAACTGTCCCTGAGTTCTGTTTCTCTCCCCACTGGCTTCAGGGCTGGAGGAGCTGTCCCTTCCCATCATGGCCCTGGGGGCAAAGGAGCTTCATGCCCCTCAAAAAGTAGTCAGATTTAAATTCCTACACACACCCTTGGCTCACAGGACTTGGGCTGTGGGGCCTAAAAATATCAGTTTAGACATTCCCACTTGGGCGAGAGCCCAAGCTCTGAGATCCTTCCTTCTTGCAGGCTTTCAGAACCCAGGCTCCAGCCTGAGTGAGAACACCCACACAGTTATTTTTAGCCCTGCACCCCAAGCCCCATGAGTCCAAGTCAACAGACCTTAGCTCTGAGACATGGCTGCAAATTTTTCTTTGCAGGGTAGACGTACCTTTAGGCACTTTTGAGAATCCAACCTACATTTTTGGAAATACTGTTGCATGTAAGTAATTTACACATGCCGTTATCCCCATTGAACTCAGTCAAGTTAATTACACATATAAGCATATTGCAGCACAGGTAAGAAAAATATTGAAAAGCAGATGTACAGACTTAGGACATTTATAGCAGCAGTTGCACGCTCTTCAACTATTAACTGAATGGAACAATCTTCAAGTTAAATCAAAAATAAGACATCAGCAGTTCCTCCTGTCTGACATGTTGCTTTTATGCATAAAATCAGCAAAGCCAGAAGCTTTAATGCTCTAAGTTTCCTTTTGTTTTATTTTATTAACCTCTCCACAGCTGGCACAGTTGAAAACACTCTTTCATCACATGCTTAGCAGAAGTTCAAGTGTAGTGGAAAGCTCAGCCAAATTTCTGTCTGTTAGACTCACTGTCAGTATGACATCCTTCACTTCTAGCTTTACTCATATCCGATGCAGCTGATAGAACAAACAAAGAAAATCAGCCACAAAAAAAGTTATTGGTGGGCATATCAAACTGGCCATTGCAAGGGAATCAAACACAAGCTGTAGCTCACAGACAAGAAACATTTTTGTGTTATTTCACCAAGGAGGATTCAATTCATTTTCTGCCTGGCTGGGGGTTTTGGATGTACCCCACAAAGGTTATTCAAACTTCACCTTTGTGGGGACAATGGAGCACTACTGCATTCCTCCTGTCTAAGAGCCTGTCTATGGCAGACAAGTTCAAATGGGGTAGCCATGTTAGTCTAATTCAGCAAAATAAGAAAGGAGTCCTGTGGCTCTTTTAGACTATGTCTACACTTGTGAATTTGTGTCTACACTTGTGAATTTTGTGAAGTGTGAATTTACACTTGTTAAGTCAACTTAGCATGTCCACACTTAAATTTTAAGTTGACTTTGAGGGGACCCTACAAAATCGACCTAGAGCATCCACACTGGACGCCTAGGTCGACTTGTAGGGGCTAGGTGGACCTGGGACAAGTGCACTGTGGCAGGGGGGGCACCCCTTGCCAAGTGCCAGGGGGCTCAGCCTTTGCCCCATTGTACCTGGGTACAATGGGGCAAAGGGGGACAGGGACCCTGGCAGGGCACAGGGGCAGGGTGGGCAGGGATCTGCCCTGCCCTTTGGGGGGCATGCCAGGCTTGCCCTGTGCCAGCCACCCCAGCAGGGAGGACAATAGGGGAGCCCTGGAGTCGCCTAAGTTGACTTAAAGTCGACTTAGGGTACTCCACATTTACACTGGCTTAAGTCGACTTTAGAAAGTTGACTTAAGCAGAAAGTCGACTTAAAACGAGGTTTTAGAAAGTTGACTTAATTTTTCCTTAAGTCGACTAAAGCAGCTGCTTAAGTCGACTTAAGAAAAGTGTAGTGTAGACACAGAGTAAATTAAGTCGACTTAAGCTTGCTTAAGTCGACTTAATTTACAAGTATAGACGCACCCTTAAAACTAACAAATGAGCTTTCACACAGAAAGCTCGTGCAAAAAATAAGTGTGTTAGTCTTTAAAGGTGCCACAGGACTCCTTGCTTATTTTGCTGTCTAAGGCAGATTGCCTTTTAAGATATGATTTTTAAACTGAGTTAGCTAAACAGGTGCAAAAGGTTGTGTGGACACTCTTACTTTGGTTTAAATCAGGCTTAGGGCTTGTCTACATTTAAAATGCTAGAGCAGTACAGCTGTGCCACTGTAGTGTAGACACTATCTACACTCTGTTGGTATTTCATTCCCTGAGAGGTGGTAGCTAGGTCAACAGAATAATTCTTCTGTCAACCTAGTGCTATCTACACAGGGGCTTAGGTCAGACCTACACTTAAAACACTGCACCAGGGCAGCTGCACCATTGTAGTGCTTAAGTGAAGATGCTCGTACACCAAGAGGAGAGCTTCTTCTGTCTATGTAATTAACCCACCCCTGCAAGAGGTGGTAGCTATGTCAACGGGAGGTCTCCCACTGACATAGTGCTGTCTACACTGGAGGTAAGCTCAGTATAACTGCATTGCTTAGGGGTGTGGATTTTTCACACCCTTGACAGATGTAGTTAAACCAACCTAATTTGCTAGCGTAGACCAGGCCTTAGTTTGGTTTAGCTTAACTTGATTAGGAATAGGTTAATATTAAACCCAAATAAGCCACACTCAAAACGAAATAAGTGTTTCTGCACAAAGGGTGTGACTATACTATGGCCAAGTCTACACTGCAAACCTAATCAGTATAACTACGTCACTCAAGGGTGTGAAGAATCCACATCCCTGAACAATACAGTTATACCGGTCTAAACCCTTGGGCAGACAGTGCTACAATCTCCTTCCATCAACACAGCTACCGCCTTTCACAGAGGATGATTAAGTACGCTGATGGGAGAAGCTCTCCCATCGATGCAGCAGCATCTTCACCAAAGTGCTGCGGCTGTACCGCTGCAACTTTTTAAGTGTAAGCCAGCCTGTAAGCACTGCAACTACATCACTTTAGTGCTGTGGGATAGACACGTTACCGTTCTGATGTGCAGAAAGAACAGCAAATATAGAAGGCACCCAGCGTGACTTAGCAGAGAACTCTGCAGGGAGCTGAAAGATAAAGGGGAAGCTTACAAGTGGAAGCTTGGACAGATGACTAGGGAGGCGTATAAAGATATTGCTTGGGCCTGCAGGGATAAAATCAGAAAGGCCAAAGGACAATTAGAGTTGCAGCTAGCAAGGGATGTGAAGGATAACAGGAAGGGGTTCTACAAATATGTCAGTAATAAGAAGAGGATCAGGGATGGTGTGGGTCCCTTACTGAATGGGGAAGATATCCTCGTGGCGGATGATGTGGAAAAGCCTGAAGTACTCAATGCTTTTTTTACCTCAGTCTTCACAGGCAGGGTCAGCTCCCATGCTATTACACTGGGTAACACCGGGGGTTAAAGTAAGCCAGAACGCAAATTTTTGGGCCAGAGTTCCGGGGCCCAGGAACCCAGAAAACTCCAGCGGAACGCCTGTTCTGCTCTGCCCTGCAGGCAGGCTGCTGCTCAGCTGGGAGCAGCGGCCACCAGCTCGGCTGGGGAGTTTTCAAATCTCCGGCCTGAGCATGCTCCGAAAGAGCACATTCAGGGCAGGAACGGCCTCCTAGCCAGTGTGACTCCGGACACCCCTGCAGCTCTCCGGACAGGTAAGTTGGGGGGCCCGGGCGGGGGTGGGGGGCCGGAGAGCTGGGACTAGGATTGCTGGGGAGCTGGGGCCAGGAAGGCTGGGAGGGCTGGGGAGCCAGTGGGGGCAGGGCTGGCCAGGGAGCCGATAGGGCATGGGGGCTGGGACCAGGAGGGTTGGGGGCCGTGGAGCCAGCCAGGGAGCCGGTAGGGACCTGGAGGGTCCCGGAGCTGGGGCTGAGCAGCCTGTAGGGACCAGGAGGGTCCCGAAGCTGGAGCCGGGGAGCCAGTGGGGACTGGGATGGTCTGGGGCCACGGACCCAGTCGGGGAGTGGGGACCAGGAGGGTCAAGGAGCTGGGGCTGGGGAGCCAGGGCCAGGGGGCTGCCGGGCAATGGGGGGCTCATGGAGCAGGAACTGGGGGCCTGGGGAGTGCCTGGGCTGGAGAGGACTCAGCTTCGGGGTCCCTAAGAGGGACTGGGGGTGTGTGGTGGGTTTCCCCGGGGGGCTCCATGCTGGGGGGCCTGGCCCAGCATACCTCCTGCCTGGTCCCAGAGTGCAGCTGGGGGCCGGGCTATGGCTGTTCACCTCCACTCCGGGCTTGGGGATGCAAGCAGCCCTTTCTTTCTCTTCTTTCTTTCCTTTTCTTCTTCCTTTAAAAAAACAAAACAAAACAAAAAAACTTTAAAATTAATTTTAATTAAAAATCATTCTAAAATTAAATTTCAATTAAAATTAATTCAATTTCAATTAATTAAAAATTAAACCCAATGACTTTTAATTACACTCAATTTTAATTCAATTAATTAATTTTTAATTTATTTTAATTAAATAAACTGGTAGCCCTTCAAGGTTTTAAAATCTGTGTTTTGGTCCCTCAACTGAAAAGGTTGGGAACTACTGATTTATAATGCAACATTTTAAGTGTGTTCATTTGCTTATTCTTTGTCTTTCTAATGATACTACTATCTTGGGGGGGGGGGGGAAAGGAGGGGCTGTGGCACATTTAAAGACTAACAAATGTAGTTAATTTGTAAATTTGTCAGTCTTTAAATGGCACAGGACTCCTTGTTTGTTTGGCTGATCTAGACTAACATGGCTACCCCTTTGGATCTTGAATGGAAGTTATTTGAAAAGTAAATGTGTGTTTTGTTAATGCCCCTATAAAGATGTCATAAGGCTATCCAGCAGTGCTGTCTTTAGTTCTAATAATAACTCCTCGTATGAAAAGGTTTCAGTGACACGGCCCTCAGGCCAGTATCCTAGTCCTCATGTGGCCCTTGTGGAGATTAGAGTTTGAGACCCCTCTAGATAGTGTTATTAGGTTACCATGCATTTAACATCTTTTATTTGGGTGGTGGTCATTCACCATCCAGACCCTATTACTTACAGCAGTTAAAATAGTGTTGATATGGGTTGTGTTTTGCATACCAATGTTGTTTGTGCTCACACAATGGACCATATATCTGTGAAGATGAAACATAGTTTGTGTTCTAGTGTCATTTCTCAGCAAATTTCTGTTTTAATTGATGAGAGTACGAGTTTAAGTAAACTTTCTTGTCTTGTCATTTACTTGCGCATAACTTTTGATGCAAACATTGGTCCTGTTTTATCTTGCTCTGATTGAACATAGGCAGTAATGATGCTGATGGCGTAGTATTAGCTTTGCTGCAGTGTTTGACAGCACATGGGTTCATGGAGGAATTTATCAAAGACAATTGGGCTGGTTTAGGTATAGATGGAGCCTCTGTCATGTTAGGCAGTAAGGCTGGTGTTTGCTGCAAAATTAAAAACACGATTTCCACTTTTGATAAGTTGGCATTATTTTAATCACTGGTTAGATTTGGCCATGGCTGATGCTATCAAATGCTGCAGTGAAGTTAATCACTTTAAATCATTCATGGATTCAATGTATGCTCTGTACAGTCAGTCACAGAAGTGCTTGAGAGTTGGCTGACTGTGAGTGGTCTGGAAGTCCAGCTTAATAGGATTGGATGTGTACTTGATGTATGTTGGGTTCTCTCTAGCTGCCATACTGTATGAGCTGTTTGGCAGTCATATGCAGCCCTCCATAGCCACTTCTTGAAAAAATTAACTGATTTCTCACTAGAAGGGAAAGATAAAGCAAAATTTGCTGGCATAGCAAAAAACCTAGAGAATCCAGTTTTTGTTAAAAACTTGAGTCTCATGCTTGGCACTCTGGAGGAACTTGCAGACCTGTCCTTGGTGTTGCAAAAATCTGATGTAACATTATCCACAGCAAGTAAGTGAATAAGTCAACAAGTTCAGGTGTTGTTAGCTTGTAGAAAGTGTGATTCAGAGCTCTACCAACAGGCTTGTGAGTCGGTTGCTGAAGTTGCTTTGAAGGTGTACGTGTAAACATGTCTATGAATGCTGGCAAGCAAATTGAAATTTCTAAATGTCAGTTTTACCAGGCCTTAGCGGGCTGTATGAATGCTAGATTGTTGCCAAATTCAGAAAACCATCTAAGCAATGCTGTTGAAGCACTTGACCCATCACGTTTCACTACAGAGCTGTCACTGGAATTTGGTGAAAGTGACTTAAAATTATGGGGTTCCAAGTTTTGCATTGCATTTAATGAAGTGAAATGTGCATATAGGGAATACAAAGATCACAATACTTAGTGTTATGCAGTGTTTGCTAGTTTGTGACAATCATAGAGTCATAGGGCTGGAAGAGACCTCATGAGGTCATCTAGTCCAAGCCCCTGCTAAAAGTAGGACCACTCCCACTAAATCATCCCAGCCAGGGTTTTGTCTAACCGGACCTTGAATATCTCAAAAGACAGAGATTCCACCACCTCCCTAGGTAACAATAATTGATATAGACATAAATGCCATATAAAATTGGAAATATTTTTATGGAGCGATAACCGATGCATATGGTACTGAGAAGTGGTTGCAAATGCCTACCTGGGCTGAGGTCCATACATGTATGAAGGGGCCCCAGACAATACAGGAAGGGGGCCCAGAGATTAGGAGGGTTCTGGGACCTGTCAAATTATACTTTAACCACTGGGTAACACAGAATGGAGAGAAGGAGAGCGGCCCTTGGTGATGGGTGGTCATGTTAGGGACTACTTAAAGAAGTTGGATGTGCATAAGATTATGGTATGAACTGTATCCGAGGGTGCTGAGGGAGTTGGCCAATGTGATTGCAGAGCCTCTGGCCATTATTTTTTAAAACTCGTGGCGAACGGGGGGCAAATCACCAAGGACAAATCATGCCTGACCAACCTGATTGCCTTCTATGATTAGATGACTGGATTCGTGGATGCGGGAATAGCCATCGACGTGATATACCCCGACTTTAGCAAAGCTTTTGATATGGTTTCCCACAGCATTCTTGTCGGCAAATTACGGAAGTATGGGTTGGATGAATGGACTGTAACGTGGATAGAAAACTTGCTAGATCATCGGGCTCAGCGGGTAGGAATCAATGGTTCAGTGTCTAGTTGGCAACCAGTAATGAGTGGAGTGCCCCAGGAGTCAGTCCTTGGGCCAGTTCTGTTCAACATCATAATTAATGATCTGGATGATAGGATAGATTGCATGCTTGGTAGGTTCATGGATGACACCAAGCTGGGGAGAATGGTAGACCCACTGGAAGGCAGGGACAGGATTCAGGGAGACCTAGACAAATTGGAGCATTGGGCCAAAAGAAATCTCATGAGGTTCAACAAGGACAAGTGCAAAGTCCTGCACTTAGGATGGAAAAATCCCATGTACTGCTACAGGCTGGGGACCGATCGGCTAAGTAGCAGCACTGTAGAAAAGGACCTGGGGGTTATGGTGGACGGGAAGCTGGATAAGAGTCAACAGTGTACTCTTGTTGCCAAAAAGGCCAATGGCATATTGGGCTGCATCAGTAGGAGTGTTCCCAGCAGATTGAGGGATGTGATTATTCCCCTCTATTCAGCACTGGTAAGGCCACATCTGGAATACCGTGTCCAATTTTGGGCTCCCCACTACAGAAAGAATGTTGACAAATTAGAAAGAGTCCAGTGGAGAGCAACAAAAATGATTAGTGGGCTGGGGCATATGACTTACGAGGAGAGACTGAAGGAACGAGGCTTATTTAGTCTGTGGAAGAGAAGACTGAGGGGGGATTTGATAGCAACCTTCAACTACTTGAAGGGGTGCTCCAAAGAAGAGGGAGCTAGGCTGTTCTCAGTAGTAACAGAGGGCAGAACAAGGACCCATGGTTTCAAGCTGTAGCTGGGGAAGTCGAGGTTGGATATTAGGAAAAGCTTTCTCACTAGGAGGGTGGTGAAGCATTGGAATGGGTTACCTAGGGACATGGTGGAATCTCCATCTTTGGAAACATTTAAGGCCTGGTTAGACAAAATCCTGGCTGGGATGATTTAGTGGGAGTGGTCCTGCTTTTAGCATGGGGTTGGACTAGATGATCTCATGAAGTCCCTTCTAACCCTAAGATTCTATGATTCTATGACATAAGAGGTTTTTCTTCCCTGTAGTGGGACTTAGATTGGTCTAACTGCATCTCTCAGGGGTGTTAATTTTTCACATCTCCTAAGCAATGTAGGTCAACCTACATTTTAGGGGTAGGCCAGAGACTTGCATCCGTTTAACGAATAGGCCACGTCTAAACTGATGGTGGCAAATTCGCTGCCATTAGATCAATCTTTCCATATTGACTAAGTAGTCAGTTAAGACCCACTAAGTCGATCCATAAATCAACTTAATAAAACCGTCCCCTCAAGTGGCACAGTGCCGTGAAGACACCGTGTTGAAAGGAGTTAGGAAGTCAATGTGAGTTACGCAAGCTACCCTGTGTAACTTGTGTAACTCCCGTCGACTGCTGCCAAATTTCACCTCCATTGTAGATCTGGCAATAGACTTTAAGGTCTGAAGGGACCATTATGATCATCTAGTCTGACCTCCTGCACAAGGCCCCAGAGCTTCACCCACCCACTTCTGTCATAGACCCCTAACCTGTGACTGTGTTACTGAAGTCAACAAATCAAGTTTGTGTGTAGACAAGGCCTAACATTAAGGGCCTGATTGCCCACTGCCTTGCACCTTCCATAGTCAATTACGTCTACGGGAAGTGAGTGAGCAGGCTACTGACTTGAATTGGTAACAGTGCACATTCCTTTTGCACTCACATTGCATAAGAGGCAAGGCAGTGCTAAAGCAGACCCCCTTCATGTAGCAGTCTAAAGAAAAACATTTGAGAAAAGCTGAAACTCACACTCCAGATTTGAACCACTCCTTATCCTGAACCTTATGGAGACTAGGATGTGAACTTTGCAGCCATTTACAGTTTCTGCAATGGATTATATCACACCCATTGACTTACAATATGGGGAAGTTTAGATGTAGATCAAAATTCTGTGACTCAGACCGTTTCCAGAAAATAGAAAGCTAAAGAGATTTACATAAATCTTTTTCTTTTATAATTGTGGAACAGTACTTCTTTTAATAACCCAAGAATACAGACAACTTTGATTTTGACATTAAAAATTATTCCTATATAGTGTACAATGGGGTGGGTAATGAGTTATTACAAAGAATTCTTTCTTGAATGTGCTACTGATGAATCTTGCCCAAATGCTCAGGCTTTAATCGAGCACCATATTGGGATTGGAAAAGAATTTTCTTCCAGCGCAGATTGGCAAAGGCTCTGCGGCTTTTCACTTTCCTCTGTAGCATGGAGCATGACACTTGCTGGTGGATTCTCTGTACCTTAAAGTCTTTAAATTATGATTAGAGGACTCTAATAGCTTAGTCATAGGTTAGATGTTTATTACAGGAGTAAGTGGATGAGGTTTTGGGGCCTGCATAGATGATCATATCGGTCTCTTCTGATCTTAGAGTCTATGAGTATCAGTTCCAGTTTATGACACTATTTTCTTCTACAAAGGATGTAAATATTAATGTATTCTCATACTGGTGCATAAATTCAGACTCCTTCATGCTGAGGAATATTTGTAGGGTAATTTGAACTCTGTGCGACTTTCTGCTCCACTTTCTGGCTCCTTCACACCATTTAGGGGGTGGAAGTGGCCCCCACAAAATATGGTCGTGGATGAAATTCCCCACCCCACAGACAGCCAGCATAATGGGTCTTCACTGAACCCTTTCAGAACTTCCTGGGGCAGGAAGATGGAGGGGGGCAAGGCCTGAATACACTATAATCTGGCTATTCTGTATGGGCATAAAACTCACAAACTGGTGCAGTTTAGGGCAGCATAGGGATTGCGGTGGAATAAGGGAGGCACTACTGTGGCCTAAGTCATCATGGGAAGTGTTGTAGTTTGTGGTGCTGTTGGGGTAATGTTATCTGTACATACTTGCTGAAATCTGTTGTGTGTGGGTTTTTTAAAAAAAAAATAAGATAGATATTTAAGAATCTGCCGTGGTGCTGAGGGTTTGGGATCAATACACGTTTGTAAAGTGTAGTGACTGTTTGAATTAAATAAGGAATGCCATTTTTCAACTTGTGTCTGTCATTTCAGTTTCATTTCCAGTCTCAAGTCAACAGTAGAGGGACCATTTTGGATGATACATAAAAAATGACAGCCTGACCCCATTAGCTATTAAACACTGTATAGTATTTTTAAATGTGTAGGGATGCGAGCTTCAGTGCCCTGTCCAAATTACACTATCTGACTATCTCCTGCAGCTTCAGTAGGATACAGTATTCTTCTGTCCTTCTAATCTATAGTGTTGCTATGCACTCTTAGAAGGCTGATGCTTTTCACCCTAGAGCTGACTACAGTTCAGTGGTGGGTGAAGTGATGCTAGCATATAGAAAAGCTGGTAGTTCAATGAATAGGCATAAAAGGGGTTATAAAAGTGTGAGGTATACCATACTGTAAATACAGAGACTTAGGTAACTGATCAAAGGACTGACAAAAACCAGTTGTTTAACAGAAGTGATTTAGTTGTACTGTGTACTTTTAGAGATGCTCTCTTTGGACAAATAGTCGCTGGTATGCATGCAGTTGCAGTCCACCTGGTTGCAGTGTATTTGTTAATTCCTCCATTTCTCTTGCCTCCACCAGTCACCGCATTCTGCACTTGTTACAGTGAATTTATCACTTTTCAGTAGGCCTAAGGAATTAATATTGAAGGCAGCCAATTATGAGAATATTGTGTGATTAATTTACTGTATCCAGAAGCTGAATTGCCGTTGGGAGCATGCTATCGCTACTCTTTACACCATGTGACTGCGGTATCCATGAAACTCCCTCACCCACTCGCATGTTTCTTATTTAATAATAATGAACATTGAAAACAATGTTAAAACTGACTATAAATGGGAAATTATATTTGGTTTATAGTTATTGTCTTAGTGTAAAATATCATATAATGCTCATAATAACTAGATAGGGAAAAGGTCATACTATGGTGAACACAGGTGAATTTATTTTGTGAGATGGGTTTACCTGATCCCTAGTCTGAATTTTACATATTTAACTTACACAACTCCCTATCTTTACTAATGTTCACCATCATCACCAAACATTATAGCCACAGCTGTCACTTGCCCCATCACTAGTAAAACTGAAAGAAACAGATCTATGTTACCATTTGTAATAAACTCTTATATATGCCTGGGACAGTTTATGTTCATTTCAGATAGATGAGCATTGTTAAGGAATATACATAAAATGTCAATGTTTAAAGTGAATTTAGTGTGATATGTGTGGATATGACAGTGCTGGAAACCGGTGTCTGTTTATACACACAAAACAAAAAATATAACACAGGCAGCAGCAAGGCAAGAATCTCCTCCCTGGGCCAGATTTTTGGCTTCTGCTGTCCGGGCTCACTCCCCTTTTTTGTGCTTTAGTAGCATAAAGGGGACTGAAAATTACTTTAAAAGCAGCACCTGAGATTTTTCCCAGCACAGACAAATCCTCAGCTGCCCCAGCCAATCTATGCCAGCTGCTCTTGGTTCATCCACTGTAGAGGGTGCTCTAGGGTTGGCTGGAAGTGGGAAGGGCCACAGCTCAGTGTGCTGTGGCATTCCATGGGAGCTGTTGTTTATTGGGATAAGTTAGAGTGGCCAATTAGGAGCAGCAATGAAAAGCCCTATAGTGATTATATTTAAACCTCTGACCTATTAAAGAAAGGAGTAAGAATACAACTGCAGTAAACTAGCTAATACTGCTTTTTCTTCTGCCATGACTATTACTTCTCTGCCAAGTGGTAGCAGAATCCTTGGGCAATGCAGGTTGGCTTCCCAGGTGAGGAGCAATCGAAGTGCTGGAGTCCTGGTAATACTTTAAATGTAGTTTGCTTCATTGACATACACAAAATGGTTCTAGGTCAGGGGCAGTCACAAGTGTGCAAGCAATCCCTTCTTCCAGGGATCCACGATCCCAGGAAGCTACCCTGCCCCAGACTTGCCTTTAAATAAAATGAATAATGCAGGGAGTAAACTCAGCTATTTGTCACAGTTTCTCCGCAAGGAATAGTGAAGAACAAAGAAACAAAACCAAAAAAGTATACCTTCAAAGACTAACTTTTTTCTTGCACACTAGCAATTGGTAAGTGTATGTGCAATTATGTCTTATCGGCACTCCTGACATAGTAAGATAAAAATCACAAAATTAACAGTTTTCATTATGACAAAATTTCACCAGCTAGTGCTCAACAGATAAATTTGCATCTCTGATACATTTACACAATTGGCCAAGTGAACTTTGAGTTTTTATCTACATTTGAAGCATTCAGTATAAACCAGGGTACAGACATGATACTGGATTAGAATGACTATTTTCTCTTCCAATTGGCAATGTCAATGTTCAAACTTCTGATTGCTTTTTGCTACAAAACACATAGATCCAAGATTGAGCTGACTCTAAGATCAAGTTCACCATGTTATTTTTACATTCACAAAAAAACATTTGAGACTGGGGAAGAGGCACAAATAGTCCTGATTTTAAAGATTTTCCAGCAAGACCCCCCCCCCCAAAAAAAAATGCTTCATGGCATGTGTGTTCAGCATTAGGAGGAAAATAAATGTGCTGTTTTCAAATTTTTGCTTCAGGGTCAGCCAACATCAGTCTACCATGCTACAGCTTTGAGGGGGAGAATAAAAGCCTCACTCAACGATAGATCTGCCAGAGTAAACAGTGCCTCAAACCAGGGAAATCTAAAGCACATGCCTTATTGTCAAGTTTGGTTTAATTTGTTTTACAAATCAAAATGCCATCTCAGCTTTTAAGACCTATTCCTGTTAAGTCCACTAGCATTTTGTTGAGAAGGTAAAAGATATACATTCAAGTTTTCCTCCCTAAACTGTGGATAAGATATAACCAATTTCTGTTTAGTGAATAAATTTCCCATTCTATTCTAATGTATAATTTCTTCCTTTCTCTTTTTGTTTTGTTTATTAATTCATATGGCCAGATTCTGCCATTTTTACTCATGCTGATGTAACTCACAACTCACCGGCAGTCTCCATTAAGTCAGTGGAGATGCTTGGGCTACACATCATTGGGGAAAAGAGTTGTATAATCTGCCCCTTAAACAATCTGAACCTGCACAAATTCTTCTTTTATGGTTTTAAATGGAGAATGTTTCTGCTTAGGATTTTTTAAAAGAAAAAACATAAGAAACAGAGCCACATTTTGTACTTAGATATATACTCAATTCCTCTGACTTCCATAAGAATTTTGCATGCATATCTGAGGGAAGAATTTGGCCTTTTAAATATTAGTCAGTGTTTGATTTAAGAAGCAAAACCAAACCTGGAATGTTCTGAGAACATTTCTAAGAGGCTCCAAGAGAGGAAAAAGTAATTGGCAAACAGAACTCCTCAAAGTCAACAGCTTCCTTTCAAAACACACACACACCTCTTAATGGAAATGTGCTGATTTACACCACCTGGAGATCTGGCCCAGGGTAAGAGCTGGCTGCAAACTTAAACATTTTTTTCCCATTAAAAGAGAAGTTTCATAAAAAACAAACAAACAAACAACCCCCCTCCTGCCCCCACTTTTCAATGCTTTTCATTTTATGCAAAACTTTTCACATTTTTATCTACATTTCATCAAAATTAACTATTTTCCATATACTAAAAGCCTGATTTTTGGTAAACAAAATAATTCACCAGTCTGATAATCACTATCTTTAAATTTCTTACTTAATATTTTGCAAAGAAAATTTAAAAATGAAAAATGGGTCCATTTTGAACCTTGTCAAATGAATTTTCAACATTTTTCATATTAATATAAATTCAACTAACTCTACCAAAATATATTATTTGAAAGAATAATCATATATCTATATAGGACTTTATACTGCATTCATCACTATTCACTATGGTATCTGAGTATTTAGATGGATCATACCTAGAATTAATCATACAATTAATATATATGTATGCTACATTAGGAGAAGATGGTAAACCCTGTAAGCATTTTGGAAAGAGGTTCCCATTTAATGTTGCTTTGTGATGTTGTAGCAGTGTGTAACATTAGTTAACTGTTAGCATATATAATGTTAAAAAAAGTTTGTCTTTATCAAACTGACCCTCTCTCAGCTTGGGTGTCTTTTGTGAAGGGAATTTTCAATGACTCTCTATCTGAGAAAATTAAACATTATCATCAGGAATAATATTATTGTTTGGGGCTGTCTCTTCCTGTGTATTTGTACAAGTAACTAGAACAATGGGGCATTGATTCTGGTCATTGAGTCTAGCCTTTGGGTGCTACTATAATAAATAATAAACCTACTGATTTGAATTATTGGATATCAAATACTCAGTATAAACATCAAATACTATATACAAATAAGAGATGTCACATATTTTATATGAAATATGTAATTATTAAAACAATGACTTAAGATATATCTAAAGGTTGCCTCACAGTACTACTTAATATACTATGTTAACTAATTTTCATTACAAAAGTCAAAATGTGAATCCTTTAGTCATACTGATGAACAATTACATCATATGACTAACTCATATGAATTAAGTCATATGAATAACTGACCACCAGTGTGAGTAAGGAATTCACAGCCAAGCCTGTAGAGATGATGGTGTAATTCTGCTATGTTACACCAATGTAAATCAGTACTAAATCCACTGATGTCAGTTTTGTCCAGTTGCAGAAATGGGACAATGTGAAATCAGAATGTAGCTTACTGTGACTTGCGGCATGTTTTTGGATTTAACAAACACGAAGAAATAAAGCACATGTGGTTCCCGCTTGACATTATTCAACATAAACATTTTAATAGATGTGCTCTAATAATCACTTTAATTTTTCTACGATGCTCTCTGAAATTGTGTTTTTTAGGAGGATTCCTAGTTGAGTGACTCCAAATAATTTCTGAAAGGTTGGACTATTTGTGTACAAATAAAATTCAAATGATATTCAGGTATTAGTCAGTCACTGCTAGTACTGCTGAGTTGTTGTGTATCATGTGTAAATGACTTATCCAAACTGTTGGCTGTCTGCATAAGCCCAGTGTTTGACTGGAGATTCATGTGTTTGGTGGGGAGGAGGCAGACCAGGACATGGAAAATTCCATTATAGCAATGTCTAGGAAAGAACTATTGTTGAAAGTACACTAGATTTGCATTAAAGATCCCTGATTCTCAGGGGATGTGTAGACTGGCCCTTTAATTTTGCTTTAGGCTGAAATTTACAAACTCAGAGGAAATCTTATTTTACTATAGTTGACCATTTTTCTTACCAAAAGATTATAAATAATTAGCCTCTAATATTTTACGCTTTCTTTATAGTCCTGTTACTGATGATGTTGTCTCAGGACCTTATCAAAACCCCACTGAATCAACAGAAAGACTAACATTGACTTCTGTGGGAGTATGATCAAGGCTTTAGTTTCTTGAAATAGAATTTTACAAGACTTTAAGATCAGAAAGGGCTAACAGGATCATCTGGTCTGACCTCCTGCACAATGCAGTCCACAGAACCTCACCCACCCACTCCTGTAATAAACCTCTAACCTATGACTGAGTTGTTAAAGTCCACAAGGTGTAGCTTAAACTTGTTCCATTAACTACATGGCATCAAAATATTTTGTAAGGACTTTAAATGTAAACTGATTTTTTTTTAACAAATGTTTCATACGTGGATGATAAAACTGTTAGTTGGGACTACAATTCCCCAGGACTACTTCTAACAAACTTTTTAGGATAGGAAATATTTCAATACATCTCAAAGGACTCTAAAACTATGAATTGTCAAGCCTGTTCAGAGGAAACAAGAATGACCTATATACAAGTCTGAATGTAACACAAACATCTCTAAAAATATATGTTCCACATACACTTTTATTTTTATATTTATTTTGTTTATTTTTTCACATTTCTTCAGCTATGGGAGTTCGTGCAGAACTGGACATACCAAAATACCATGTGGGGAGCTGAGCCCTATATATGCATTTCATGTAGGACTTGATCCAACGTCCACTAAAATTAAAGAAAATGACTCTCATTGACTTAAATTGCTTACAGAACAGAGTAAAAAAAATAATTAATTTCAAATATATGCAGCCAAAAAGAATCCAAGTTGTAACTAAAACATGCATGCTTTTTAAAGTGTTTAGTACATATATACACAGATGTGAATTCCATGGATCAGTTGAAGACCAAATTATGTGAGGTGGAAAAACAAAGATGATAAATTGAATCCATAGGGGTATCGTCCCATTTTCCCCAAAGGAACCTTTTATTTATTCTGTGCCTGACTCAAGGTCTAAATTGCCAGCAGCTTTGTCATCATACCCTTTCACCCATAGTACACGTTTGCATCAAGCATGTCATAAGATAGAACAATTTACTTTCTCCCATCTCCCTGCTTGTCATACTCATGTATCACTCATATGGCTTTCTTGTCCTGAGTCTACAGATTAAATATAAAAACTAACCAACAATTAAGACTAATACACAGGGTTTTTTATTTTTGCAGATTATGTTTAGCCAGTTAAACGTAATCACATTCTAAAATTGGTATTTCCTTAAAATAATGCAAGATCATGAAAGTTGACCAGTTAACAGCCCAGGAAATATAAGTGCTCTGTTTATTGACAGATCTAATACCGCATTGGCAGTGCAAACTACTTCAAAAATTCACCCACCATTGTCCCCACTCAACCCTAACCTGAGGGGAAGTATCACCTTTAATGATGTAAAAGACTTACTGCAGTCTTTATGATGGAAAACCCACTGACTATGACCACCCAGTGCAAGGCTGAGGCTGAAAGGGATGACACGATCCTTGAAGGTATAAACAGGGGAACATTAAATAGGAATAAAGAGGTGGTATTAATTAGAGAAGGTCAGGAATATACTGACTAAATGTTTTCTGCTGGAAAACACTGGTTTGTTGAAACTGAAACTTTTCATGGGAAAAGGTCAGTTTCAATTTTTTTTTTTACTTGAACATTTTTAAAGGTTTTTAAAAATTGTCAAAATATTTTGTTTTGATTTTTTAAAACCAAAAATGCCAGTTTGAAATGACTTTCAAAATTTAAGCTTTTTAAAAAAAAATTAAAAATTGTCCAAACAAAAATAAGGGGGGAATTAAAATTACTGAAACACTTCAATTGATTCCTACCAAATCTTATTTAATTTATTTATTTAAAAGAATTTTCAGTTCATGAAAATTTTCAAAGTTTTGACTTTTCATCCTAATTTGGGATAGGAATTTTTTTAAAATATACATTTTTTGTGGAAGGGACAAACTGTTTCCTCATCTAGCTGTAGTATCAATACTGTTTATAAGACTGATGAGATCATTATTGGAACACTGTGTTCTGTTCTGATTTCCACACTTTAAAAACAGATTGAAAATGAGAGTATTTAAAAAAAAACAAAAAACACGGGAATTATTCACAGGCTGGAAAAATATGTAGTGATATACTTACAGTGAGATACTAAAGGAACTCAAATTTAAGTAGCTTATCAAAGATAAGGTTAAAAGTGACTTTAATGGGACTACTCAAAGCATATAGGCATGTGCATGATTCATAGGAGTTTAAGGCCAGAAGGAACCATTAGATGATCTCATCTGACCTCCTGTGTCTAACATCATTAAATTTCACTCAGTTACCTCTGTATTGAGCCCAAAAACTTATGATCAGGGCCTACTATTCCCAAACACAGTTATATTAACAGTTTGTAATAAACAACTTACACAAACAAATTTCATCAGAACTTTCTCTATATATATATTCCATAGAGTAGTGCTATGACTGGTCCCCTAAGTCACACTGTATTGTCTCTGTTCTCTGACTGATGACCTGACTTTACTTCTGCTTCTACTCACAATGAGTTCATTTAGTCAAGCAAACAGTGTTGATCAAACAAATCTTATTTAGGAAGTAAAAATTCACTTTCCAAGAAGAGCTGTCAGAGTAGAACTGTATTTACATGAATGTTCACAAAAAGCTAATGGAAAAGTTTGTGAATACAACTGAGATAAAGTTCTATTGAGAAATCACTGAAATGTCTGAATAATTTTTCTCATTATTTACCAAATGATTTAACAAAACCAGACTGTGGGTAACATTTTAGCTAGCTCACTTTCATTGGCTTTAATGGAGTTATGACACAGTGCTGTGTTCCACTACTATTCGTAACCAGCTATTTGTAGTTGTCTAGATATTTTAACAACAATGTACAGTATGTGTTATAATATTGAGGGGCAAAGAATAGTCATCTATCCTTATCAAGGAAGCTACTTGTAAACCCAAAATGCTGCATTAAGAATGCTTTGACTTTTCCAGTTTGCCAGTTTAAAGCTCATTTGGTTTTGTCTGCTGTCTTTTTCCAACTCAACTCTGAGAAATACAAACGTACGTAATATGCCAGTCTTTCACCAAATGAGGCTCAAAGCTAAATATTGTTTTCCCCTTATTTTTAAACAAGCACTGTCTTATTTGTCATATTTCTGTTACTCAGAAGACCTGCACAGGCAGACAGGATCAAAGGTTTCATAGACACTTGACAACCGGCATAGAGGATACATGTTTGTCTGAGAATAAGCTAGAGTGGTTTTTTTTAACTGGTGTTCTACAGAACACTGGTGCTCCGTGGACATAGTGAAGGTGTTCCGCAACTAACCCTGACCCCTCCCTATCGGCGGGGGTGGGAGGGACAACGTGAATCAACACATGCCTGAGAGATTTAAAATGCCTCAGCTGCAGCAAAGTTTCTAGGTGCTTGTCTGCATCCACCACCGCCTTGCTCCTTTGCTGCAGCTGGGGCATTTAAAATTTTCTGCCACTATTATCACCAGTACTGAAATCTCTTGGCTATGACTTCCATAGTAAGACTTTCTTTGATGAACCTTACTCCAAGAATAGATTAACTTTGTTCGAATATGCAGGGTCAAAATTCCTGTTAAAGCTTGAGTAATATCATTTTCAGTTTAAGTTGTGTGCATAATCATTATGTAGCTATTTTTTTTAGAAATAAACATGTTATATTTGTGAAATTGTATTTAATTTAGTTTTCTGAATGTTTTTTGCAGGAATGCATAGTGTGCAGATATTACAAACATTACAGCCGATATATACTGTCTTTTTCTAGAAAGTTTTCATCAGGAGTTCCATGCAAAGTAATTAATACCTTTAGGTGTTCCCCAGTCCACTAAAGGTTGAGAAACACTGAGCTAGAGGAGGTTTAATTATACTTGATGTTACCCCATTCAGTGGACCCTGTCCTTACTCTAAGGTGATCCTTAAGGAAGAGCTTTTGTCAAGGGTTTGAGACACCAAGGCTTGTTTGAGCTTCTTTCTTCCTAGTAGCAAGGAATGTAGGAAATGAGTATTGACATTCCTTCCTCAGCTCTCTTTGATACGGTAGGCTAGAGTAATTCCTGCTGAGAAAGGGTGGGACAGAAACAGCTGACAGCAACCATGCTGTGGATAGTCAGTGTGGGTAAAAGGGTTTGTCTCAGGACAAGTCAATGATTTCTTTGTCTCTCTCTCTTTAAAAATAGCTTGTCTTTTATTATTTTTCCATCACCACACAGCTATTCAGCTCTTACAAACAAGGATCTACATCCTTTCGTCTTGCATAAAATTGACAAAAATGAAGGAGTCAGTCTAGTCAGAATACCCAGGCTCCTAATCTGTGCTGCTTGATCCTTGTTTTATTTCTGTACAACAGTCACACCCATTCACCATTTTTCATCCTAGAATCTGAGCACCCAGACTTTAACCATGTCTCCCAAGTTTTGCAGCTTCCCCTGTGAGCAAAGGAATCCAGTAAGGCTATGTACACACGGCAGGATTGTCGCGCAACAAGGCAGCCGTGTTGTAAAAATCATGTGATTTTTATTGCGTGTGAGTGCGTATACACGGCGTTCCTTTTAATGGAATGGAGTGTCCACAGTGGTCTTGGCAATTTCACAGTGCAGCGCCTTGAATTGTGGGCACTTATCCCACAGTTCCACTTGCCCTGATTCGGCGCTTTGAATCCTGGGTAGAAGGAGAGGCGCGCCAAGCACCGTGGGTAAACTCTCAGTTTCCCATGGTGCATTGTGTTCCCCTGCCATCTTCCTCATTGCTAATAGCAACTCCTGCCCATTTTCAACAGTGCAGTGCCGCATTCCTTGCCAGCAGTCCCAATTGCGACACCATGGATCCAGCTCTAATCTCCACTGTCGCCTTCAGCATTATGAATACATCTCAGCTGGTCACACAGTACGCACTGAACTCTGAATCAGACCAGGAATTGGAGGACCCAGGGCTAATGGATGCCATGCAGAACAATAGCACCGCATTGCTCAGCTCCTTCACAGACCATCTGCACACAGTACACTGCTGGTTCTGGTCACAAGAAATGAGCACCAAGAGGTGGGATTGCATTGTTATGCAGCTGTGGGATGATGAACAGTGGGTACAGAACTTTTGAATGCGGAAAGCCACCTTTATGGAACTGTGTGCGAAGCTGGCCCCCACCCTGTAATGCAAGGACACCAATATGAGGGCTGCCCTAACCGTGGAGAATTGTATTGCAATTGCTGTGTAGAAGATGGCAACTCCTGACTGCTACCAGTTGGTCGCAAATCAGTTTGGAGTCGGCAGGTCCGCTGTCGGGTTAGCACTGTCACAAGTGTGCCGAGCCATCAATTGCAACCTGCTATGGAGGATGGTGACATTGGGCAATGTTCATGACATTATGGACAGTTTTTCAGCCATGGGATTCCATAACTGTGGTGGGGGGGGGGGCAATAGACGGCACACATATCCCTATTTTGGCTCCAGACCATCCCGCGACTGAGTACATCAACAAGAAGGGCTACTTCTCCATGGTGTTACAGGCACTTGTGGATCACAAGGGGCGTTTCACAGACATCAGTGCTGGGTGGTCAGGAAAAGTGCATGATGCTCGTATTTGAGGACCACGGGGCTGTACCAGAAGCTGCAAGGGGGTACCTTCTTCCCAGATGAGAAGGTTACTGTCGGGGATGTGGAGATACTCAGAGTGATCCTAGGAGACTCAGCCTACCCACTGATGCCATGGCTCATGAAGCCCCACACTGGCAACTTGGATCCCAGCAAGGAGCGGTTCAATTACAGATTGAGCCGCTGCAGAATGACTGTAGAGTGTGCCTTCGGCCATTTAAAAGGGCGCTGGCACTGTTTGTATGGGAGGCTGGACAGGCATGAGGACAACATCCCTGCCATAATTGTGGCGTGCTGTGTCCTTCATAGCCTTTGTGAAAGTAGAGGGGAGAAGTTTTCCCTGGGGTGGGCTCTGGAGGCAGAGCACCTGAAGGCAGCATACGAACAGCCAGCCACTAGGAGTATTGGGGGGCACAATGGGGAGCTGCTCACATAAGGGAGGCACTCAGGGAGCATTTCAATAATGCCAACCCATAGTGCACCTTATGGAACTTGGACACAGTGCAGTTGGAAACCCGCAGGGCATGGGAACAATGGGAGGGGTGATTTGTGCTGTTGAAATGAAGCAAGAGGGTACACGAGCTACCAAATATTCGATATGTACAAATAAAGCCACTCTGCACAATTTTTGCTTCACTTTTATTAAGAACAAGAATGGGTGTGGGTTAACATTCGATACGCATTCACTTTGAGGAACTCTGGAAGGCGTTATAGATGTGTGTGAGTGCGGGGCTCAACCACGTAGCTCTGTGAAGGAGTGGATGCTACACTGTACCAGGAGGGTGCGGGACCTTCGAAGAAATACTTTGTAGGAGTTTGGGTTGTGGGAGGCATACACTGCTGAAGTGTCTGAAAGGGAGGATGAGCATGATGAGCCTGCAATGCAACCATGCTCTTAAGCAGTTCTGTTTGTTCCTTCATGATGCTTATGAGTTCATCCCTGTGTTTCTGCCTCCTCTGCTGGGATTCCTCTCTCCATGCTCTATTCTCCTTCGTGGCTGCCTCCGTAGATTGCAGGAGCTCTTGAAACATATCCTCCCTGCTTCTATGGGCACGTCCCCTTATTTGTCTCATTTGTTCAGCTGGTGCAGACACCGGCCTGCTGAAGGTCGAGTCTAGTAAAAAGGAAACATAATGAGTACAGCTGTTGTTATCACAGTGCTTAATGAACCAATTTTAGCTTTGAGCGCTACATTCCACTGTGGCCAAGGCACTCTGCATCCTCTGGTCCCTTTACTGACTGAACCCAACAAGGTACATGGGTTTTCAAGGGTCCTGTGAAGGCACCTTTTATGAAAGGGATTTGGGGAAGGGTTGTCCGGAGAGTGAAATTACTACAGTGCACTCCAAATACTAACATAACTGTGAGGGAAACATTCTGTACAGGACACGGAGATGGAACCCGATATCTCTCTCCTTAGAGTGCCCCTGCCAGCTAGAATACATATCCTACATGCGACTGGACCGTATGCTGCAGCTAGAATACATATCCTACAAGCCAGGACTGTATGCTGCAGGCTTGTGTGCAGCCATGGTTCCCAGTACTGTGCTTTGCAGCTGGCAAGGGCGAGTGTCCTTCTATGGGAGTGGAAACACAGTAGGTCTCCCATCTAATATTTCTAGGAGGCTCTGGAGGTACATCGAGGAAACCTTTAGTGAGCTCAGCGCAGAGGTTTATTTGACAATTGCTGCTTGTGTTGATGCAGTTCTAATGAATGCACAGTAGATGCCCCGCACAGTGGGGATAGAAATTCAACTGCAGCAAACCTACTCCTTCCCCCACCCCCAACAACCACTCCTCATTTAGACAGAAGGCATAGTTCCAAGAAAGAGAAACTTACCAGAACTCCCCTCTGCCAACTCAGAAGACACACTGCAGTTGATATCTTGCCATGCATGTCTCGTGGGGGGGAGAACAGCTCCTGACTCCACACCACAACACTTTCAGCCCGCAGGTAATCCTCCATCTCCACTTCCTCATCAGTCATGTCCTCATCCCGCTCTGCTCCACCATTCATTGGCTTATAGGATGCCGGTGTGTCCACAGGACTCTTCGGAGTCGTTGTGGGATCCCCGCTGAGGATGGCTTCCACCTCCTTGTAATATCTGCATGTAATCAGTGCTGACCCCGACCGCTGGTTTGCCTCCCTGGCTAAGCTTATCCTGAGCTCCTTCACCCTCAATCTGCACTGCAGAGTGTCTCTATCATACCCTCCCTCTGCCATGGCCTGAGAAATCTGGCCATAGATGTCAAAATTCTGCCTGCGGCTGCACTGCTGACTCTCCCCAGATGCTGATCAGGTCCAGCACCTTGGCAGTGGTCCAGATGGGAGCGCGTCTGCCACATTGAGCCGCCATTGCTTGTGGAGAAAACAGCTGCACTCCACACCGACAGAACAGGAAGTGACAACAGGGGAATAATTTAAAAATCCCGGGACTCACAGCAGGGCTGGGACAGTTACGTCAGGCCCACAGAGTGCAGGCGGAAAATCAGAAAGGACGAGATTTGAATTCTGGGACATTTCCGGAGGCCAATAATTGTGCGGTGAGCATACACATGCACGGGAATGTGGAACAGCTGTTCTGCGAAAACCGCTACCACCCTCGTCCAGGTGGTTTTCATATTGCGCAGCAAGAGGGCTGTTGCCGCGCAACATCCCGGATTTACATGTGTACGCTGTCGCAGTTATCGCGTGATAAGGAGCATTGCCACGTAATAAAACTGTTGTGTGTACATGGCCTAAGGCATCAGAGGTACAAATTTTCAAGAGCACAAAAGTTCCATTTTCAAAAGCACCTTTCAAAAGTGTCAGGGGGAGTTAGATGCCTACTGGAATGATTTTTTTGAATAGCCTGAGAGGTGAATGTCATTAGGAGTTGAGCACCTAACTCCTTTAGTTGCCTTTGACAGTCCCAGCCTGCAACTTCTCTTGTAGCCCCCAAACTGCTCTGAAAATACCAGTCAACTAAATGGAGTTGAAAGTAGCACATGTATTGTACATTACTACCATATAAGGGCTGATAAGCTCTCAGAACATATTAGTTAACTATGTCCTGAGTGCCACATCACCAAATTGCAGTTTGTTGACCTGAGGTAATACTCCTAAATTGTAAAACAAACAAGGAGTCCTTGGCACTTTTAAAGACTAACAAATTATTTATTGCATGAGCTATTGTGGGAGAAAATCCATTTCATTTTACGGAGATAATTGTGTATCAACTTTTTCAACATGGAGCCAGTTAATCTTGATCCAGTTCAATTGTGTCCCTCTCTGGATACTTGCACAAGGAAATAATTTATATACTATCAAATTCTGTTTATTTTACTACAAAGTGAGTAACTAAACTTCATTCCATAGGCTGAGTGCAATATGCTGAAGAGAGTTGTGTAAAATTAAACACATAAAGCATTGATTATTCTTCTACTTTGCCTCTAGTGTCTTCATAATTATCACTGCAGATAACTGAGACAAGTATAATATGCACATGTTACTGTGGAAAACTCCCAGGGTCACACTAAAACCAATTTAAGAATGTGCTCTTCATGGCATGCAGTACACATAGGCTATGTCTACACTAGAAAAGTTAAGTTGACTTTTGTTAAGTCAACTTAATAAGGTCGACTTTAAGTCGACTTAAACAAAGTCAACTTAATTTTTTCTAGTGTAGACATACCCCTTGTTGACTTAATGCTTTAAGTTGACTTAATAAAGTCGATTTAGGTGCTAATCCCCATCCACACTGGCTTTAAGTCGACTTAAGGAGTCGACTTAAGCCTTAAATTGACCTAAAACTAGGTGTTATTAAGTCAACTTAAGTTTTCCTTAAGTCGACTTAAGGAACAGCTTAAGTCAACTTAATAGAAGCCCAGTGTGGACAGGGACTAAGTTAGGTCGACTTAAACCTCCTTAAGTCGACCTAACTTGTAAGTGTAGATGCACCCATAGAGATTGCCATTGTAAAGTTAACATGTATGCAGAGCTTTGTAGGTATAGGGAAGTAACCATAGTATATTAGATAATGTGTGGTAACTGCAGGAAAGCTTTACTCTTTAATAGTAACCATCATATTGTACACAAAACTGGACTCCATTCGTGGATTTCATCTGCCTGAAAAATGAGTGGAAGGCATTTCTTTCAACATATGAACAGTTATTGGTACACTGCAAAGAAACAAACACTTTGGATATGTCTACACTTGCTAAAATTAGTTCGAATTAATTAGTTCGAACTAACTAATTCAAACTAATTTTAGTTAGTTCGAATTAGCGATCCCCATTCATTTCAATGGCTGGTTAATTCGAACTAAGAAATTAGTTCAAATTAATATGGCCACATTGGTTAATTCGAACTAGTTAGTTCAAATTAACCCCTTAGTTCAAATACCCTATTCGAATTTATTAGTTCGAATTAAGGAAGCCCTTAATTCGAACTAACTAAAGCCTAGTGTAGCCATGGCTTTAGTTAGTTCGAATTAAGCCTCCTTAATTTGAACTAATTTGCCAGTGTAGACATAGCCTTTGATAGTAAGGAACACTGGACTGACAGCAGATACCCAGCACAATCTACTTTATTAAAGAATCTGACCAAACAACACCCATGATGGGAGCATGGTAAATTATACAAATTTAGAGATTATTGAAAAGAGTTTGGGGCAGCTCCAGGGTAATACAGATATAATCCCTTTTCTGGATGAATTGGTGCCTAATGTATCAAGAGTTAGCATTACCTTGGAAAAGGCTGAGGCCCCAAAAAATCTGCATTCCCCCAAGTACATTTGTGCTAAATACAGGTATTCAGGATTGGCATCCACAATTGAACTGCTGCTGTTAATCTGCACCTACAGTTTCAATACAGGTTCCAAACGCAGGCACAAATTTTGCAAATTAATGGCATTCTTCTGTAATTTTAGCCATTACTAGTCAAGAATAGCCACTTATATATATGGAATGAGTATTTGGGATAACCACTTAGAAATCTAATAGCAAAAATTCTCTGGAGTATTTTTATATCCCATTCTGACTCCAGGATAGGGATCCCATTTTACACGTACCTAGATCTCTTAAATTACAGAGAGGTAGCTGTGTTATCTGATGAAGTGGGATTACACCCATGAAAGCTCATGCGATAAATAAATTTGTTAGTCTTTAAAAGTGCAACGGGACTCCTTGTTTGTTTTGCTAGAACTCTTAAGGATATCAAGAATGAGGGACAGGCTGCTATTTTTCCTGGAGCTGCGCCTGTCAGAGATCAAGCATAAAACACTTACTGCTATTAATCAATCTGGAAGACGTTTCTTTTGCTTTGGTTCCCATGGCATTAAGTAAACCCTGCTAGGGAGGCCACTTATTTTTCTAAGACCACTTAAAAGAAGTACCAGCATAGCTGTTAAAAAAAAAAAATCACTCCCCTTAACAACATAGCTATGCTGGAAAAAGCACTAGGTGATGGAGTAGTTTTTGGTGGTAGGGAAGCATTAGGGAGAGTTTAGCAGTGGATTTAATATTTCAGTCAAGTAAATCTAACCAGAAATGATTCTGGAAACCAGTCTTAAATACAGGACCTAGACACTTCTCCAGTTATTTTATATTTGTTTCCCCTGTGTCCACCCAGAGATTCCTATCAGTAACCTGTTCCCACAGGTTCCAAAGGGGTAGTCGTGTTAGTCAATTGCAGAAAAACAACAGATTCCTGTGGCACATTTAAAGACTAACAGATTTATTTATCGAGTGGGATTTTCTCCCACAAGAGCTCATGCGATAAATAAATCTGTTAGTCTTTAAAAGTGCCACAGAACTCTGTTGCTATTCCCCCAGGCTTCTGTTTCTTCTCTTCTTGAACTCAAGTTTCCTTACTCTGATCCTGTCCTCATCTTTAATTACATATATAGAAAGTTACATGCTTAAGTGCTATGTTGAATAGAGTTGCACTTAAAAGTTCTGCTGAATTGAAGTCCAAGGATCTGATCCAGTTCCTATTAGATTAAATGGTATAGGGATCTGGCTCAGACTCTTAGTACATAACTGAGATACAGTTCACAGCTTGGCCTTATCTATAGCAGAAAAAGTTTACCTGACAAGATAGTGTGAAGCACTGATAATCCTAACAAAACGAAAAGAGAGGAAAATCTGATTTTAATCGCAATATAGCTATATGATATAATCAAGGGTCAATGTTGCATAGAAAATAAAAGACAACAGTGAGAGCATGGGTTTGACCCTTATATTTGCTTCTCATAGCCCAGCTATTGGGGCTAGTCACATTCTCAAAAGAAAGGTCACTGCTCCAATTTGGAGTCAGAGTTAGTCTCCTGCTATAAAGGCTAAGGGCTGGTCTACACTGCTTGCCTTTTTCAGCAGCCATCAGTTGAACAGAGATAGGCAAGTTACTTAAAATAATTTGCATATCTTCATTCGACTTCCCTACTTCCTGCACATCCACTGCGCTGAGTCGAAGGGAGGGGCCTCCCTTTGACTCAGCGCCACCCCAGTTGCTGGGGATGTGTTCAGGCATTGACTTTCTGATTGACTGAGTGGGTCATCATAGACCCAGGCAGTCAATCAGGAAGTTCAAACTGATGGCAGCAAATTTGCCACCATCAATGAAGACTAGCCCCCAATTAATGTTGCCAATGAATAGTAACATATTTGCAGCAGCCAAAAAGCAAAGCAGCCTCACATCAACATTTAAAAGTCTACTTGTGTAGATGCGCTGAATCTGGCTCTGAAGGTGAAATAACTGTCTTCAAAGTGCTTCTCTAATAGTCTATTGTATAATTTACAGACCAAAACAAAAGAAAACAAAAACAACCCTACATTAGGCTTGAAGTTAAGATTGAAAATACACATCAATAATTTAAAGGTAACCAGTATGATAAGAATGTTATACTTATCCCCAAAACAACGATTACAAACCTAGTAGATGCAGTGTTAAGGTTAAACTTAAAAGAAATTCAAATTTGTTGAGGTAGGGAAATACATAACCATAAGAAATGAGATATAAAAATTAGTAGGCAAGGAAGGGTAATGATTGGCTGAGTCATCTTTGATAGCTCAATGGAACCAATTATTAATTACCTGAACTATTGATGTATATTGACTGAATATAATCATAACAATTAGTTACAGCTGTCATTAATAAATTAGCTTAGTCGCAACTCAGTTTCTTAAAACGTAGCCTCCATGAGTTTTCATGTATGTAAAATTTAAACTTTAATGAGTCTGTGTTACTCCATTATTGAGATCATTAGGGCCAAAAAAAATTGAGAGAAGTGCTGAATTTCTTACAGGTCTGACTATTTATTAGTTTTAATCAATAAAGTAACAAAACAGACTGAGCAATAAATTCTCAGATAACAAATTCTGTATCCAAAGAGATCTGTAGTTTGAGAGAAGATATATCTATCCTTCATGAAGTAAAACATTCAAACTCAGCCCTAACTATGAAAATATGACCAGTGCTTCTATGATGGCAGAATACAGTAGGGAAATAATTCCAGAGCTCAGTGTTTATTTGCATGGAGTTAGGGATTCTAGACTGACTCATGGCCAGTAAATACCAAAGAAAAAATTAAAAAATGGAAAAAGATGGAATTTCCCAAATTGCAGTCTTTGGTATCACAAGATCCATCTTCATGTGCTGTATGCACTTTTCCTCATAGCTTAACATATCAGTTCATGGAGATAGCTGCAGCAATGGCTATTATCCAAGATGAGACAGGGTGGGTGAGGTAGTATCTTTCCTTGGCCAGCTTCTGTTGGTGAGAGAGACAAGCTTTCGAGGTCTAAAGAAGAGCTCTGTATAAGCTTGAATGCTTGTCTCGTGAACAGAAGTGGGTCCAAAAATGGTATTACCTCATCTACCTTGTCTCTCTAATATCTTGGAATTGATTTGGCTACATCACCCAAGATTATCAGGAATGCAATCCCATGCTCTAGCTGTCCATAAACCGCCAACTACCAGAATCTGGGACTAGATGACAGGGTGGATCATTCGAAATTGCCTTGTTCTGTTCATTCACTCTGAATCAACTCGTCACTATCAGAGACAGGATATTGGGCTAGATGGACCATTGCATATTTTTCATTGCATCTGATGAAGTGGGTTGCAGTCCACAAAAGCTTATGCCCAAAGAAATTTGTTCGTCTTTAAGGTGCCACAGGACTTTCATTATTTTTTCATTATAATTAGTAAGTTCTACAGTAGCTTCAGAAATGGAAGATGGTGAAGCATTTGTTTTGTTCCTGGTAAAAAGTTTTTACTTTTTAAAAGCAATTATTTTAATTTGTTTTACATGCCACAATATTGACTGTTTAACATGTACTATCAATGAAATCATAACCAAAAGGAGAGAGGTGTGTGAAAAACTTTGCATTGTTAGGGAAACATATAGAAGAATCTTTAACTGGCAGTTAAATACTTAATTTCACATCAGATTTTTTGTTTTCCAACTATATGAAAAGATGATTTCAGTAAATATAACAACACAAAGTTTTCTTGTTTGAATGGCAAAATTTTCATCTAGTCAAATGTATAGATATTTGCAATGTGTTTCCTGGTGGGGGGAATGTTTGCCATTTTCAAACTACCTAACAAAAAGAATCTTTGGCTAAGTTTATAGAAGCTCATGGAAAGTTCATATTTTGGTTTAAAAAACTGAGGGTTTTGCCTAACTCCACTCAGAAAGGAAATTCAGTATGTAAATCCTTATTTACAGAACTTGCTGTGTGTATGTAAGCGGGAGTGGGTGATATTACTGTACAGCACAGCTTCAGGAGATCAGATCAGTAATTTTGCCATTACTTTTTCAACTTGCTTCTTGCATGCATATTTTGTGGTCAAATGCATTAGTCAGTTACAGCAATAAACACCTGGAGTCTATCAAAAACAAAGAGAGACTTATTCTGTAGGTACAGCCAGCCTGGTGAACATACCAAGCAGAAACTAACTGCATAATATAGAATTCAAACAGAAATATGTTTTTTATGATGTGCCAGTGTAAGGGAGATCAAAGACTAAAGCCAAATAAATAGCAATTGGGTAACAGCAGAGGAAGCATATTTAGATCTTAAAGTAATCAGAAACAAACTCAAAGAACGCTAAACCCTCCAAATTCAAAAGTAACATATTTCTCCCCTTCATAAATGATTCAAGATCTGGCAGTTTTTAAAAAAGAATTCCTACTGGTTTTACATTTGGAAGAGCATTTAATTTCTCACAGACTGCAGAACATGCAATACAAAAATCATCTCCTCACACCACCGTCTTCCTCAACCCCTCCCCACCCGCTACATGGTTTTAGGGAGTTACACCACTTATTGCCCTGTGACTGAATTTTCCTTGGCTGCAGTATGGAATTTGACAGTTTGGGTTAACCATTTATTGAGCTTGACTGCTTCTTATCTGAAAGATCACCCAGCAAACTGAAACAATCTGTTTGGCATCCCTTGACTGGCAGAGCAAATTTTTCCAGGTGGTATAACCAGACACCCAGAATGACATGCCAACCCTATTTTGTCAGGCAGCATGATCAAAAGGAAAATGCCTACATGACTAATGTTCAGTACCTGCAAAGTATCTACATAAACAGTTTTAAATGACTACTAGTATTGAAAAATGTTAGGGGGAAAAAGATACAAGGGAGTGCAGTCATTTGACAAGCTAAGTCCTGAGGGCAAAGAGCTACATCTGTGCTTGATTTGTCAGGGATTTACATTAGTGAAACTTTAACTCTGCAGATGATACATAAGATTACACTTACAGAACAAGTTTATGCAAATAAAGCTTGGTCTACATAGTATGTGGGCCCAGACATGCTAAATCTGGCAGGATTCATTGAGTCTAGTGGCTGGATTTAATAAATTCATTTACATGAAGGATTAGGACATCTGGAAAAGTAATATAGCAGTTTATTGAAACATAAATAACATTAATTGGATGGTTACAGGTATGCAAAGTATACCATACAGGGAGCACAAACTCATGAAAAAAGCTACGTCCTTGTGAAAATCGAGAGGAGACAAACTTCTTGCCTTCCATCACATGGAGGAAAACTGCTATTACTGCATGAGACAGCTCTACATGACATTCCAGAGATGGTAATGACTGTCAAGCTTGTACATGTACATCTTTCTATCAATAGAATCAAATCAAAGATCTGATCCTGTCAGGAGCTAAGCACCTCCTTCAAGTTGCTGAGCTCGCTCAGCTCCCACGGACAGAGCTGCACACAGGTTTTTGGGGACTTGGGGTAAAATCTGAACCTGAGGCTCACTCACACTTACCAAAAAGAAAAGCAATTAACATGGAGACAAAAGAGGTTAAGACAAGGATGAGAAAGTTGTGAGGAGTCAGAGAAGGACCTGGGGCTGTGAAGTGACTGCCTTCTTGCAAGGCAGACTCTATGCAGCCAGACTTACTTCTAGTCCCACCTCTCCCTGGCTATGTCTACACTTGTTAATTTAAGTAGATTTAGCTAAGTCAATTTAGCATGTCTACACTCAAAAATTAAGTTGACTTAGAGGGGACCCTGCCAAATCGACTTAGAGCATCCACATTGGACGCCTAAGTCAACTTGTAGGGGCTGGGTGGACCTGGGACTGGTCCACAGTGGCGGGGGGGCACCCCTTGCCAAGAGCCAGGGGGCTCAGCATTTGCCCCATTGTACCTGGGTACAATGGGGGCTGAGCAGGACAGGGACACTGGCAGGGCATAGGAGCGGGGTGGGCAGGGCTCTGCTTGTGCCAGCCACCCTGGCAGGGAGGGCAGTGGGGGAGCCCTGAAGCCCTTTAAGTTGACTTAAAGTCAATTTAGGGCTAATCTGTGTCTACACTGGCTAAGTTGACTTAATAAAGTAAAGTCGACTTTAAATGAGGTTTTATAAAGTCAACTTTAATTTTCCTTAAGTCAATTTAAGCTGTTGCTTAAGTCGATTTAAGGAAAATGTAGTGTAGACGCAGATTAAATTAAGTCGACTTAAGCAAGCTTAAGTTGACTTAATTTGTAAGTGTAGATGCACCCCCTGACTCTATTCCCATTGCTGGTGGGAGCAGGATCCTCAAGCCCCAACCTGGCTCCTACCACTGGATTCTTGGCCTAGCGTTTCACCTCAGGTCTGGTGCAGTAATGCCAGCAACAGCAGCAATGGTGGTATCTGAGCCCAGCTGGCGCAAGCAAGGCACTCCTCACACTATTGATGATGGGTGCCAAACCTGAGTGGCACTGCCGCCCCATGGGCCAGCTCAAAATGCCCCTCACTCAAATTTGGTATGGCTGCCCCTCTATCATTTTGGGATCCTTCTCAAACAGGAAGCCTGAAGCAAACGGGCCTTTTTACTCCATTCCCTTCTGGAGGCCCTGTTCATGGATATCAACTGGAAGTGATAACCTACAGATACCCAGTGGATCTGGTTGACAAAGGCTGATTTAAATAAGGAATGGGGTAAATAATTCAATTGTAATGTCAGCAGCCTGGTATTGTGCTATAGTGATTACAATGCTCATATGTAGCCTTGGAAGCAATGCTGAACTTTGTAGATATGTCTGTCTTATTCCAGGCTGGTTTTCTATTTCTGTAATTTATAGTTGCTGGTAATTTAGATTTCCAGTCCAACTTCTTGGAAAGTTGGTTAACATTGACATAACAACAAATTGCACATAAGTAAGCAATTGATATATCGTATATGATTTAAAGACTGTCAGAACATAGTTCAGATGGTTTGCAAGAACTTGTACTGCCTGAAGATTAATTTATAACTTAGTAAGACATCCTGATTCCTCTCCATTATTTTATGTAAGACAGTTTCTAAGCATAGCCCAACAATTGGATTGTGCATGGGGAAAACTTTCTCAAAGGACTTTATTGTCCAGAGGCTAAAGCTGTTTCCAACAAAAGTTTTTATATAACTGGAAAATTGGCCTAGTCCAGGCTAAAAAGAATCTACCCCAGTTTTGCAAGTTTGATCTGCAAGTTTGCCTTCTCAGGCTCCTGGGTAGGCTAGACATTTGTTAACTTCTCTCACCACTCTCAGTGAACCAGATTTTTTTTTTTAAAGTATGTGCATGTGACTTGCATGCAAATGATTTGCACACACACATCCTGACTTGCACACATATTTACTTAGGCACACGCATTTGGGGTGTGTGTGAGCAAATAATATGAACATGTTTGTGGGCTCTGCCTGTCTAGTTATCCTGGGCAGCCTCCATTAAGTCACCTTGCTTTAGCTCTTCCCTTAGATAGGCAATCAGTTAGGAACTCTGCTTCATTACCATTTGTTTTGTGGTAAGTTAGTTCCCATTTGCTCTTTCTATGGTAAGATCCCTGCATTCTGTCACAAAGATGTACACAACTTATTTCTTTACTGCAAAGACAAAAATATTTCAGCTGTCTTGCCTGCCTCAAAAAAAAAAAAATATTGTGTGATTGATATACTTTTTCCTCCTATGTGCAAGGACATAGTTGCTACAGGTAGCAATGCTTATGAAATTATGGGATAGAAGCAGCAGGACTCATGTGGTCAGAAAGGAATAGTGTAATTGTAAATCATTTAATATGTAAAATTAAAAACTAGTACGTACAGAAGTGTGATGTGTATACATACACAGCAATGCTAGAAAAGAACTAACTGTTTAAGTTGACAAGCTACGATGGGTTACCTCTTGTATCTCAAAGAAAAAAGCAAAATGTTCATCTGATGTTGGGCCATGTACATATTGTCCAGAATCTTCCTTCATTCCCAAACACAGGACGCTGATAACATCTGAATACAAATGAGAGTCACTCAAGGAGTGAACTGAAGTGTCTGTTAAACACTGCCTTAAAGTTCCCTTTGCAGTTCTCAAGCTCAGTTTCTGTTGGATTTTCCCTCTATTCCCAAATTTCACAGAATATGCACTCTAGTTCATTTAAAAATTAATAAAAGAAAAACCGCTCTGCAGCTATACAGTTGATTCTCATTGGCGTCTCTGAACTCCAGAGCAGGACCTAGCAAGAACAAGTAGAAATGAATTAGGGTTGTACATGTAAATGTCTGTGACTCCATAGTAAGAATGTTACAATGATTCAGGATTTGTTGAAATGTATCTATTGAATATACCAGCAGTTTGACTGTCTCCCATGAAATATGCACTCAGTCATGAGCCTCTCCAGACAGTGTGACATCCCTATCATTACAGATTTTTAAAAACAGGTTGCTGGATGGACACCTGGCAGGGATGCTCTAGGTTTCCTTGGTCCTGTCTTGATGCAGTGATCTGTACATGATGATTTTTTGAGAGCCCTTCTATCCCTACATATCCATGAAAGTTCATGAATGGTAGAACAAACTCGCATGCTTCATAACTTCAGCCTCAGTACAAACATAATGAAAAGGGAACAGTTGTAACAGTCTGACCTGATCCTATGACTTACACTTCTCTGCATTTATTTTCCTCCCATTCTGTAAATCCCCCATCTTCAAGCATCTAACAAAGTGGGATTTTCTCCCATGAAAGCTCATGCGATAAATACATTTGTTAGTCTTTGAAAGTGCCACAGGACTCCTTGTTTGTTTTAATAAATACTGCATATGTATTTGAAGTAAGTGAGAATAGCAAAACTGAAGACATCGACTTCTGATATAATAGTAATCTTCAGAGTTGTTCATCATCCAGTTGAAAATTTAAATGCATGAGAGTCATGAACATCAAACGTATGGCCCCTGCAGTAGTTGTAACTCAGTAATGGGTAACTGGGCATATATTTAACAATGTATACACAGTAATGCCCAATGCTAGCTACTCAACGTCATAGTTTACTTGGAGAACCTTAACTTTGAGTTCCCTAACATGTGTTAGTTTAAAAAGTATGTATGGTTGAGATTTCAATATAACTTGTGTACTGAATGTACATTTTAATTGGAAAATATTCACACACAAAAGGGGAGAGACTGAGGGCTGGTCTACACTGCTGCCAAAATCTGGCTGCAGTCAACGGGAATTCTGCAAGTTCTGCAGAGTAGCTTGCATAACTTCTGTTGACTTCCTAACTCCCTTTTAAGGTGACATCTTTACTGTGCTGCACTGACAGGAAATGAGTTCCCATCAATGCAGCACCACACCAGTTGAGGGGGTGGTTTTATTAAGTCAATTTCTGAATGGACGGAGTGTATCTTAACCAACTGCCCATTCGATCTGGAAAAAAATCAGTGTGACAACAGTATCTTTGCCGCCATCAGTGTAGACATGGCCTGAGTATGGTGCCCTTATTAAGTGAGCAATGCTTTTGTAGAATGATTCTTCAGGTGACGTCAATGGGGCCAGGATTTCATCTGAGAGGTGTTAACCTTTTTGACAACCAAAACAACCCTGACATTTTTTGCAGAAAGACACTTCTCACAACTACAGAAATCGCTTAATAATGTAACCCTTTTGCCAGCCATTGTCAGCACTAGCAAGAGCCAGGCTCAAAGATCTAGGGGGTTTCTTTTTAAAATTTGCTGTGATTCAAGCCCTCACCAGAAAAATTGAATTGGGCCACTGGGCACCCTCATTAGATTATACTCCCCTGCTAGCATGTGCTAATCTCCATATAAAATGATGAAAGATTTTATTAGTAGATAAGGAGACAAAGAATCAACTTCCAAAAACACACCAGCAGTATAGCTATATAATGTGATTTATGCCATCATGTGCCAGAAATGCCCCTCTGCCTTATATATTGGACAAACAGGACAGTCTCTGCGCAAAAGAATAAATAGACACAAATCTGACATCAGAAATAACAACATTCAAAAACCAGTAGAGGAACATTTCAATCTCCCTGCTCACTCCATTGAGGATTTGTTAATACCTGTGCTTAAACAAATAGATGATAAATCAAAGCTTCAAAGAGAAACTGCAGAATTGGAATTCATATGCAGATCTAATACCATTGCCTTAGGATTAAATAAGGTTCTTGGGTTTTTTTCTTATTAGAACAGGTGATTTGGCCTCACCTCCCTCTATAAGTGGTTTTCCACTGTTTGAATCTAAACAACTGCATTGATTTGCTGTAACAGTCTGACTTAATCCTATGACTTATACTCCCCTGCATTTATTTTCCTCCCATTCTGTAAATTCTCCATCTTCAAGTATCTGATGAAGTGGGATTTTCTCCCACAAAAGCTCATGCGATAAATACATTTGTTAATCTTTAAAAGTGCCACAGGACTCCTTGTTTGTATAGCTATATAAAGTCACATATCCACCCCCCCACAGTAACTTTGGGAAGTAGTCCTTTAACTCAGTTCCGCACCTGCTGGGGTGAATAATCAATAAGAAGTAAGTCTCTAACTCCTGACTTATCCACTTCTGTCCCTGTTTTACAACACTCACTTTGGTCACTGGGTAACACTGTCCCAGAGTCCTGAGGTCCACTGAGACAGGTCTATCTCTTGGGGAAATGCTACCCAGTTCTGTCCAGAGGCGCCAGTTCCCTAACTCAGCTATAGTGATTTCAGCTTTATTGATGCCAGCAACCCCTCACTGGATTTCACTCAGTTCTGGTGCTAAGGCCGGCAATGTCAGCAAAGAGTAGGTTGGGTGCTGCCTGTCACCGCAAGACTGCATCTGTACCATCACCTTTGCAACATCTCATTGCAAAGTTGATCCCATCTCATCTCATTGTAAGTCTTCTGTGGAGGAAGTCAATGACACATAGAACCTTTGTCATGAATCCTGGCTGCGAGGAGGACCCCTGCCCTGGTCCCTCTCAGCTCAGTTGTACCAGACCTCAGTTCACTACAGCTCTGATGTCTTCCCCAAGTGTCACCCAGAAGATTTCTGGTTACAAAGCTTGTACATATGAATGATGTAGCCACTCTTTCCCTCCAGCTACTGTTCAGGGAGAACTTCTTTTATCTTGAATTACAGATAAATAGCTTATGAAGCAGCTCTTGGTCACTCTTTTCTCTCCAACAGATGAAAAGAATAGAGAGCTTCCTTCCCTCTAATGCTTCATGCCACAGGCCTTGCAAGCAAAAACAATTTTCCACTGAAAAAGAGTTCAGAAAAATTTCAGCCAGCCCTTTTATTTATATATATATTATTTTACATATGCACTAGGAAAACGTGTATTAATATTGTGTGTGTGCACCACTATATAGAGATGATTTTTTTCCTGGAACAATATTTCATTTTTCAACATGGCCAACTAGATGAAAAAGAAAAAAAGATTTTCCATTAATAACAGGTTGATTACAGGAGGAGAGCAAATTTGCATCTCCCAAACTGAACGATAGGAAGAAGGCTTGGTTTCAGCAAATTGGCCTTGGTTTTCAGCTAGGAAAGATGCTATGCAAACTGGTAGCAGATGGTGGAGCTGAAAATAGGTGCCTTACATGCTTGTTCAGGTGCCAACATTTTGTCATTTATTTGCCTCATGTCATTGCACTCTGTTATGTTATGTAACTGCATCTGACAGCGCTAACTCGGCCTTCCCAATACGCTGTTTTCTGAAATCCTGATGCTGTGGTCACAAACTTAGTGTATGGTGTTTGGGCCTATCTGATGCCTAAGTCCCAGTGTAATCTTCAAACCAGAGGAAGACAGGCCTTGCCCTGCCTAAGGTGTCTTTGCGACCCAATCTGCAGGCATGGTCAGAGCACACAACTCCACACAAAGTGAGGTGGATGCCTCTCATGGCCTTTGGTCAAGTGGTTAGAATATTTACCTGAGAGATGGTCTCTCACATCCCAAGTCCCCTGCCTGCTGAGGAAAAGCAACCTGAATAGGGGGTCCTTATTTCTCAGGTGAGCACTGCAACTACTGGACTATAGGATATTCTGTTGTGGGTGCTTCAATCTTTCTTCTGGAAGCCATAAACCCTGGTGTACCCTCGTTGCCCATACTGAAAATGCCATGGTCAGGACAGGCTGCAAAAAAGGTGAGCAGATTCTCCCAAACTGGTGGCTAATATTGTAGTTAGATTCACTAGCCAGTCACAAACTATCCTCCTGGTTATAAAGAAACTTAAAAAAAGAAATCACGCAGTACTTCATTACACTTCCATCTTTCACTCCCAAGGAGCAAAGAGGGTCACTAAAGTGATAAATTATTTTAAACTCTATTCACTTTGCAAAAGTTCTCTTGATCTCTAAAGGACTAGCCACATTACCAGATCAAAATGAGTTTGGATCTTACGCATAATACCATGCTGCCAGCCCATCCTTTAGTATCTGAAACTAAAGGTTTATTACAAAAAGAAATAAATGAGATGAGATATGCTAAATGGTCAAAGAAATTAAATACATACGAAGACTTCAAAAACCCTATATCAATTTCCAGAGGGGTAGCCGTGTTAGTCTGTGGACAGCAAAAACAACGAGAGTCCTGTGGCATCTTAAAGACTAACAGATTTGTTCGGGCATAAGCTTTCATGGGCTCCAACCCACTTTGTCAGATGCATCTGACGAAGTGGGTTGGAGGCCATGAAAGCTTATGCCCGAAGAAATTTGTTAGTCTTTACAGTGCCACAGGACTCTCGTTGTTTTGACCATATAACAGTTCCTTAGCAGCATTAATGAGTTTGCTGGCTTGCAAAGTTCCTCTGGAGCACTTCCAAAACTTGGATGGCTCTCAGTCCATTGTTCAAAATGTCAGATTGTAGAGAAGTTACTCCAAAAGTGAGAAGCAGGACTGAAGACATGGTGGAGATGTTGAAATTTCCTATCCTTTCCCATGCGGCTTGTCCCAGACACAAGCTCAGAGCACATGGGCATAGAAAAGCCCTTAAAGTTCTTTGCTCACAGGCATTTCACCAAAATGCCCTGCTGACTCATAGGTGGAGCTCCTGGCTTCTCTCTCTGCGTGCATTGTACAGCCAGAGGTGGCTTTTGGGGTAGGCAAAGCAGGCACACGCCTAGGGCCCCAAGCAGTAAGGGGTCCTGTCACTACCCCAAAAAACATGTCTGCCTCCCACCCCTGCAGGACACATGGTAGAAAGCCAGGACCTGGGGCCCCCTAGGGGGGTTTGGGGCCCTCAGTGGGGTGCCAGGGGCATGAGGGTGTTTCAGAGCCTGCGGGGGGAGGAGGGTCGGCTGTGGGGACCTGTGGCCAGCCATGGGGGATGGGGGGGAGGAGGGAGTGGTGTTCAGGGGCCCTGGCACCAGGGAGGCCGGGGTAAGCAGTAGGGGTCCTATAGGGGGCCCTGGAATGGACCTTCGCCTAGGGCCCCAGATAACCGAAGGCCACCTCTGTGTATTGCTGCACTTGATAGGCCATGAAGCTGTCTGAATAGTGTTGATGGTAATCTGTCTGGGAGTGTCACCCATTAACACAGCACAAGTTTCAGATACAGATACATCACATGTTCATAACTTATGATACAAAGACATATAGATAAGCTTATATTTATAATTTCTCCATTGATACCTGGCATATCTTGTAAGACTCATTTCAATTTCGTAATACTGGTATTAATATTACAAATTGTCACCCATATGCCATACAGTGTCGCACCTGGGACTCCCACCTTTCAGGTGAGTTCCCTATGCACTACTATAGAATCACTATAGACACAGTGACTATGTTTACAGAGAGTGAAACACTTCAACAGGAGACGCTGAGACACCTCTCCCTACTCCCCAACATTAAAATATCACATAGCTGAGTGGTTAGAGTACTCTGCTGACAGGTGGGAGACCCCTGTTCAAAGCTACTCCTTCTCAGCTGCTTGAGGAGGGAATTGAATATAGGTCTCCTACATCCTGGATGAGTGAGCTAACCGTAGGGATAGAGACTTAAGGAGGTTTCTGCCATTATCATCTCTTTCTCCTCCCACATTCCTTGCAACACCACCTTAGGTGCCTAAGGTCACCTGACCCCAGCAGAGAGGTTGCTAGCTGTAGAACACAAGCAAAGATAGGTCGTTCCCTGCAGCCCATACTTAGGTGTGTGAGAGGGATACACTATATCTCTTCCATTAGCTATGCCTTATTTCAGATTGCTCCCCACCTAGCAGTCTGGCTTTTGTAGACTGCATTCTGTGACAGTGGTTACTTTTCACCACTACAGCACCTCCTTGTGACTTATCTGGGAGGCATCAGCTCTCATTGTTCCTTCCTTCTGATGCTTGCCTGTCAACTCTCTTTGGATTCAGGTTACTCCCTCTTCATGACTCTGTCCTCTGGCCAAGTCATTGCAATGCTCCCTTTCTTGGGGTATTGACATCTCCCACACCAACTACCCAGATGCCACCTTCAGCAGTCCTCCACCCACTTCCTAGTAGCTGATGGGGGAACTTAGACCCACCTGCTACTCTTGGTCCCGGCTCAGGAATCCTATTATCAGCAGTCAAGGTCTACAGCGACTCTTGCCGCTCATTCCCTGGGATTCTTCCTACTCCACCTTCCACAGGCTCTCTTCTTCACAACTTCCTCTGGGTAAACCCCATTCCATCAGGGATTGTGTCTCAGGTCTTTTGTCCCTTCCCTCTTCCTACCCACCTTTGTAGCCAAAGAGCAAGTGCAGCCTCCTTGAAGTCCTTTCTTGTTCTAAACTTTCTTGCTTTATACAGCCTATATGCTTAACTGGCCCTTTTGAGTCATTTTGACCCCTTCAGGGCTGGTGTGGGATGAATACCCTGTTGTGTATTGAATTGCCAACTCACTAGTTGCCATAGTAATATAGAATTAGACCATTAGGGTTTAGGCCAAACTAGTTTGTGCTGGTTTTAGTCTTCTACTGAATAAATCCACTTTGGATATATATATCGTTCTGATCCTCTGATATCTTTTTGGCTACCAAGACCCAACCTAACACACCCCAGCACACATTCTTAGATGCTCCTCTCTCTCACTTCTTGTGAACTGTACAGGGAGTGCCACCTGATGAGTTTGTGGATTCCAGTGATTTTTCAAGGGCACCTAAAACTAAAAATGTCAGGTGTTGAACACCCAAGAACTTTCGTGAATTTGGACCTTAGTTTTAGAGATGTGGATAACAATATTTCCCTATCTCAGAGGTGTGCTGTGAGGACATAAAACTGGTCTAGAAATTCTAACAGTATGAGAAACTATGTTGATGCTATTTCCAAACTCATGCAAACCAAAAAGTAATGGACATTTTGAGAAACATGTTTGGGAATAATTTCTTGGACTGCTTGCCATCTGGTCATTTGTTGGACTCCTTTATCCTATAGTATTCTTTTCCTTCATTACCTTATCTAACTTTTTAAAGTCACATTTACATTTGTAGTGCCAACTCCAGATATTAATGGACCACAAAAAGATGAAAGTTACAGTACTGTATTTATAATAGTACCCTTACAGTACACGGGCCTTCAAGGCATGGAGATAAGAAGGCAAGGCCTCTGACCCAAAGAGTATATAATCTAATCTAGCACCTAGGTTTTATATGCAAAAGAGACTGGATGGAATGGCACATCAAGCTGTCATGATGGCATGTCATGACAATCATGTCATAGTACCACAACCCAATAAACACAGCCCCAAGACCAAAAAATTCATAAACAAAAGTATTTCCTTTCATGAGGAGAAGTGGAGTTTAACTAATAAGGAGCAAAATGCAGCCAAGATAACTTTCTGCATCATCAAATTGGTGTTTGTAGCTTTTGGGATTGAGGAGAAAAATATCTAGATCTCTACATTTGGGATATGTGGTAACCTAAAACCAGCCGAGCCTGGTTAGCCTTGGAGTAAACATGGATCTACACAGCTGACTTCATCCAAGTTCTGTTGGTCGGCCACAGAGTGAGAAAGTCTTAAAAGCTGAAAAACAGATGAACTTGTAAAACAAAATAAAAGGGAAAACTCTAGTGATGGCAGCTCTGGCCTCATAAGAAAATAGTGTGACTGATTTCAAAGACAGATCAGAGAACCGGCTCCAGTCAAGTCTTATTCCAGCCTTAGGAGGTCTTAAATTCATCTTTTAAAATGTCTAATATGCCAGATGGTAGGCCCACATCTGAGTTTCACAAGACTGCATGATCACCAAGAATGGGTTAAGCAGCTCCTGGTAGTTGCTAAGTAACATGTCCATCCTCAGGGTAAATTTAGCTAGTGTGAGTTCTGATGAAGTAATGCTTATAGCAATGATATTATGCAAAAGAGAGTTGGTGCACGGTGAATTAGATACATGTTTTTTTCTCAAGCCTTACCTTGAATATTCTAGAAGGGTCTCTCCTGCTAATTAAGTCTAGAACTTTAGCAAAAATGTGTATATAATTCACATCTCTAAATACCAATAGTCCAAACAAAAAGCTACCCAGCTCTTACCCAAACTGACCCCTTGGGCACTTCATACCTTAAATCCCACAACCTCCCTCACCTCTTTGCACTGGGAAAGTGGACAGGAGAGAGGAAAAAAAAACCCACACTAGGAAATACATTTAGCAAAATATAGTAAGCCTATTTTATCCATTTGGACACCAAGGATACTGTCAAAAATGACCTTGAGCAGATTACTGCAGACTATATGGCTCTGGGGAAAGGATAAGAGTTTGGAGCAGAAGTGGTTGTAAAGAGATGCTTGTAGAAGGTTGTGATTTTAGAGACACTTTTTAGCCTGGGTTAGTGTTGTGTGAATTGGGAGACATCCCCTACAGGTGATATAACATGGCTACTCCCAGCTACACACCTAGGAATCACTCCTGTCTGTGTTATTAAAGTTCTATTCCTCACTCATTCAATGGCATGGTCTTTAATAAACCCTCAAGATCATTA